>JAVJGG010000085.1:37980238-38046847 GCA_035590195.1 Aviceda cuculoides
CCACCCCCCCACCCCCCCCCCCCCCCCCCCCCCCCCCCCCCCCCCCCCCCCCAACACCGGAAGGCATCATTAACAGTATTTATCCTGTGACTGAGATACTTGGTCCTCAAACAGAGATAACATAATACATGCTAATACCTAGCTAGTTCTAGTATTTCGATTTTCAAAAATTCTCTGTAGTTGGAACGCTGCTGCCACATCTAGACCTCAATTGTTGCTTGTAAGCTGCTTAAATATTAAGTGGTTATTGATTTCTTTTCCTTGGGAACTTGATAGTTTAAGCCAACTGAAATGTCTGTATAAAAAACCTCAGTCCTTGACAAAACTGAAATTGATGGAGTTTGAGGAAAGAATATTGTAGAACAGCTTTGGGGTGGGCAGGGAAAGGAAGGAATATTACTGCAGCCAAGGTGTTGCTTAATGCTGAGCAAAATAGCCTGAAAACCATGGCTTGAATTGGTCTGTAGTCCTTTTGGGACCAAATGTTGGTCTCAGTGTCTGCAGCAGTAGAGGACTTTGCTTTTAGAGGATATTCATGCTAAAAGAATTTGCTCTACAGATAAGTACACTGATGGATTTCTGATGGATTTAGAAATAAGTTAGCTCCTAACCCAGGGACTGGAGATAAAGGATATGCGGTTCAGGTTGTCTCTCTGTGACTCTTGTACTAGCTACAGAGAGTTTCCAGGAAAGGTTATTCAGTATTAAGTGCTTAGTCCCTGGAGATCTTCATAGAAGAAACTGAGGCAATAGAGTATGTATTTCTGCAAATAGAGAGTATTATTCCATCCAGCCATGGCCCTTTGATCTGAAATGTGTAACCTGTCAAGTGATTTGTCACTTGTCTATATGTACAGTGGGTCGGAGTCCAACTCACTATCGTTAAAGGAATTTTCCTCTGTATTTTTCTTTCTGTAACATGGTTATTCCATAGCAGTATATCTGAGCCCAAAGTTTAAATTCAGGTGTTGAATAGAGAAAAGCCTGGTTTGCAAAGTGGATTTAGACTTCTTCAGAGTTTGAGAAGGTTCTGTTTTGAATTAATTTCTCTTCACTGTCTGTTTCAGGTTACAAAATCTATGCTATGGACTTCTTTTTCTCACGTGACTTCAGTAGGGTCTAGGTTTGATATCACTCTCCAGGCTATATTTTTCCTTTTGTTTTAAAATTGTCAAACATTTTAAGATGAGCTAGCTCCTGGTTGATAATTAATTTGCTTTAACTAACAGGTCTTGCTGGGTGGTTACCTTGAGCCAATTCTTACTGGTATTGTTACACATGCAGGAACTGTTCTCCCTCTTTGGAGGCTGATGTTACATCTCTTTAGCCACTTATCAAATAAAGCTAAGTGAACTAGTATTGATTCTCTTACTTGGAATAACAGGAATGCAATGTAATCGCCTCTCCAAATCACCAAGGCATGAGGATGGAATGTAAAAAATGTATGGAGAAAACAGGAATTTTGTGTTGCCGAGGGTACCATAAGTGGCAGGCATCTAGCCAGGCAGGCCTTGCTCCCCACCTGGTGAATGAGAAATATTTTTAATATTATAGTTGCTAGATACAAAAAGTAGTTTTTCCTTCCATGTTGTATGGTTTCTTGAATTATGTTTCTTTGTTGTATTGACAATAAAGATTAATATTTTACAAGCTTTACTCAGAAGTTCAAACTCTTATAGCATTTTTAATCTGTTTGGTTAAGCAGGCCCACTCACTCTCTTGGAAAATGTTTCTTCTCTTTCCCTATTCAGCTGAGCAGGTCAGGAAATTAATTACTGTTATTATGGACTAAAGGCACTTAAACACAGATATAGTTGAAAAGAAAGATAGATATAAAATTTTCAGATTTTCTGAGCAACTTCTTTCTTTTCCTTCCTAAATAGTAATTCCCTCCCTCAGTATTAAATAGGCTAAACCCTCCTTTCTTCCTGCAAACAAATATTGAAACACCAAAGCAGAACAATATGCTGGACAATTTACAGAAGTTGTTCTATGCATACTGGAAATCCTCTTGCAAGGGCTGCTGTCAGATGTTTTGCTGCTGTTACAAACAAACAAAAAAACCCAAACAAACAAAAAAAGAGTACACTACAAGTAGCATTTTTCATTAAGGAATGCTGACCAGCTTTTCTTATCAACCTACTTTGTACACAGTATTTGACTAGCTACAGGAAACTATTCTTAGGTATACTTTTCCTGGTAAAGGTCACACAAATATTCAAAAAATGTCATGCACAGCTTTTGCAGTGCATTTAAGGCCTAATCAAATTGCACCAAGGAAATGAACTACTTAAAAAGTAGATGAAATTAGTTTTGGAAATGTTTAGCTTAAAATACTGACGTTTACACACAGAGCTGAATTTTGAGAGAGGTTTGCTCTTCACTGAGCGTTTCCAAGTACACTTCTTTCATACTTCATTGTCTCCATTTGCAAAACTTGAAGCAGAATTGCATCTTCAATGTAGGCCCAATCTAATATCACCTGCTACTTCCAGTATCTATATACCATGTGTTCCTCCAACCAGTATGTAGGCTGTGAGACACACCAGGTGTATTTTCCATAAAACGAGGTCTTATGTGTTGCAGTTAAAATAGTAGGGGAACCATGCAGCTTACAGATTAGTGTCATTTACAGATTTACTAAATCTCTTCCAAAAAACCCTCTATCAAATAATCTTTTTAGTTGCTGTTTGAGTGCAATGGGTAGCGACAAAAAACTAGAATAGAACATATAAGAAATTTGTAATTAAGCAATTCCATAGGGGGACCATTCTTTTTCACTAAGCAGTAACAAAGATATATTTCAGAGAACAGAAAAAACCCCAAACTTTTATTCAGCAAGTCCTTGCATATCTTGAAATGTAATGCAGAAATCTGTGAAAACATTACATTAAACTGATAATAATACAACATCCTTTTTCTCATCCACAGTTATATGTAATCAAACATCTGTTACATTTTTCAATGTGGCATTCCCCATCTGCTGTAGATGAGCCCCAAATGTTTGGTGCTTTTATTCCAGAGTGCTTTCAAAACACAAGTCAAAACGAATTTGTTCAATATTCTTTTTGTTGTTGTTGCTGTTGATTTTATGATGCCAACAAACTACAGCAATTTACAATAAATGCAATGGTAGGTGAATTAATTTTCTTTAAAAAATATAGGAAAAAATTGCAAACTAAAACCAGTGGTCAGGATATACCTTGCTGACTTAGAAAATACATATCTAAAAATCAATTTAAATAATCTCAGTGTATGTTATCAAAGAGTGGATTAAGAGATACCTTAACCTAGATATGGGAGCACCCGAGCAGGAGATAACTCATACTAGAATGCTCCTTTGTCTAACAAGGAAAGGCCTGCCTAGGAGTTGAAGTCAGCAAACCTATTCCCAGGGTGAAACTACGTTGTGTAGTAAGGACATAGCTAGCTGACTGTTGGAAAAGTTTACCATGTGAGTACTGCAGCTGTTATCTGAGATGGAGGCACGGTCACTGGGAGCTGAGTTTTTTATTTAACTACCTGTGTTTTAAGTAGATAGAAGGATTCTGCAGTCTCTCTGATCTGAAATTTCACTGTTGCCAGTGAAATTGCCGGTGTTGGTATGTATGACACATGCAGTTACACATAAAATAACTTCTCATTTCTGTTTTCTTTCTTCATTGTGACTATATGACATGAAAGAAATTAGGTTTGGTCTTGAGATGTATGGTAAAATGTATTTCACCATGTACAAGAGCAGTGAAGTCCTTTGGGGCATCTTTATTGAGCATGAGTTATTGCTAGGTTGTCTCAGAGTTTAAAAAAAAAAAAAGTAAGTAACATCAGTTTGAAAACCTCAAGTCTTGAAAAGCCCCTTCAGCCATTTTTCACTTCAACTTTTGTTCCATTCCTTTTGCTGTCACTCTGTCATTCATGTTTGTTTAATACTCCTGAGCCGCAAATAATTTTTAAAGTTAAAATGTTCATATCCTGTGATGAATAGTTACTCATTTAATTGCTGCCATTGCACAAGAATAGTAACCAACAGGAGTTGTGGTGCTCTTTAACAGGTGAGAATCGGGAGAGATTCTCATTACAGCAGGGAAATTATGAATATGAAGGTTGGTTTCTCAAAATTAAAGGCCACTTTGACAGCCCCTGATTCTGGTGATTCATATGAGTAAAAAAATAATAAATATTCCTCTGAAAATAGGAACCTTCTCCAAGTGTTTCACCTGTTTTTAACTTGAATCTCATTCTTCTCTGAGAGCCTTTTTAAAATTTGCATACAGGCATATCTGCCTTTTTCCCCTATGGAAATAACTATTTTCAAACAGGAAAGTTATTTTCCTGCTTATTGTTTTCTCCATTTTAAAGATTATTTTTTTTTCCCCTAGAAGTAACAAATTTGTTCACTTCTGAGTATTAAGATCTATTAACATCATCTGCTAAATGAAATTAAAACCATTGAACTGGATTCAGGTAAAACCATACTGAGATCAATACATCAACACTTTGTTCAGGAAAAGCATTGGTGAGCTAATGTTTAAGGCTACTGCAAGGCAGCATTGAAGACAACAGCAAATCACCTGAAGAGTTACTGGTTATCATTTTACAGTATAAACATGTTAAATATTCCAGGGGCATGTTATTTTAAAGTAAGGTTTCCAACTCGGTAAAGTGGAGATGTTTGACTATTAGTAGAATGCAACATTGCCTGAACTTGATCACCTTTGACATTATTAATAAACCACAGTGTATCTCATAAAGAGTAAGATCACCTTTTATCTTTCAATTTTGTACAGTTGCTACTACTTAAATGCATTAGAAGCTATCGGCAGTCTCTGTGGGCTTAATTACTGTGGGGGGAAAACCTTGCATATTGAACTGAATAATTTTTAATATTAAAATACTGCTTGAAACTCTTGTGCTACAGCATGAAAAGCCTTCTAGTCTCTTGTTTTGCTCCTCAGTGGAGGATCAAACACTATCTGTTTACTTGTTCCAGGAACAAATGCAAGCAACAGCAGCAAAAATATCATTTAGATAATTTTAATTATCAAAAAAAGTCACCATTTTATTCTTAATATTTTAAATGTATCCACTGAATACATAATTCACTACAAGCAGTAATCTAGCTTGTTTATGGGACTAGCTCTTCAGCTGGCATGAATAGGTGTAGTTTTATTTTCATCTGAATTACCTCAGCTAGAAGGTGGTGTTTAAAATAGCAGAGTACCCAGAAAATTATCAGCATACCCAGAAAATGCTAGAGCTTTGAGCACATTTATTCTCTAATGGGAAAAATGCCATGAAATCTTGGCCCTGCTGAATCCAGAAATCAATCTCTTGCATGCTCACTACCATTAGATTGGCACATTTTCTTTCCGTTTAAATGGCAGAGTTTAGCCGTGACAGGTATCTTGCACTGCCCTGCAATCCCCCAAGTGGGTCACAGTGCAGCAGACCCACAGGGCTTGGTGGTGGGGCTGTCCCTGCTCCACCACCTGTTTGTCTGTCCAGCCCTCACCTGGCAGGGCCGCCAGCACTTTGGTTGTGTTCGTATGTGCCGCAGCTCTGTTGAGGGGAATGCTCCTTTCATCTGGATGTGGAGTCATTTCCATTCATGTATTGTACAGTCTTCGTCTGTCCAAATCTAAGATGTGATTACAGCAAGGCTATAGAAGGACACTGTGGCTAAAAATAATGATCATCTTTCTCCTCCACAGCATCTTTTCAATTTTTGTTTAGACAGATAAGCTGTCAGTTACAGTATTGACCATTTTAACATCAGTATAATTGACACATTCGGATTTTTTCCCCCTTTTCTGTGATATTAGCTTTCTTTTTCTTTGTGATTTGGGGTGGGGTTTTTTTCCTTTTTCCCTTTTTGGGGGAGGGGGCAGAGGTTGTTGAAGTGAATCATTCCAGGAACTTCTCTGCACTTCTGTAATTCTTCTCTTTTCACAATTAGACAACAGTAAGATCACTTTCTTTCCCTAGAGCAGTTTTGGCACTTGCCATGTGTGCTAGTCCAGTTCAGCTTCTTATAAATCATTGATCCAGGTCATTAACTGAGTACAGGAACATCAAGAGGGAAACAGGGATATTTTACACAGTGCTAATAGACACTGTCTTTCCAGGGAGTTTTTGCATCAGTGGATCCTTTCTCAAGTCCCAGTTAAATTATTTTTCTTGTAGAGTCTGACCTTGAAAGACTAGAGTCTTGAAACTAAGTTCAAACTATTGTTTTTATTTGCTAATGCATAAACACATACTGACTTTTGGTAAGTGAGCAGTTAGCAGCTAGGTAGCCAGGAAAGAGTTAGGAAGTCAGTGTTGCTGAGCGTTTGCAGCTGATACTAGGGGTTGTAACAGGAGGCTTTCCTTGCAGTTTACCACTAATTATATCTGCAAAAGGTGGGGATGCTGAGCTAATTGCAAATGATGGATTATATGTAAAATTAGCTTTCTTTGGAAAAATTCCTCTGTCATGATGAATAATACAAATAATAATTTTCTGGTCAAGCTGAATGTATTGATAATTAATATAAAATTAAGAAAAACAATTTGTGAAAAGCGTACCAAATATGTACTAAAATCAATCAAATGTACATCACATCCTATTAATCACTGGGCTTCTCTTCCATCAGCCTGTGTTTTGTTGTGTTCACTGTGTTTTCGTCCTTCTGAGCCACAGTCACCAGCCAGAGCCACTTCCACACCCACACCTGAAGCGTCTTACAACCACACAGCTCTTCAGCATCTCCTCTCTCAAAGGCTTTTCTTTCACTCAGTACCCATTCATGTCTTAGGAAATGAATCCTCGTGTATTAAATAGCATGGCACTCCCACAAGGACATTCTGTACTGGAGGTGACAAAATACTCGTGGGTATTTAAAACTGATTGTATTGTCAGATAATCTTTGTATTCTGCCCCAAACGTAAGCATGCTCATTAATGAGCCGTTTACTTTCTATTTGCATTTTTGTTCATGGTGCACAGGTATGAAGGAAATGATGGAAAGAAAAGTAACCACGCTGAATCATTTGTTTCAGTTTTCTTCAAAACTGCCTGCTAAGGCTGAGAAGTGTAAGAATTTACACTGGACTTGTTCCTGTTCCATAGAACTGGGAAAGTGGGAGGTTCTGCAGTCAGCCTACATACTGCCAGTGTTAATTGTCAAGCTCTTAGTGTCTCTCACAAGACATTATTACCCATTCATCTGTCCTAAATATCCTGATGAACTTGTAAATTGGGGTCTATATAGCCTGCTTTCCAGCTGGATGGCAGCACCATGCCTCAGGGAGCCTGGGGAGTGGGCTGCCAGTCCTGAAGCTGAAGCAGTGGGCACATGGGACAGCTGGTGTCACTTGGCTTCCCATCACCTGTGCCAGCTCTGAGCTCCCTGGGCTGTGCTGCCCCAGGAGGGTGAAGCCTAATACCAGCAAAGGATTGGGATGGGGGTAGGTTGGTTTTGAACTGTCTCTTTGGTGGCTGTCTGTGGAGAGAGAGAAAGTAGTAGCAAGAAAACTTACAGAATTTCCAGAGACTTACTCCTGAGGAGAACTCTGGTTTTTCTTCCTTTTTTTAAATAGGCAGTCTGTAATGCCCAAATCAGAAATGCATGCCCTTGTTGTGTAGCATGATTTTCACAGCTTGGGCTCTTACTTTTTTTGGTGCAGAGTCTGACAAGCTGGCATTGCTCATTTTGCTTGAGTGACAGTAACCTGGAGATACGGCCCACTCTGCTGCGTACGTGCTGTCAGCTCGGGTTATTCACATCCTGTGATAGTGTTGAAGTGCCCTTCTGATGTAGGCAGAGATTCTATTTGTCTTTGTAGCTGGAGAACTGGCAGACTTGCTGAAGTTTAACCAGAAGGCCCTCTTAAGTACCTACAGCTGATTTTGTTATGGCTTTTTTCTTTTTCATTATGTTTGACATTTTGAAGGCTGGACATCATTATAGACAGGCAGTCTCCAGCACCAGGCTGGGGAAATGAGTTCTGTGAGATGGAGAACATATGAAAAAAAGTAAAAAAGGGTGACCACAAAATTAAAACGAGATTTGAGGCACATTTTTGTCTTGTGATGTAGTCATGTGCAATATCTGTTCAAAACAAGAAACTAGAAATCAGAGACCTTAAAAATGAGAGCAAAAGTGATCCCTTTTTACTGGGCATTCAAGACATAGAGAAATATTTGGTTCACTATGGTGGTTTTTATGCTCAGTGTATAAATACCCTTGCTAATGTAGCAACATTAATATTTGCAAGGCTAATTCTGCTTTTATGATTTTTTTTTTTAAATCCAGCTCTCCTTCTATTTCACTGTACTGTATAAATGGTTTTTGTGCTGATGTTATTTGGCTACTGCAGCAACAAACTCATGTACTACAAGCCAAGGGAAGACTAAAGCAAAACATGGCTCCCATGCATTAAAAAGCTGTACCTCCTCGAAGTCATAGAGCAAGCAGGCAGATGACACAATTTAAGTGTGTGCTACTATATTAACATATCAGTGACAAATTAGATTTCATTTGTAAGCTCAGTTTCTGCCTTTCTCTGCCTCATAATGAAGGTGCTATATCTTCTGAGAATGTCAAACTATGGTTCCAAAATAGAGTAAATTCTTAATAACGTAATCAGATAGTTAAACATTAGCACTTGTGACAATTTTGGCATTAAGTGTTCTCATTAAAGTCAGGTTCTCCCTTGTTTATGGCAAACAGGGTTAGAAACGCTGAGGCAGCAAGATCTGAGTCTCCTTTTTCAAAACCCCAGTGTTCCCCAGGTCCGTACTTAACTGGCGTGGCAATTCTGTAACGACTTGAGGAAACCAAGCCTGTATCCAGTAATGGGATGGGAGATGCCTTGTCTTGTCTTAATTCAGTTTGAGCTGAAGTAGTGCTCAAAAGGCTCTGTCAACGGTCAGGGCTCATTTGTACCAGGAGCGAACAGGCAACTGGCTTAAGGAAGAGGGTACCTGTGTCTAGAAAAACCTGCACCTTAAATGGCTTAGACCATGTTGGGTAGATGGAAGATGGAAAATAGTCCTTCTAGGCATGGAAAGCTGAGGCACAGCAAATTTTGCCTACACTAATGGAGATCTCTGGAAAAGCTGTCTTAATTTCTGCAGCTGGGGAGTTTTTTCACATGATTGTGTTGCAACCCTAAAGCTTTTCTGAAAATCAGTTATCAGTAGGTTACTCTAACTGATCTCCTTTACACGAGACTTTGTTTATTACTAGCTTTATAGTTTGTGGGTTTATGTTAAAACTCTGTATATCAAGTGAAAATGTGAGGAGAGAGATCTTTTGCCATAGTCAGCTGAGAAAGAGGCTAGAGAAGATCAATAGCAGTATGCAACATTTCTGCAAAGTTAGAGGCAAGTCCAGGGATGTGGATTTTGGGATTAGGTGAGCAATTAGAATATTTCCTTCTGCTGAAAACCCTTTGCTCTTCAGTGTGGAAAAAACCATCTTGCTCTTTCATGTGAAATATGGTGGGCCTTAAGTCCATGACTAGGGCTCCACATAATCATCATTACGGTAATGCAAAGATAACAGATATAAAGGAAGAAAACTTGCTCATAATCGGTTTAAAGGCTATGTCTTCATTCCTAAAGAATTAGAAGTTATTTAGTTCTTATGTAACAACCACACAGAGAGAATTAGGATTTGTATCTGGAAATGAACAAGCATCTGATTCCCCCCCCCCCATTCCAGGAGGAAAAAAATAATTATCTTTTTTTTCCTTAAATATGATTATTTTATGAAAGGTTAAAATGTTAAAGAAATAAGGATATTGAAGGCATGTTATGAAAACCTAAGCAAAAATATATTTTTAAAACGAACCAAAAATCTTCTCACAATGTAAGGTCCGCTGCTAGACTATATCAAAGAAAACAGAGGCAGTTCACAGCCTGACCATGCTGTGGCACACCAGACTGACTGACTGACCAAAGCTGTGTCAAGGGGGTCTGGCAAGTTAAAATGAAGTGATTTTTTTTTTCCTATTACACAGAAATATTTAGAGGAAATTAAAACTTCTCATGTGAAATTGACAGAACTGTAACTTCCCTCCAAAACATTTCAATGAAAAATCCTCAAAGGAAGAACATCACTTAACTTCTGTGGTTATGAACATAATTTGGTCTTCCAATATATTGCACTAATAGTTACTTCTCTTGTAAAATTCTGTCCTGAAATGTATCTTGCAAGTAGGATGTAGAAACAATTTTAAGTGGAGAGCAGGTAATATTTTGGTTTAATCAAGAGGATAATTTTAGATGACTCGTAAAACAATTGGCCAGACTGTAATAAACATAGCTTGGAAAAATGACAATGATATTTCTTTAGTTTCCCCTCTGCAGTGGTTTAAGGAACAAATCTTCAAAACAAAACATCCTTTAGAAATGAGACTGAAATAGAAAGATACCATCTATTGAAGTCTCAGAATGGGATGAAATAATAGAAGCAGCAGAGGGATGTGATCTCTGAAAGCTCCAGCCTTGTGGGGAAAAAAGAATCATATGAGCATCTGATATTTTCACTTGGGAGCTAGGAAGTTGCCCCAAATACTGTTGAAAATCGTAACAGGTTAAAGTAGATTTTGCCAAAACTGTGTGCAAAAACCAGAATATATTTGCTGTGGTTGGCAGTCCAGTCTCCCTGCTTTGGAGTCTGAAATCCTAAAACCGAAAGAGTGTGAGATAAGACGCCCTCAGCCGCTCATCCAGCCCAGCTCTTGTTCATGTTTGAGGAAGCCCTTGCCGGCCCTTCGCTTCAGCCACCCTCCCAGCAGTACGGTGACACTCCTGAAGGGGCACCGAGCTGCGCCCGAGCCTGCAAGATCGTTCCCCAAAAAGTACCAGACAGGCACACATGCTTTTTGGATGTGCTTCCCTTTGGTTTTTTCCCCATTGCATAGAGTCATATCGATCTTTCTTGCTAGATCAGCTTTTATCCATTTCTTCTTGTTGACTCTTGTGGGAGCGGGGTTCTTGACTTCCCTGGTAGCAGTTTAATCTGACAGTGGCAGCTCACGTGGCTGCGCATCAGAGCTTCCCTGTCAGGACGAGAGGAGTCTGCACACGCAGAAATCTTAGTTCAAAGGTGCATAAAAGAGAGAAGGGAGGGCAAGTATGGGAGAAAATAAAGGAAGCATTCTCTTTAGAACAAGCTGGAAGAAGATAAACTCTTCTTAAAATCAGGCTATACAGCAAAATGTAAATAATAAATAATAAAGGCTGCAAAGCATTTTTAAAACTGATAGGCTACGTCTTAGAAAAAATTTTCCTAGGTGAGTGCCATGAGTTTTGCTACATAAGCTGCATTACTCTTTCATTTAATTTAAAATAGGATTTAATAGATTTTAAATAAACACAGTATACATGAACAGATGCATGTATACATGATGGTTTCTCATAACTTCGTATGTTATAAATATTAAGAACACCTTCAAGACCTTAAGAACATTTGCTTTCCTGCAACTATTTTCAAATGGTTTCTCCATATAAAGTTTGAGAATGAAGGCAGTTCTGAAAATGGTAACTAAGTACACAAACATGTATGGATATTATACTTTTACTAGCATATATCTGTCTGCATTGCAAAAGCTGAATAGTTTATCTGCAATGCTTAATTCAGACAAACTGATCTGTCTAACCTACAAACTCACTGTATTCTTAGACGCATGAAAATGAGCTGCTTGCTAAATGGGGAATTGCTCCAGGAATTCAACATGATGCTGATACTCATTTTTAATTTATTAATTGAACTTAATTCCCTTGCAAGTATTTACCTGGCAAACAGATCTTTTTGTAGCAATGAGAATTACTGAATAGGGATAATCTGGCTGTTTCTGCTATTCCCTCCTAGGAATATACATGGAATCATCTGGTTCACCAAATTTTGATCAGATGCCAGGATTAGTTAGTGCATAGTTGAATATCTTGCAGATTAATAAAAAGCATACACATCCTGCTTCCATTAGCAAAATACTTGCAGTGAAAAATGTATGTGAGGAAAATAAAGTATTGGAAAAATAAAGCCATCTGGTACGTGAACAGCAAAGCATGTTGAAAAATTGTGCCTGCTCTGAAATGGGCATAAACCAAACTAAACTCCTCCCTGTGATACTAATTTCTTCCAGTTACTTTAGTTCAGTAAATACATTCCTTTTTTTTTTTTTCCTCTCCTCCACTGAAATGTAGTTTACAAATTGTAGAAGGAAGAGCTGCTTTGGAATGAATACTTGAACCATTACATTTTCATTTCTGTAAGACAGAAACAGGAATTTTTTTTTTCTAAACGAAACACTTGAGTGTAAGTTTTGTCTCCTGCAAGAGTACATCAAAAAAAAAAATGCATAAATCTGGGGAAAGTTTAGATTTAGAGACAGGGACATTTTTCAGTGAAAAACATGAAGTTGGAAAACATTAAATCTGAGAAGTTTCAGCCAGCTCTAGTGAACAGGGTCCAAAGGCAACTTCAGTCAATATATTACTGAAGAAAAGCCATAAATGGTATAATGTAATCCCGAAGTAAAATTTAAATGACAGCCCTAAGGCACGAAAAGTTACAATATTTTGATCCTCCAACAATGCAAGTTTACTGAAGAAAATTTCAGTCAGTCTCCAATTTCACACATCATTGGAAACAATAACAAACATGTAGCAGGTAAGAAACACTTGATGTACTAATGCACTAAAATGTAAGTTGGAAGGAGCAATGAGATAATTGTCCATAGTCAACTAAAATTGAGATCCTATTAATGTGCACGTCTGAGTAATATTCTTAGCTGTTGATAATGGGCAATAGTCATCTATAAATTTCTATTACCATTAAGACTTTAAATATAATGGGATTTTTCAAGAGGGCCCACTCTCAGAACAGTCTTTATTGCTTTCTTACGCTGTTCTGTTTATATTGTTTTATACCTGTGTAACATCGTTAACATCACTCAACTTGTTCATCTTCTCTAGAACTGAGAAAAGGATTTGTAAATCTCTTTAGATTAAAATGTCTTGAATGTGAGTGCTATATTCAGTAAAATATCCAGGGTCAAAGGTCAAGAAATACTTGTTCTGTTCACAGATCAGAGGAGGGTACTGCAGGCTGACCTGTGCTGGCCCATCAATTGATGTCGGCTTTGGCTTCAAGAAACTTGCAAAGTAATGCAAATGTATGTGTGTGTATGTGTATATATAGCTCTGCTGTCTTAGTCCAGTCTCAAGGGCTGTCACATTGCTGAGGCTGCCAACAAGGAAGTCAATATTCGTGTGGGTATCCACTTGCTGCCTTATTTCTCTGAGCCGACCACACTTAACACTTTGAAGAATTTTTCATCATTGCTGACCTTAACAGAATTCATACATAAAAGGAGAAAACTCAGTATCTTGCTACTTTTTAGCTCTGTTCTGAATTTCATGTGTTCAGTGTTGACACAGAAAGTTATTGAATTAAAGAGCACAAGATTTCCAAAGTCAAATGAAAACCTGACATCATTTTCCTTTCCAGCTACCACTATCATTCTATGTACTCTAAATATTCTTGATTTATTAATGGTGAATCTGGGGGAAGATTAGAAGTGCTGCAATAGCTGGCCAAAAAACATCTAGTTTTAGAAATGTAGCTTTAGTTTGAATTCGCCAGATGGAGTGTAGCATGTTTTTGTGAAATACACATTGACAATATAAACAAATATTTCTCCTCCTCCAAAAAGCCACTATTACAATATCCATTCTTATCTTCAGATATTCAATGCCACATTTTCTGAATATTTATCTGGAGAGAATTTCAGATTTTATATGTAGTGTAAGATTTGTTCTTTCCTTTCCTGAACCATTTTCCTTGACCTGTGACCCAACACTATCAAATTGAATTTCCATTTGTGTTAGGAAAGGAATGTTTTTACATCTTGCGTTACTTGTATTGATAAAAGCTGAGTTCTGTGTTATCCTGCAGTCTTTCAACCTATCATACTGTCACATTTTGGACTAGATTGTTGTGGTATCTCTGGGAGAGCTCTATAAGGCAACTTGATGAAAAAGTAATATGGCAACAAGCAATGCTCAACTGGCTTCTCAGCTGCTGAGCCTCTTGCCACAGAGGGTTTGATCAGATTTGAAAGGGTTTTAGTAACCTATGGACAGGCAAAAAACCTGTTACATTCCTAAAACCTGATTTAAGGGGGTTTGAGCACTTCCCACCCACTTGAAAAGCTGTTGACCTGCTGTTGTCCCTTATGAATGGGACCTTACTAGAGTAACAGTGAAATAAAAGAGCGAGGTTTTGAATCGGGTTGAATATTTCAGAGAGGTTACTTGTATGAGAGACTTCTCACCTGTTCAGCTGTAGAGTTAAAACACTGCATTCCTGCTGTCCCTGCTACCATGAATCATAACAGAGTAGTTATTGTAGGCACCGTAATTGGACAGTAGAATCAGATACATGCCTATATATCAGCAGCTTTACTTATGCATATGTTACCTTAAACCAATGATCAATGCTGGCTTGCACCGAGTCCCTTGTTTTCTAATTGGAGTAAAGAAAGTGGACAGGTGGGGGCAGTAACTTTTTAAATTAACACTGTAACTTTCTAATGACCTAAAAAACCTAATTCAGAGACTCATTAAAGCTAATATTACACCTATCTTTATTCAGGAAAGCATTTAACCAGTTTAGAGATTAACATATCCCTAAATGTTGTTCTAAATCAGAGTGTACGAATCATAGAGATTAGTAATTGTCACTCTGCATTAGGCGATGGATTACAAATTAGAAAAAAAAGATACTTGGTTGGTAGGGTTATGTCAAGAAAAGGAAATTATGCTATTTGATTGATGCACCCAATCGAAACTGTCTGAAAGAGCTCAGATTTAATCATAGACACAGTGAAGTGCTCACAAATGCTCTAAAGAGCAATAATTGTTCATACAAATTATTTAGAAGAAATCTTGTTGAACAAATGTGCTGGAGAAAATTTAAACTATTCATGGTCAGTTCTGAAGTTGAACTGCCAAAACTCATTAAATTATTCACTAACCGTCATTTGTTCAGCTCAGTGTATTACAGAAGTTATTGATTAGGTAGTTTATAGTAGTTGGATGTATTTACAGAAATGTGTTTCTCTTCCCTCCTGTTATTTTGTAGCGCGTTGGTTTTTTTTTCAAAAAATGCGGAGGGATTAAGTTATGCATTATTTATAACATATGCTTAGCACTCGGATAGTAAGCTAATGGGGATAGCACAGTTAGAAGAAGTCTCTAACCTTTTCAGTATTGCATTTTGCTTTTCCAAAATGAACAGCCTTTGCCTGAATAATATATTGTAGATAATAACAGAAAAGCCAAGCAAAATACCAAGTCATAATATATATGAAAGACTAAAAGCTTTCTGGTGGATATCTATCAAACTCTTTCTTGTTTGAAAAGTGTGTTTGGTTTGGGGTTTTTTCCCCTTCTTTTTCCTCTCTCTACTTCAGTACAGCAGAACTTTCCCCAAGTGGAATTCAATAGCTTATTACTCTACAGTAGCACAAATTCTTGATTTCTGAGACTGGGTGATATTGCCTATAATATGTCATAAATACTTAAAAGTCAGTTTGGCATCTACAGGGGAAGACAATTTGTCATTAATGTATTAATCTCTGTAGCAGGTGATCAGAAGATACTTTCCACAGTTAACTGACAGAGACAAAAAATGTATCATATCAGCTTGAACTTTAACTCTGAACTTCAAGTGTTTGGGAGGAAATTTCCTCTAGGGCAGAGTAGATGTACAGTCCCTTTGATCCCCGGGCTGAACTCTTGAGTGATGTTGAAGGAAGAACATGCTGGGGTAGCTACACTGCAGTGGTGGCAGCACTGGCATTGCTTTTGGAGCACAGCACTGTGTTTTGCCACAGGGGTGGGAAATCTGCTTCCAGCAACATAGAAGACAAAATGTAAATCCAGATTTCAAAATGTACAAAGATGCGGAATTCCTGCAGCATTTGCTGAGGCCAGGGAGGGGACAGAAGTGTGGCAAAAGATCTCATCCAACTCGCTAGCAGGTTAGCCTCTTCTAAAAGTGGAGAGAAAAATATGGCAAAGAATATTCAACCTTTAATTGCTCTGACTTGAAATATATTTTTAAATCTCTTGGAAGGAAAAGGAGAGTTTAAGACTAGAAAGCATTACTGTAATAGTTACCTGTAAATGCAGACTTAATATTTGTGCTGTTTTACCATGCCCCTAATCTCCAAAGCCTCCCTAACTTTATCATAATGTTATGTTTGGATTTGGCCCATATGTGAAATCAAAAGTAGAAAAATGCCTTTGGAGTGTGGAAGAAAACTCAGACTGTGGGTGTGGATATATAATAGCCTTAGCTGTGACTGTGATATTAAATATCCACCAGTAAAGCATTTGTGTGGCTGTGGATCTTCGAGCAAGATGTGCAAATATAAGTGCTAGAGTATACTGTTCCTGACAAACTGTGACTGTCTGCTCAGCAAATCTGTATTGTCACAACAATAATCTGCAAAATAATTGAGGCTAATTTCAGTACAACTTCTGGGAGCTTCCATGTCATCAGCCACATATGCTTGATGCCTAATGCTAACATATGCTAATATATAAAATGCCTAATACTTTAATCCTAAAAGATTTTAAAGCTTTTATTTTCTATAGCTACCGCAGGCTGACAAGATACACTGTGGCAGCAATGGGAGAATATTAGGCACTGGTCTAAGGAGACAAAGAGGGGCTGGAGAAAGGTAATGACTAGAAAGGAGGAAATTCATGACCCTTTCAAGGGCTAAGGCTTTGTGTTCCTTTTCTGGTTGCATTGTGAAGGCTGCTACATTGTAATGCTAAACCCTTTTTCATCAGTGGCCTAAAAACAACAAATGTTTGAGTATTGCAGGTTATTTAGACAATCGCTTCCTAGTTCGTAACTGCTCAAGCACCAGCCACAAGGAAAATGCAGAGTTATGCTCGCCCAGCTGGATGGATATCTTGTGACTGGAGCATCCGATCAACAAGGCTTATGTTTGAGATTTAGCATCTAGAATTTGGGTTGCTTTCAAAGTAGTTGCAGGAATTAAGCAGAAGTGATTTGTAACGAGGAACTGCAATTGGTTCCTTGTTCCCTGGCAAACTGAAAAAGACACAAAATCAATCAAAATTCAGTATAAATTATTCATCTGACTTTACTATGAGTTTAGCAAAAAACCCAACCTGGCAGCAATAAAAGGCCTTTTGTTCTGAGGGGCAGCAGAGCCCAGCTCAGGACCCCAGAAACTAAATGGGGCTGTAGAAAGCACTGCTGAGCAGCCTCTTCCAGTTTGTGTCTCAGGTCCCTTTGTTCTAGCCACATTCCTGCTAGATAGACATTTGCAATTTTCTGGGCTCTGCAAGGAATACGGCAGTGTATTTGAATGCGGTGAAAAGAGCTAGTGCAGGTAACATCAATGCTTCACACCCAGTCTTAAAATCCACAGTACCATTTTGGATTAAGAGAATAATGAATCTTTCAGATGAACAAACGTTCAAATCCTGGAGCAATACGCTAGTGAGATGGCAGTATAATGAACTCTTTAGAGGTGGTTTTTCAGCTGGTGTAAATTGGCACTGTGTCAATGGAGCCCACAAAAAAACTAGCCCTGGCTTTTTATATATACAATAATGATCTCTCCCTCTTCTGTTGGGAATCTTTTATCTTCAAAAGCTATGTTTCACATGGATTATCTTGACCATTTCCCCCCCATTTTAAGATACAGGCTCTGGCCTCTATATTTAACTGTAGCATTTTCTATCAGAAAATAAGACAGTACTTTCTAAGGTTCTCTCATGCATTGAAGTTGGCTGTCAAAGCTACTCATGCTGCCTTGGGTAATTGGCTACTCACAAATCTTCATCTAAAGTATAAAGGTAAATAACTATAAAAACCCCTAACCTAAACTGAAGCAGTAAATTATCCCACAAATTCCATTTACTGCTCTGTTTTGCTTGGATTTACTCAACCTATAAATCAGAGCTGAACAAGAAGTTTGCAGAGTGATGACCACAAGGGTCTTTATGAGGTCTATAGCCATAAATGTCAAAGCTGAAGAGGCTGAACCACTAACCGTCTGAGCTCTCCTCGCCACGTAGTTCGCACGCTCGCTTCTGCCAGCTCCCTCAGTGTTACATGAAAGGGATTCCGCCTCACTTTTAAAAAACTTGTATAATTGTTTGGGGTTTAGTTTTTTAAAGATGGGAAGAAGTTGATGGGTGCCTAGCTTTCTCTGCAGCAAGCAGTGGTTAGAGCAACCACTCAAACCACAGGGAGGCAGGATTTGGACTTGTGGTTTGGACTTATGTGCCCAGAAAAGTGCTGGGGAGCCGGGCTGTTAAAGAAATCAAAGTTTCATGGACCAGGAAGAGCTAAGGAAACAATGAGTGAAAGAAGAATTGTGCAGAGGTTTCAAGAAATAATTTTTGGATCAGGGACTGAAAGTCAGGACAAGGGAGGGGGCCTTGCTGGACTGAGCCTCCTGTCTCCTAATGAACATTTACAGGGATCATCCTGTCCCCCACACTCTTAAACCTAGGGGAAGCAAACATTTAGGTTTTAAAAAATTTGGCACAGCTAAGTTAGTGGTTCTGACTCTGAAAGCTGCTGTTTTACTTCACTCAGTAAGCTTGGTCCTTGCCCATTATGAGTCTGATTAAAATCCATGTCCTGGAGTCCGACGAACCAAGTGATAAAATCCTGGGGCAGTAGGGATTGACTTGTAAAGTTAACTGTAGCTCCTGGGTGCTGTTTCAACCTGCAAGGCAGAGGAAATTATGAAATAAAGATTTGCTTATCTGTCTGCTTCCTGTCCTTACTGCTGCTGGCTAAATGTGCTGATCTCGTGGAGACATGCTGCACAAGTAACATCATGGGCTATGTTATTTATTCGCCTCTGGGTCCAATTCTCAAATCTGCAACAGTGTTGCCTATAAATGTGTGGTGTGGCTTTTGTCTGAATAAAATGTATTGATTTCTTTATCTGAGTACTGTAGAATTGTACAATACAACCCTGACAAGATTTACGGCACCTGGCTCAATAGCTGAATTTAGGATAGTTGCAGGTAGGAGTAAGTCCGTGTTGGAATATTCCTGCATTTTTTAAATACTGCGTTGTACCTGTTCTCTCTCTTATGGAAGTAGGTCAAGGAGTTTGTTTTCTGGCATTTCCCCCTCTTTATCTATCTGTTATATCTTTGCAGTCAAACTCTTATTTAAAATACATGCCAATTAAAAATTCAGGTCTTTTGTTTTTATACTACACCAACATTTGGAAAACAGGGTTTGGGGATTAAGTCCTGAATATGTATTTCAATAATGTCACTTGAAGACAAACTTCAGAAAACTCATGTTTTTCTGTACCTGGAGTACCTTTTTCTTTACTGCTGCTGTTCTGTAAATGCCGGTTTTTTTACTTTTGTCTTGCAGTTAAACAAAACCTTAACATTTATACTAGTAACAGATACTTAGGCAAACTCACCTAATTTTGCTAACAAACATTTTGTGATGCCCACAGAGAGGATAAAATAACTGGATCTTCCCATTTACATACTAGGGTTGGATTTTGCCTCCCAGTATTCTAAATATATTTTCCTCAGAGGGAGACTATGTTCTAGATTTCAGTGAAATTATGACACTGGCACTTTCAAACCTGTTTGACACCAGTTTATAGTCTTTCTTTCTGCTAATTTGGAACAGTCTAGACAATGGCTCCTGATCTTGGTCACCATGTCCAAATTCTTCTGTGATGCAAGTATGAGTGTTTATTTGTTCATGTCTCTCCCATGCCATATATATGCTGTATAATGTATAGCATCATATTAGTGTTAAGCATAAATTATGGCAAGTTACTATAGCTAAAGCATGACAAGGAATAGCCCGTATTTAGCTTCCTCACCTTCTGCTGTCCTAAATGTAGAAAAGCTAAAACCTTTTGTGCACAATCTTTCCCTGTCTGTCAAGTACTTTTGGCTTAGGTTCTGTATTTTTCCTTTTGTTTGGGTGTTGAATCCCCTTACACGCCAAGCCTGTTCAATCTGTATGATCTGTTGTTTCTGCTAGCTGTACTTCCTAATATAGATTGCTCAGAAATTCTTGAGCAGTACCCTGTATAAAGCTGATGCCCATCAATACCTGAAATGTGTTGCCCTTCTTTCTTGAGTCATTGTCCTGGTTTTGGCTGGGATAGATTTAATTTTCTTCCTAGTAGCTGGTATAGTGCTGCGTTTTGGATTTCGGATGAGAACAATGTTGATAACACACGGATGTTTTAGTCGCTGCCGAGCAGTGCTTACACTAAGTCAAGGACTTTTCAGCTTCTCATGCTGCCCTGCCAGCGAGGAGGCCAGGGGTGCACAAGAAGTTGGGAGAGGGGACACAGTCAGGACAGCTGACCCAAACTGGCCCAAGGGGTATTCCATACTGCTTGTTGTTATGCCCAGTATGTAAACTGGGGGGAGTTGGCCAGGGGGCACCAGGGCTCAGGGATTGGCTAGGCATCAGTCAGCAGGTGTATTGTGTCACTTGTTTTGTATATTCTAGTAGTAGTAGCAGTAGTAGTATTTTCCCTTCCTTTTCTCTCCTGTTGACCTCTCTTTATCTCAGCCCATGACTTTTACTTTTTTCTCCCCTTGATTCTGTCCCCCATCCCACTGCAGTGGGGAGGGCAGTGAGCGAGCGACTGCGTGGTGCTTAGTTGCTGGCTGGGGTTAAACCATGACAGTTATAAACCATTTTTAAAGCTATTTTGCCATTTATTTTCCCTATGTGCTTGTTCCACTACAGATCTGCTATTTGTCCTGTTCTCCAAGTCACTTCAGGGGGAGCTTTTGCTCTCGCGGCTCAAATATCAGTAAAGCAATCATATGATGTGATCTCAGTCTCCAGCTCTGTTACAAAGTCCTCTATGAACTTGGCCAAATGACTTCATCTTTGTGTCCCATTTGTAAGCTGTGAAATGGCATCTGACAAATGGAAGACTTTTTTTATCATTGTGCTTTTTACCTTTTCAAAACAGTGTGTGTTACCTTTGCTAAATTATAAGCTGGAGTTTACCTGTTTAAAAACAGTAGCCATGGTTGCGACCTTCAAATTCTACTGTAATACAGTGCAGTGGGACAGGTCAAAACTGCTCATTGTTTTTGCAGAACTCCCTGTAAATTTAACTCCCAAATTCACTTCCTTGGGTATTTTGATATTCTTTCCTTTGTTTTTCATGAATGATAGAACTAATGGAAAACATATCGGGACGTTCTGTGGATCAGTATTGCTGCCACTGCCACCACGCTGCAGCTTCACTGGATGGTGCTGTACGTCTCTGCTCCCCACTGTTCAATTCAGAGTATTCACGGGTGTGCTCAACAGAACGTCGTGTTGTCAGAAAGAGAGGTAAGTCATGACCAGCTATCCATGCCATGGTTCCCATCCAAAAAGTGAGTAGAAAATTGTTTCTTCCCCCTATTCTTTGATAGAACTGCAAATGTTTGAGGTTGGGGCAGGGATGTGTTTGCTTGTGACAGTTTCACAGAGAGGCTTTTGTCCATACAGGACTGCAGGAGGAGGACTCCTTCACTCTGTCTTACTGCAGTCCCTGCACAATGGGTGGTTCAAAATCCCTCACTGCTTTATATCCTACCTAAAACTAATTTTATTTATTTTTAATTTAGCCCCTTTAACCCCTGGCAGCAGCTGGTGCTATTTGTGGCCATGCATTACCTTTTTAGCTCACTCTCTCCTGGATTTAAATTGACTTCTCTTTCTTTGGAACTTGCATGTTTTTCACCAAGCCCTATTTACCTGTCACCCCAGAGCGTGCACTGGAATGGGCCAGGTTCAGCTCCCTGAATAGGGGAGCAGCCATTTGCTGGGTGCCAGAAGTGGCCTGTAGGCTTGGGAGCTCTTGAGGGAGACTTCAGTGTTTACATCAAAGAGAGTCTATCTAGCCTCACCTTCCTCAAAAGAATTAATTTAACATTTGCCATGTAGAAGGGCATTTTGAGCAACTCTTAAAGGCCAGTTAGGGTGAGGTGATTTCTTTTTTTGTTTCTGTAGAAGTATCAGGAATGCTGTTACATCCTTTTTCCTGTAAATACGTACCGAGTGTTGGATGCTGACTTGTGACACTTGATCCCACAGCCTCTGCTGAGTTGTTTTAAGGGAATGCCCATGTGGACACATCCAGTATAGAGGAGAAAACGTACTCTGGCTCCTCAGATTGAGGTAGAGACTGGCTCACAAGTAACCATGGCAACCAAGCCTTCACTGTGAGCATCAAGACATTTACATACCAAAACATAAAAAAGTCCAAATACAGTACAACATACATTAACACTCCAGCCCATCTGGGGATCTGTCCCTCGGTTTTGTTCCTTATGGATGTTGCCAGCTGTGGCTATCACATGTAGGTAGGAATATTTTTCCCTCCTCTATCTACTGTAACAGCAGCAAAAATTGTTCCTGGTGGTAAAAGTAATGGCTTTCAATTAAAAGGGGATATCTGAAATTCAGTTGGAGACACACTGAAGACAGTTTTGTATTCACCTTAAAAAGTTTCATCTATCACACACTTCCAAAACCAGTGTGCTCACATCAATATTTATAACATTCAGCTCTGTGTTTTCACAAAAGAGCCATTAATACAGCATATCAACTCTGGTGACAAGTTACATTTTATTGCTGTCAACAAACAAAGATGTTCTTTCTTTCTCTGCAAACTCCTCTTTTTTTCCCTCTTTTTTTAATCGACCATTAGGTTTGAGTTTTGAAGGGTATGTGTAGATGTGCAATATTTTCTAGAAGGCTACTAGAGAGATGACAGAGTGAGCTTACGGGAGCTTATGGAAGACACTGATTAATATTTTCCTATGAGATTAAATAAAGGTTTGGGGGTAGGTTCTTTGCTTGGGATGGAGTTAATCCAATTTCTAAAGAGGACCAGTGAACCAGTACCCCTGTTCACGGGGAGAAGGGGGGAAAGACTCTGAAATAAATATTTAATTTTGAAACACCTCAGAATATTGATCACTGCGCCATTGTTCCAATTTAAATGAATTTGTACTTTTTACTAATGTAAAGGGGACAGTGAACAGATCTAAGTTGTAATACTTAATAATCTCCTGTCAGCATATCTTGTTATGTGATTTAGGTGCTTCATACTTTTGGTTATCACTGTCTTGCTCAGTAGGTGTCATTGACGAGCATTGTCCCCTGAGAGCAGGTCAGCTCTGCTGCAACACCTTACACCTCTCTTCACCTCTCACCTCTGCAACTTTTGCACAAGATCTTATAGGAGTCCTCTGTCAAAAACACTGGCAGCACCTCACTGACTTCAGAGTTTGGATCCACTGTATGAACAATGTCACTGCTTATTTTTCTTCCCATGCTAATTAGTCTCCTGAGAAGGTTATCAGTGTGTATGGAAGTAAGAAATTTTATGTAAGTGGCTCTACAAAATCAGTTTAAAAAACTGATATAGCACCTGCCACTATTCCTTACTGTGTACTCAGAAGCTTGGTGGGACCGCAGGACACCTCCAGGACAGACTGTACCACCATGTTCAGTTACGTTTTATTTTTTCTGCCAACAGTATTTATTTCTGCACGCAAAGCAAAGAGGTGGTTTGTTTGCTTCATCACTCATGTTGCCAAAATGATCATGTTGGTTTTTCCCAGGTCTGCCTCTTGTGATCCTGGATGGGACAGCAGAATTCAAGCTATGCTGTGTAATTTCACTTTTTGTTTGAGCAATTTTTCAACCTGGGAGGAACTGGTCGGGGGGGGGGGGAAATTTATTTATTTATTGATTTTTTTTTTCATTTATTTTATATATCTGGGGAGATCTGCTTCTCTGTGTGTGCTAGGTTTGGAGGTGTCTGTGCTCCTCATGGGCAAGCGTGCTTTTTGTCTGGTTGCATTCTGCACCACCACAAGACTGGTTTTAAGCTCGCTCTTTATCTGAGCACTCTCACTAGCTGTTGATCATTATTATCAGTTGTAAAATCCATTTGCAGTACCAGATCCTTTGCTCCCCAGCAGTTCATCAGAAAAAAATACTTTTCTTGTATCTATTTTGTCCTGTTCCAGTAAAACCAAGGGGATTGTTGCCATTGGCTCTAGTGAGGTCCAGATGCAGATTTGTGCTTTTAAGGACACAGGTATCTCGGTATCTTTCAGAATTAAAATGCAAAGAAGAAGAGGCCACAAATGCAGCCAAGTTCTGTCAGCCCTTGCTCCTGTGGCCTTTCATTTTGTGTCCTCTATCTTGCTGTACTTAGGCTTTTATGTATATTTAGAGTACCTTTCAGATTTGTTTTCCTGGGAATACTTCTGAGCCTCTGTTGAATTTTTGAGCTGATTACACACCCATTTCTCTAAAAGAAGAGAGTGTCGTCTTTGGTACTTTGCCAGATTCTATCTAATTGTTCTTTATTAAGATCAGCCCCAGCCACAAGATAACCCTCAGAGGCCACGATCCATCTCCACCAAGACACATCACATGGCTTGTGGAAAGAACCTGCTGTAAAGTTCCGTCAGGTAAAACTCAGAGTTTGGGAGAACCATCCTACAGTTCAGTTTCAATGAACATCATGAGGTGCAGGATAGGAGGTTTGTCAAAATTCATCAGAAGGTTCAGGTTTTCTCAGATACAAGGTATTTATTTGGAAGTATCTCAAGTTTTACAGGTAGATCAGATAGCCAAAATTTTCTAGACTTAGATTTTCCAAAGAAAGGGAGGGAGGGGGAAGCGCAGGGAAGGATTTAATATATTTGAAACACTGCAAGTTACAGTTAAAATAAATGCAAGGTGATCTCCTTCTTGTGGTAAAACAGCTCATGCTTTTTGTTTTCTATTAATTTAATTTCCTCCATCGTTCTGTCATGTGGTACATTTTTCGTATCATTTGGAAAACAAGTGGAGAAATGAAAACATACCCAGAGATCAACAAAACTATTCTGACAGCCATACTGATGGGAAAAATAGTCACTCTCAGCTGTGCTAACTCATGTGACTATCTCATTCAAAGGTCATCGCTTTGAGTCTCTGCAAATTACGCATAGAGCTATGACCAAACTAGGGAAAACAAAAATCAGGAATAAGATTTAAATCCACAACTCTTTTCATAATACTCAAGATTCAAAAGCTGTCTATATACAAACTATGGAGCATTTGTAATTTGTGTAGCCTGGAGACCTAGCCAAAAATATGAGCTGTCGTTCTGGCTACCACAGACTGAAGGTACCTCAGCAGTTCAGCTGCTGTGGGACAATGTAGAATCATAGAAACATAAAATCATTTAGGAAGGAAAAGACCTTCAAGATCACAGAGTCCAACCATCAACCATAACCACTAAACCATGTCCTAAAGTGCCTTGTCTACACACTTTTTGAATACCTCCAGGGATGGTGACTCAACCACTTCCCTGGGCAGCCTATTCCAATGTCTGACAACCCTCTCAGTAAAGAAATTTTTCCTAATATCTAACCTAAACTTCCCTTGCCTCAACTTGAGGCCATTTCCTCTCGTCCTATCTCCAGCCACCTGACATCCTTATAACTTTTTTTTTAATGTTTGGCTGCTGTGCTTATTACAGTTGCTTCCCTATACCGCTGTATCTGTTCAAAGGTGATGAAGCAAATAGGAGCTCTTCAGGAGCTGTGGATCAGATCCTTAGGGAGCATGACTTGGGAACAGTACCAGAACACACTTAGCAGGAAGGAAACCACTGCAGGTTGTCCATGAGGCACAGACAAGCACAGCAGAGAGTACCAGGAGCTCAGCTGCTCCAAGACATCTCTTTGTAGTGCATATAGAAGGAGAGAGAAATTAAATAAAGTCGAGCAAGATGCTCCACTAGATCAGTGAGTTAAATAAGCAGAGGATAGGGTGAGCACTGCTCCCAGCTCAGAAGGAATAGGAAGATTTTGGGGTGATGGGAAGGTACAGAGGGAGCAGCCATGTCCAGGACAGCAGAAAGCTCCTACGTGGCCTCAACCCAGTTTGTCTGACTTGCCTTTGGTGAGGTTGAGCTCAGCAACTGGGAACAAGCCAACTCCCTCCGTAACTACCATTCAGTCCACCTGTGTGAAGCCTGCTCGACACGGTGGTGTGAGGGACTCCGCTGCCAGTGTCTGCTATCTTCTTGAACAGCATCCCTTACCAAAAAGCAGTATTATCCCTTTGCCTTGGGGCCAGGGGAGTGAAGGGCCCTGGGGACATGACATTTGCTGGTCAGGTAGAGAGGGATCCCCAGGAGAGCGGAGCGACCTCCTCTGGGACTGTGAGACAGGGGGGGCCGCCTTCCCCGGAGGAGGGATGTGATACGAGCTCATGTGCTGAGCCGTTTCTAAGTCGAAGACTTCACCATATACCTTGGGTTTACTCTTTGCTTAGTTTCGAAATGGTAACTTGTGAATCATAAACATGCCCTTAAAATCCCTTGCATAGTCAAGTTCCAAATGTCTAATGCTTGTTCAGATAGGCAATGTTTACATACTTTTTTCCGATGTCCTGATCTGTATGTATTTGATACCTACAGACTCTGATATTCAAAGAAATAATTCAAAGAAAACAATTAAAAATACAATACAAGGTTGCATTTCTAATGAGACTCTCAGCTACATCTACATGTATAGTTTTTATGCAGGTATCTTGCTACCCATAAAATAAAGAGATAACGCTATTATAGACATTTCTCACTAAACCAGTGCCAATAAGAATAGCTTGTGACTGAGAATGCCTAAAGTGATTATTGGAAAGATTAAAAATATCTGTCGTATTAATAATTTGGGTTTTGCTATTTGAGCTTTGTGTCTGAACATCTGATCCGAACATCTCACTGAATCTCAGTCAGCAAATCAAAGGCTTTACTTTTTCTTGAATTTATTTAATAGTACAGTCTCAAATTGAAAACACAGAAATAGGGTTCACTGCCTAGTATTTTCCACATGGGATGTAGATGCTAAATCTTTAACCTGGACTACGTTGTGTGCTAAGTGATCTCTGTTTATGCTAGAGTATGTTACGAGTATCAGTTTGCTCTAAATATACTACTTTTAAATAACTCCTGACAAAGAAAAGGAGGGTCTGAATATATCATGTACCTTTTATTACTTAATTGTTTACACTGACCGTAAATACTAATAATACTAATAAAGTAGACTGACTACAGAAACCCCTCTAGTAAAATCTAGGAGCATTGGTATGGCAGAATTTCTCAGTTTGATGTGACTCTATCTTTGACAGTTCTACTAAGGTAGGTTATTTTGGAGAAAACATATGTTTCCATTTTCTCTCCCTCGGCTTCCCTTTTAGTCCCCAGGCTCCACTAGGGTCACAGCAACATTAAGGCTTTTGTCACTGTGATTAATAGCTCTTTAGATCATCTTTAATTCACTCACTAATGACTGAGGGTCTTTCTGCTCTCCAAGTAATCGTGTGATGTATGAGCCGATAGTACACCTTGTGGCAGAGGTGAAAATCATTCAGGCAATGCAAATATTGTCACAGGGACAAATGTTTTCCCTGTTAATAAAAATTAATGAATTCTACCCAGGAGCTAGTTAAAGAAGCTCTGGTGAGAGAGATCCAAACACAAACAAGTTCTTGCTGCTTGGAACCATTCATTCAGTCTTTCTAGATATGTGAGGATAATTATTATTAGTATTTCTACATCTACATAATAGATGAGACAGTGGCAGGTTGATTTAATTATACAAATGCATTGCACTGCAGGTAGATCTGTCTTTCAGTTATGCCCATGTGCTGGTCTTCACTTGAGAGCCGTTATTTTGCTTTGCCATGGTTATACCATGGGTTTCAACGCTTTGCAGTCTCTAAGTAAATTCCGCTTCCAGGCTGAATGCTTACTTCCAACCAAGAACTGCCTTGGTCAGGATATCGAAACTGTAAAATGATGCAAAGATGTTTACGGTTTTTTGAGGTCCCTGTTACACATCATAAAAGGTTGATGAAACAGGCTGTAAATTAATCGTCTGGAAGCGGAGGAAATACTTCAAGTATCTTATTATATTTATTGCACATGTATGAATACCAATAAAAATGCTCTGACCCTCAGCCAGGTCACCTTACAGGGCAGTTGTTCCTGTTATGATCCCTTCCCTCACCCGGGGCTCAGGCTTTGGCGTGCGGAGACTTTGGAAAGGTGCGTTTCTAATTTACTGATGGAGCACACGCCATGGTTAATGCTGTTGTCTTTTTGTTTCATTTTGATAGTCACCAATTCTTTCTTCTGATGACAAAAAGCTATTGTCTCAGTGGAATAAATATTTCTGAATTACTTCCCAGTCCCAACCCTATCATTTACATCTTAGAACAAGAAAACAGTAAACTTTTAAAAGACATAATTTTACCTCTTCACAGTGCTTATCTACAAAGGAACATATTACTGAGGGGGGGAAAGAGCTCTAGTTGTTACTATTATTTCTGGTAGACACCCAAGGAGAGTAGCTAATTTGTTCTTCATTAATGCCAAGGACAAATAAAAAAGCGAGGACTGAATTATGCATTTATTTCCATTGTGCCTCTAACATGGGCTTCCACTCCCCATCATCCTCCAAAAGAATTCCCAAACCTTTGCTGTGCATTTCATGTGATACCATAGGGTGCAATAATATGGTTTTAAAAGAAGATGAATTTAGTGGTGAATCTTAATCGAAGGCAGAAAATTACATGCGGCCCCCCTGCTGAAAGGAGGATGGACGGTTGGCTACAATCAGAGGCTTTTTTTGCTATAGCTCGACAATAACCTTTTAGTATTAGTTCACAGAGGCCTAGGCAAAAACCTTAGAGTAAAATTTATTTGGAATTTGAAGGTTTTTTAAACCTGTGCATGATGGCAGTTCTTTGAATTGCACTGGTTGTCTCCGTTTTGTGATGAGCTGAGCCAATCTTGGATGTCAGCTTGAATTGTGGGTAACTG
Organism: Aviceda cuculoides; assembly: GCA_035590195.1. Classification (NCBI taxonomy): domain Eukaryota; kingdom Metazoa; phylum Chordata; class Aves; order Accipitriformes; family Accipitridae; genus Aviceda; species Aviceda cuculoides. Next base: position 38,009,200 of record JAVJGG010000085.1, read on the forward strand.
GAGATGAAATTCCCAGCCTGTACAGCCCCTTGCAAAATGAAAGGTATATGGAGCTGACCTTTCAATTATTAGCACATGAGTGTGTGTACCCAGGTCCTCCTTTTGACAGCTAAATGCCACAGGGCCAAACTCTGCCTCTTGGGGTTGAAGGGCATTTTCAAGTGATTCGTTGGGTTTGGATGTGTCCCTTACAAAGGTTTTGCACTTCCATAAAGCCCAAAGCACTTGGATTTGAAATTAATAGATTTTTTTTTTAATATGAAAACTTTTTTTTATTCACTGTGAAATATAAATATTCAATGAAAAGAACTTTTAATTTTTCTGTCAGAAGAAATGTTTGACCCTTGTCTCAAAATGCTGTGATAAGTTATATTGTCTCATATAATTAATAAAATATTGAAATATTAAAAGAACTGCTATACTGTACAACACATGTTCCTTCTAAAATGTATAAAGCAGCATTCAAACACGCATTGCCATACTAGAGACAGAGCCAATTTTGTTCCAGCAGTATCACCCTGTGGAAAATTAAGGGTGATTCTCCAGTATGTTTCTGGAGATGTAACCATGACGTATTTGGGGAAATCAAAATCTGAATTTCACAGCTCACATCTAACTTCAGAAAAACAGGCTATATTGATTAAAGTTTGCTTAACAAAAAAATTGGGAAGGATTTCTTACTGCTCCCCAATGATAAATTGCTGCAATGTTTTCTTTTATTATCACCCTGCTAGTCCTCTAGTGTTCAGCCCCCAGTTAGGCATCTAAATAAGATCCAGATTTGCCGAAGTGCTCAGGAGTCAAGAGTTTCCACCGGGAGACTTTTTCCTGAACTTCCAGAAGAATTAGGTAACGGAGACTGCCCGTTCGGTGTCACAGCGGGAACCAGTCTGTTTGGCAGCCTTGACCTAAAAGGTTTCAATTTTCTGGGTGTTGTTGCTTCTGCAGTTTCAGGCATGTCTACAGAATAGCATAGCTATTTCTGCATCACCTCGTGCTTCTGGTAGTGGTTGGGGCGAGAGGGGACGGTGTCCCTCCAGAAAGCCTTTCTCTTAAAATACTGAACCTCTCCTGTCACTTCGGGTGGTTGAATGTCAACCACTTTCCTTGACACTGAATTACGAGCAGGTAGAACAGCCATTGCTCGAATAATGTTACTGGATTTACTGGAGCATAATCTGCCTTTAGAAAACTTTTTATATTGTTCTGGTGGAAACTTCTAACTCTGTCAAAGGTTGGATAGTGATGCATAAGTATATATGCACACATTAATTATTAGTAAGGGAAGAGCATTGCATTAGGACAGCACTTTGTCCAGGCACGGAGCGTTACTTCCCCATGAAGAACCAAGTCGCCCAAAAGAGCCTCAGAGCATAGCTGGCAGGTTTGCATTTTTGAGTTTCTTGCTGATTTTTTGTATCCTTGGGCTCAGTTTCTCCTATTCAGTTTCTTCTAGTCCAACTCTTTTCTGTGTGGAGAAGAAATGTTTCCATACTGCAGAGAACAGGAGAGCAGAAAGTGAACCAGGTGTGGTGCAAAGTAACTTCACTTGCTTCCTGACCAGTTTGAAGTGGGAAAAGCTGAGAAGGGACACCAGAAGGACTCTCCCAATCCCTCCATCTCTCCATTTCCCCTTCAGGCTTGATGAGCTGAAGCCCAAAGGTCATCCATGCCTGGGCTTCTGTGGGGTAAAAGCCACCCTACCACAAATGGAGCAGTTGTCTCTCCACATTCAGGTCAATAGGTAGAAAATGGGTATGAGAGAAGGAGGGCTGAGAATTTCAGTAAACCAATTTAAAAAAGAAACTTAAACAACTGCATTAAAAACTGGGCGTTATATGTTGTATAGGATGTGAAGGATTTATATTGGATGACTGTCTAATCTTCTGTGTAAGTGGAACTTCTTTGGCCTTATGTTGAACCTGAAGTAATAAAGAAGGAAATGAAAGCAAAGGTAAACTTAAAGTATTGTTTTACTCTAAATGCTCTCAGTAAAGGGCCTTGTTATCTAATGATTGGTACTAGATGGCCGGTATAAATCGTGTTGTTTGTTCTCTGCACTCATGGAGAAGGAAAGCAGAGGCAAAAGGAAATCAATTGGAACTAGCAGGTAACAAATGACTAGTCTTAGGCAAGCATAGCAGATGGGGAAAATAGAGTTGTGGGCATACATTATTAGGAAATGCAGTAGTGACTTTTCCCTGTTATTTAGGAAATGCAGCAAATAATGAATATTTTTGATGGAGGGGGCAGCTCAGACAATTAAGAATGTGCAGATGTTTCAATAGAGTCGTATTTTCAATGCTTTCTTAGAAGGGGTTTTTGCCCTTAATACTGAATTATCAGTATCAAAATGGGCACCAGAAGATGTGATGGCAACTCTTGCGGAGGCAGGCAAGCCTGCTTCAGGCTAGCTCCGCAAGGAGGGCGCCGATGGAGCCAGCCTGGCAGTGCGTGGTTCAGAGGCAACTCCAGAATTGCCCAGGACTTTGGGAAATATTTTGGGAATTTTGTGCCAGACTGAACACTGCAGAGTGGCTACAGTATTGTCAGATCTGAATTTAGATGAGGATAAGTTCCAGTAACTTTCTCATTGGGGATTGATCTCTCTCCTGATAGACCTTTATAGTTGTTCAAAAAGATTCATTTTTGTGGAACATAAAAACCCCATAAAACAGCTCAAGAACAAGCTCTGCTACAATGTCAGAGTAGGGTTTTTCTGGAGATACAAACAGGGAAAGGACCAACCAGGCAGCGACTCTTTTTTACAAGGATCTATTGGGCACCTTGGCAGTGGGGACCAGGGCTGGGTCAACCGGAGCATGGACAGTAGTGAGTTTTTGTCCCCTTTACTTGCCATCTGCACCCAAAATACCAGTTTTGAACCCCTGGTGCAAGCAAAATTTTGGAAAACTGGAGCTAGGCATGGGGAAGAAAAGTATCCCAAAGGTACGTAAGCACTGGGACCCAACGAGGTGGGGAATCTCCATCCTTGCTGGCTCTGAAGACCATCCAGACCATGCTGCAAAGGACTCCGTGTTTGCCCTGTCTGGAGGCTGATGGTCAAGGTGCCCTCTGGCTGATCTGGTTCTGGGTTTGCCCTCCCACTGTGCTTGCTAGGCTTCTTTGGGAGCCTGATGGCTGGTCTGAGTTACAAGTCATGTGTGCATGTGTGTGTAGGTAATGGGGAAAGCTTACTTTTTTTTTTTTTTTTTTTTTTTTTAAATTTTTCTCAAAGCATCTGAACAATATTCTCTGTATGTTGCCACAGTGTATTAGTTCTGCAAGCAAATCCAAAAGTGCTACAGAGGGGACACCCTAACACCTTGAAAAGTATCGGTAAAAACTGCTGAAAGCATTAAAAATAAATGAATCATAGGGTGAGAACTAGCATGACAGGTAAATAGGCACAACATAAAATGCCTCTGGAATCTGTGGGATATTTGCAGGTACAAGGGGGCTTCTAAGCCATGGTTCATTTACAATGTCTGGTTCCTCTCTCCAGGAAGGATTTCTAATAGATTCAAGGAGACTCCAAGCTTTTAGTAGGTCTTGGGAGAAGAAAGGCAGCTCTGTAAGGGAGAGAGGTTTGGTTTGTTTATGGAGAAAACTCGTCAGTCACGTTTCATATTGTGTCCTGCTCGGAAAAACAACCGAAGGCTTTCACGCTGCGGAGGAGATGGCGTTTCTGTACAATAGCTGTGGCGTGAAAGCCTACCTGGAGATGGGCTGCAGCCTCCTAGAAAGACCCTGTTCCATCAGGAAAGCATTTGTGTTTTACAATTAGATGGGTTTTTTTTTTTTTTTTTTTTTTTTTTACTGGCCCGGATCTGTTCCAGCCTGTGGCTGCAGCAGTATCTGAATGGTGGAGTTTTGCCAAAAGTGAACAGCATCGAGTACTCTGTTTTACCATAACAAGTGCAGAGGTGAATGAGCGCTGTCAAGAAAGCACCATGAATACTCTTTTTCCGTTATTAACTGAATTTACTATTTTGCTGGTAAAAGTTAACAGCAGAAGGCGAACATTAATTTCACATCTGCATGAACTTGTGCTGGAAATGTTTGGGGGCTCATCGGGTCAGGGGGTAGAAGCAAGCTTTGACTGCTCGTTGCTAAACAAAACAGCTAGAATCTCAGTTATTTCCAGTCAGTCGCGACTTTAAAAATATCCAGAAACGTATTTGAGTAGGGGACACGTAAAAGAATATCATAATCTGCTCAGGCTATTAGGTGAAACAGAAACACGTTGAATAAATCACTACCTGTATTTATTCACCCAGCTCCTGCTAGTCTAACACCATGGGCTTGTGACACCTCGGTGGCGTAAAGCAACATGCTTGGCCTCTTCCAGTTGTACATCAGCTCCAGTAGTAGCTGGGAAGTTGGATAAAAGAACAAGTTTTTATTTATACTTCATCAACAGCTCTGAGCATCTTGCTTGGTTTATAATAGCCAAAGAAATTGTAGTAGGTGCTTCACTGCTTGAATTTTTCAGCCAAATCCAAAACTTTAAGAAAATCGCTACCATGGTATACTCTATATACAGAAGAATATTTCATTCACTTTTCTCATCAAGAAGAAAACTCATCACTCCTTCCGGGCGGATTCAATGGAGATACCCTCCTAGAACGGTGCAAGAAAATAAAACTATCCTGTTAATCTATTCAAACCTCTAAACTTCGAGGGTTGAAGGGGTTTGAAGGAGTTCTTCAGCAGCTTAGAATTAAAATAACTAAAATCAGCTTTGACCCAGCTCTAGGACAGACTCTGCACGAGTCCTCCACCCTTCCTAAAAAATTGCCACGTGCTGCTTTGAATGAGGCCTTATTGTGAGCCCACTGCTAGTCGTGTGAAATACCACAGTGTGACTTGGGCAGAGAGATGCCAAATGCAAATTGACCTAATGGATGATGAAAGGCAAAGTAAACAGACACAATTATTTCATTCAAATATCTAAGGTGGGGTTATTAATGCTAGTAAGTAACTTCTTTGAGATGTGGGAGGTTTGACATGACCGTGTCCTCTCAGCTCTGTCTCTGGGAGAGGGGACTCTTTCTTTTTTGATTTTGGACAACATTGCCTGGGGGGATGTTCAGCCATCAGAGACGGCTTTTTTATGGAGAAACAGGATTGCAGTGCTGGTTATCTTAATTTATGGACTGAATTTTCAGAATGTGGAACGGTCTTCATTGAGGTGTTGATTGTTTTTGGTTTTTTGGTTTTTTTAAATTACAGAAGCAAATAGAAATATTCAAATAAGATCACACTAATTAGTGAAACTAATTGTGTTTTCCCAAGCATCTCTCTTCTTACCTATTCTGCAGTGAAAACTCATTTGCTTATGATGTAAAACAGTAGAAAGGAGATTGCCATGACAATTAGCAGTAATTAATGAAAAGCTTTGAATTGCCTAGTGTTAACCTCAACATCTATTAGCAGACAAGGCTTGGATTTGCCCGCTGAGGGGTGCGGGTACGCACAAACTCCTTCCCACCCAGAAGGGAAGCAAAGAGATGTGGCAATACGACAACCAATTAAAATGGTTTTGCATATTCTTTAGTGTTATAAATAGCCAAGTGCACCTGCTGCAGATTCACATCTGTCATCATACCTGCAACAAGTAAAATGATACTGGTAAGTGTTTTAATTAAAAGGAATTTTTAACTCTTTAGAGTGTATTTAGCTTGGCTTGAATAAAGGCATGATCACTGCAGCTGCCTATAAGATGTTAGTTATTTTCTACAGAAGCCTGTTATATTTCAGAATTTATTTTTTATTTCACACTGCAATGAAAATAAATCTTCAGAAACTTTTAATGAAAGGGAGCCTTATCAAAAATTAGCATTTTTTTTATGTCAGTAAGACCAAGTTTCTTCAAAGAAAGGTCTTTGTAAAGAAAGGTTCCTCTCTGCCCTGAGACACAGACACATACATACACACATATATATTTATATGATGGAGGCCACCTGTATTGAGAACTCAAAAAACCCCCCGAAAAACCAAGAAAGCAACCTTTCTGCTGAAGGTTTCTGTGCCTTCAGCAATGATACATTTTCAAAGATGTTCCCATTTAGGTTAAATAGAAATTGTTGAAAACACTAGGTCAAGTTCATACAATTGCATTTTACAGCTTCTCCCCACACTGCTTGTCGCCCACATCCATGGCACATGTGAAATTTGTATGACAGAGCCTGATAATAGTGCAACAGAGAGCACGGATGACATCTTGCCCCATGTCATCAATCAGTAGTTTGCTTTTAACAGCAGAGAGATCAGGATTTAAATGGTATATTTTGGACTGGTCCATAAAATGCTTCAAAATGTTTTGCATAATTTGAGATCCTGTGTAGCCAGTAGATAATATTCACATTTAGGGATGTTTTCCTTTAGAAATATTTAGATTTGAAGTTGTGAGCCACATGACCAGCTCCTTCCTTAGAAGTGACATGTGGAAGAGCTGAGAAACAGATTCATCTTCTGCACTGCTGCTTCCCTGTAATTGCTTCCTGAGAGCAACTGGTCCTGGATGTGATTTCTGCAGCAACACGGGAGGAAGTCACATTTAACCCACTGAAAGGGGAGATGCTGCTTTCAATTCTCCTCTTGCCCCTGCTTTCTCTCCTGATTTATGGATTAATTGTATACTTGCTCTCGACACAACTTTGTGTTGTCTCTGTCACAGTGGCTGGGATGATATCTCGCGTTCTGAGGCTGCTTGGTGTTAGAGTTGCACCGTCTCTAATTGAACAGCTGATGATTGATAATTAAATACGAGAATAGGCTAAAAAGCTTGGCTTGTTTAGCTGAGGAAAATGAAGGCTGATAGAGGTCGTGACTGATACCGAAGGTGATAAACACACCCAGCAAACCATTTAAGCTAAAGGACAGTGCTGGAACAAATACAAATGGGCAATAAAGTGCCCATGAATATTCTGAGGCTGGAAATGAGCTTTCTAGTAATAAGGGGGTAAAAGAGAGGACCACCTCCTCTGTAGGAGTGATGGAGCGAAGAGTGTCTGCTGGTAGAGCTGTGTGAAAGGTGCCTCCAAACACAGTGCTGGTGCTCCAGCATCCTAGTGGGCCCGGCCACCATGAGATCAATGTTTTTGGTGGAGGTATAACAGCGGGCGTGGATTCCCTGGTGTTGTGCTAACGTTCGTAATACCTTTTGCTGTGGATAAGAGGAATCCTCCTGTTTTGTTGGCTTTCACATGCTTGAAAGGGAAGGCTGTAAAGGATGAAAATATCTCCAGGCAAAAGACAGTAAAGAAACTCATTTTGGCATCCTCCCTCTCCTTTCCATCACTGCTGGGCTTTTTGGATCCAAGGTTGAACGTGGCAGACTGAGGGGTAGGAAGCTGACCCCTTGTAAGATTGAGATATTTGACATTGAGAGCTGGTGGGGTAGAATAAACGTGGAGACTCCTTGTCTCAAGGAATTTCATTTTTGAGCATCGTGTGGTTTTACTCCTCTGATGTTCGACCTGTTTCACTATATTCTCTGCTGAGTTGGGGAAATAATCTTAGAGAGGTGCTTTGCGCAAGGGTCTGTCATTTCGTCTCAAGCTGCGATGCCAGAGTCTTGTGCTTGGTGGTGCTCAGTCCTCAGTGTAATAATTTTGCTTTCAAGAACTGACGTTTTCGAAAACATTATTTAGCCTCATTTTTCTTCCAATGACCTAGGCAGTAAACCCTGAGAGCGGAGTTAGCCCAGGTGGTTTGCTTTTGAGAAGCTTTTTCTGTGCCCAAGGACTCTGGATCAGGCCTCGCTTTGCCTCCGCGTACCCTGTATTGCTCTGTGTGTCGTGCGTTGCTTTCTGTCACTGCTTTTAAAGTAGTTTGTTACTGGAGTTTGAAAGTGCTTCACATTATTTAATCTAATCAGTGAAAACTTCCTCATCCCATTATTTGAGCAATTTTGGGGGAGGAGTGGTTGTTTTCATTAGGGTTTTATGATTTACACTTTATTTTTACGGCATGTTTGTTCAGGAGGAGGATTTTTCATTACTTTCCTTTGTAGTGATTGTTTTGTACTTTCTTGGGACAAAATCGGCTCTTTTGAAGGTCCGCATGCTTACGTGCAAAATATTGGCAGATCTCTGAGTCTGAGGAATGCAGTGGAAACCATAGTGCATCCTGTGCTTTGATTTCTGCAGATCTCTGGGTGTTGTTGGTGGTTATGAAGCAGAGTTTCTCGCTTCTCACTCCTATTGATATTAGCTTCTGTGATCACTTTTTATTCATATTAAGCTTATTGATACCCACTATCAGCTGATTCAGTCCTACTCTGGACTGGGTTAAATTAGCCCTGAATCAGGGCTGTAAATGCTATGAGCAATGTTACTGACAGTTCCTGATGAAACTAGGAAAATTACAAAAAGTTTGCTGGTTTGGCTGTCCAGTTTGAGGCAGCTGCGTGGTTTTCTGCACTCCTACCATGGCCAGGATAGGTGCTCAGCACCTTAGGGAGTTCAGCCGCTGGTAGAAAATGAAAGAAAAGATTTCCCCATATATAATATGTCCTAGGTATATTTTCTTCAGTGAAGAGTAGGACAACGGTATCTTTGCTGGTTATATGCCCTGTTCACCTCTTTGCACTAGCGTGTTTAACTCGCTAAGAATAAAATTGCTTTATTCACACGACTAAAACTGGATTTAAGTGACAAACCACCCATCAATGAGCATGAAGATGTTACGGTCTGAGCTTTAGTTTCCTTGTAAGAACCGAGATCTGCTACCAGTGATAATCTGCATTGCCCTCCTCGCTATGTTTGTCGGCAGAGTTCACACTGCAGTTTAACTAGTTGGGAACCGTATTTGATATGTAGTTTGTAGGTTAGGATTAGAGAGAAAGAGGACAGTAATACTCAGGATTTGCATGGATATTGCCTGAGCTGATTTGCAGCTCCAGACATACAATTTGAAAAGAGCCATACTGCTAAAATCAAAGAAAATTTACCAAATCCTCTTTTTTGTTGTTGTTTTTGAGGGATTTGATGGGGGGGTATTTCATGTTTGGGTTTTTGTTGTTGTTGTTCTGGGTAGTCTGGGTTAATTTGTCGAAGCTCCTTTTCCTATTTATTTTAATGGTTGCTTCTCTTTGCTTCTCAGTGTTAATTTGCAAGATTACATCTTGTTTAAATTTCCCTATTGTATGCGTGTCTTTAGCCTATTTTTCTGCGTGTTATTTTCAGGGGAAGTGGAAGGGGAAAAGAGAAAAAATATTCCTGCGTCACTGAAAATAATACAAACTTTGAGCGTTGTGATGTCCGCTCTGTATCATCAGGTGGCTCTTTCGCATTGGGAGAAGCACAGCATTTGAAAAGAAAGATCCATCGAGAACCCTTTCTGGGGTTAATACTTCGCATTTTGCTGTTCATCATCCCTGTTTTCCCACGTTTTTTCTTTCTCAACAAAATGTCAATTTGCAAACTGGCAAAAGTGCAATTATGCATTCAGAACTCCCGAGTTAAACTCCCCCCAAATGGAGACTTTTTAAGGAAATCCCATGGTATTCAACAGCATATGTTTTTGTGTACAGCAAACCCTTCACACTAGGCTGGCAAAGCAGTGCTTAGGGGATTTTCTCCTCCTCTTCCTCCATCAAACTCTTGTAGTTTAGGGCCCATCTTCTTCATTTTATCCATCTCATGGGGTCTGTGGGTCTCTGTCACTGGTGATGAGAACAGGACACTGGGGTTTCCGTTTTTAAACATGGACAGTTTGGCCTCCTCTTCTGCAAAGAGAGGCTAGAAAAATACATTTACCTTTCACTGCTGGCACAGCGTAGCTGCTTTTAGCTTTCTCAGGCAGCTTCCAGATTGGGTACTAGTTATTTAGGGCTGTCAGACTGCTTACAAGCCACCTTTTGGTGCATTTTTTGCCCTAGGAAATAAGTTATGACAAATCTGTAAGCATCCATTCTTTCCATCACCAGCACACATCACCCTGATTGTTGTGTAAACACCTCTCCTCGGGATGCGCCAGCATCACAGGCCTCCTAATTTGTTGCACTTGGTTTTTTTTGTAAATATTCTCTTTGTGGATATTAAATAGTAAGCAGATGTCCATCAGCAAACGTGCTTTATAGGCACTCTTTTGTTTGACAGAACTTTGAAGAGCGGATATGTATTGCCTAGTAACTTTTATTTTTTGAATCTATTTATTTTAACAAATCAAAAGTAAAAATAAAATTAAAAATAGGCTGTCACCAAAATTGTAATTTATATTGCAAGTCATTATATTAGCCAGTCATTTCCAGTTCCTTATTCGGCTTAGAGTTGTATAGTTGCACAATCACCCACCAAAGACTTATATGTACATGCAGAGATGTGTGCACATCTGCTGGGTAAATGGCAAGTGTGCCACTGGTCCCTAAAAATGGTTGCCCTAAATAAAATCTGGCTTTTTCACATCAGGTGGGCTTTTGGCCACTGATTTCAGTGGATGTGGACCAGTCCTAGTTTGGCTCTAGTCTGTTCGAGTCCCCTTGATTTTGCCGAGAGCGGGGAATGCTGCTGTTGTCTGAACCGAAGCCTCTTTTACTTGGGCATCTGATTTTGGCTGAAACGTCAAGTATATTTTAAGGACCTTTAAACTAAATTATCCAAATGACTTCCTAATCTTCAAAACTGTTTTTGCCACTTCTACTGTTAGTAAATAACACCGCAGAAAAGCTGCTCTAAAGTTGGGAAGAATCATGGAGGGGAGCTCTTATCAATATATTTCCTCAGCAAAAGCTTTATGTGACACCTCTGGAATCAATAGGAGATTTGTCATTGATTTCAGGAGGAATACCTCACTTTAAAAGAAGAATCAGACAAATCCCCTTCTCTCCGTATATTTGATATATGGCACAGGATGCACAGTTTTCTCCAGTGCTTCCCAAGTTTGTAATTTGTATTTCACCTTAATGCCACTTTGTGAATTTATTGGCAGCCAGTAGCACTCCATCAGGATTATAAAGTTTTGCCTACCTTTTGGTGGTTATAACATTTTTTTTTTTTTAATTTTTTTTTTAAAGGAGCATTTAGTTGTTTTTACCTAGGTGCCACATGGGTGGGTCGGTACCAGCCTGCCACCAGAGCAGTCATATTTTTAAGAGACTAGGAGAATACATCAAAAGTCTGCTAGCACTTTCACGGATGGGAGGATATTTGGTTAAATAGATGTTTATCTGGGAAAGTCATCATCTGGCTAGCAGCATACTGAATGTTTCTAAGCAGCTAACTTATGTATACTAAACAAATTTGGTTTGGCTGCAGCTAGAGCTGCCCTGTGGAAATTCTCAACATACATTTGTTTGATTGAGCTGTCATTTTCAGTTGATCTGCTGATGATCTGTGTCACTTTGTTTAAATGTCCTGGTGGTTTTTTTTTATACAGTGCAAAACCAGTCCGCTTTCTGTGATGGATTAAATTGAGGTGAAATTCGAGAGTTACTCCTGTTTTCGATTTCTGTGCTCTGAGACAGGTGGGCTGGAATGACAAAGAACTTCACACACAAACACATTAAAACCAAAACGGAGTGGATGGCCTTATGATTTAAAACATCCGTAGATGTGTCAACTACCAAATGCTCCCGTTCAAAGAAGTTGCTGGGATTTGCACTTTAAACAACAAATGGTATTTATTTGGTCTATCCTGTTTAGCCGAAATACCTGGACAAAACTGATGTTGAGCTCTTTTTCTCCTGCAGAATTCCCTGTGGGTGCATAAGTGTTGGGGGTTTGGCCTCTGGTGAGCGAACACAAGGTTAACCCTGGGATGAAGTCCCTGGTGAGCAGCAGGGAATGGAAAAGGGGTCTCCTGCATGGTAGGAGTCTGCCAGCCCTGTCTGGGAACTGGGCAGCATCTCTGGTGGTCTCAGCCCTGGAGACATGCTTTTTGTGGGCACTTTCTAATAGACCAAAGCTCCTTTTAGACCGGAGCACTTGTTTCAGGGTTTTTTTGGATTTTGGGAAGTGTTGCTCAAACTTTGGGCTATGGGTTTGTGCTCCTTGAGGGTTGGTATGTGTGAGACCCTGGGGCTCCTGCTGATCTCGGAGAGGAGCGGCGATGGGGAAAGCGGGACGGTGCAGCGCGAGGAGGGACACAGCTGGCTCCGAGCACGGTACCTGGGAGAGGGATCCCATGCTCCGTCCCTAACCCCCCATCCTCCAGCTGACTTCTCCGTAGCCCCCGTCCAGAGCTCTCATTAAAATACAGCTTTTCTCTCTATGACCCGTGGGCTCTTGTGCAAGGCTCGCCGGATTTCAGCGCTTTAGAGCTCTTCGAAGGCTGGCTTTGCTGATCTCCAGCTTTTCCTGTGTGGGCTGTGGTCCGTCTGTGAAGTGCCAACTAACGCTCTGCAGGGCAGCTGGGCTGCAGCTTTGTGGGGAAGCACTAAAGGATGCCAAGTCCGGACAACATGCTGATTTTCTAAACTTGCCACCAGTTTGGTTTGCGACTGTTGGTCGGTTGTGCTCACCCACGGGGCTGCAGTCTGCCCACGGGCGAGACAGAGGCACGATTGTGCACTGAGTGCTCTTTCAAGATGTCCTCACCATAATACTTGTATATATTTTTTTTTTTCCTCTGACATGCTTAAAGTTATGCATGGCCTTACCTAGCTTGCTGAATTAAAGTTCATGGGAGTGTGGAGAAAGTCAGCTAAATACCAATTTGATGCCTGCTTTGCCAAGTGCTCTGGGAAGAGTTGCTTTTATTTGACTTCAGCTCTAATGAGCTGAAGGGAAGTTTAAGATGCGATTTGTTGCTTCTACTTCCTCACTCGGAAAATCTCTTCCGTGAGCAGCAATCGCATCGCTGCTGCTTGAGCAAGTGCAGCCCATGTGGCTCCTGCTCTTCTCTGCTCTCCTGGTTCAGACACTGATGCTACGGTGAAGGGTATCTGACAAAAGATCTCTTTCGTGACCACTTTGTGAAGCGTAACGCTCTAGCTTGAAAATTTCTGAGCATTTTTTGCTTTATTTTGGAAAAAAGGAATTCCAGTCATTCTCAGAACAATGTCAGGAAAAGTCACTTTATTTTCCTCACACCAAAAACTCTCAAACTCCTCAAGCCATTTTTGCTCAAGGACTCCATCACTTCCATGGTTTAGGATGTGTTGCTGTATATATACAATATTATATTACATATAAGTTTTGTGTATATATACACTCTTTTCATTATAAACAGTACTTAAATCCATGTCTGTAAACATAAATAGATATATAGTTAAGTACTCTTTATAGCAGAAGATTAGCCTGTAGTGGCATAATAAGTAGAATTAAAGTATATAACAACCACATGTTAGTTTGAGCTTGTAGGGTCCTCTGCGACCCTTTGGGATGGAGAGCACTGCCTAGGCCAAGGTCTCTAATGGCATGGCATCCAATTACACTAAGGCTGAAATTGCTCCATTAAGCTCTATGCATTTATTTAAGCTGTCATATATCAGCCTGCACATGAAAACAATAGAACTTGTGAAGATTGCCAGTTTGGGGGGGGGGGGACAAAAAAAAAAAGATTATTTTTCAAATTTGCTTCCAAGTTATTGGGATGAACCAGAAGCTTTCAGAGTGCTGATTTATTGCTCTCCACTAGCAGCTCACCAGGACCCCTCTGCTTCTCCAAGATCAACAGCTTCATAGAAAGTGATACAAGGTGTATGGAACAAAGAGTGGAATAAATTACATTAGCAGTTAACTTTCTTTGCAGTTAATATATATCAATAAATATCTACAAAACGTTTGAGGCTTTGACCAGGAAGCCATGTAAAATAAACTGTAGTTCTACTCTTCCCCCCCGCCCCCCCCCCTTTTTTTTTTTTTTTTTTTTAAAGTCAAGATAGATCTAACTGATGTTAACTGTTTCACAGCAGGGGTCTCGTTCTGGTTTCACACTGGTGTCACTGTTGATTTTGGAGGGGGGATGTGATCAGAATAAGGACTGTCACTCCTTCCACCTTACAACGGGCTACTGGTGCTACGAGAACACTTAGCATTTCCATACTGTCCTGCTTTGCATCTTCAAAGCACTGGGGAGAGATGAGCTATTCGCCATGGGGCTCATCTGAGGCAAATGAGATAATATGATCCCCTAGAAGAAATGGGAAACCCAAGAGGGAATGGGAGAATTTGTTACTGGATATTTTTGCAAAAGCAACTGCGTGTGCAGTGTCAGAGCTTCTTGTTCCCAGTATAAGCAAAGGCTCCATGGTTTGATAGACCAAGGAGGCAAGATCTCAGGACGTCTTTCCTTTTAGTCCTTTGTGTGCTGAAATATCATCTCGATTCTTTTTTTTAACTAGCTGGTCTTGGAAAACTCTGGTCTTTGCTGGTCAAAAACTCCCCAATGGCTTCTGTGTCTGTAATATCTCTGTCCGCGAAGCTCTGGCTTGCGTGGAGGTCTCCAAACACGAGACAAGGGCACCACTGGCAGTCGGGCTCCTGGTCCCCAAGAGCTGCAGGGGAATGGTTTTCCCCACAAGAACAGCAATGCAGATGGATGTAACCAATTTTGCTCCTTTTCCTCCAAAGAAAGAGGAAAAGGTGTGAACAGAGTGAGGTGTTACTCTGCGTCCAAGTGAAGGGTGTAGCAACGGGTATTTTTTGGCTGAGGTTGCAAATACTTTTTAGAGAAGGAACAGGCACCTCCCGGCGTCGGCTGCGGACCACCAGCAGGGGAGAGAAGCAAGAGTGGAAAACTCTTAGATAGTGTTGAAAACCTCAAAGCAGTCAAGCCACAGAGAGCTTACCTTTCAGAGACGTGCTAGGTAAAAATACAGCCAGACAAACACTCTTGGAGAAGTTTCTAAATTGCACAAGGAACAATTTTATAGGAGAGAGGTGACAACATCCTGGATTTGCCTAATTTCTGCAAACACTTTTCCTTTTAAAACAAGTCTCCTGATTGCTCAGCAAAACTCTCAAAGCTGTAATATTTGGGGTTTGGATTTTTTTTTTTTTTAAACTTTTCTGAATGTTTTCCTTTTTATGATTTTTTTTTTTTTGGTAACAACATGGAAAAGAAAATGAAGCAGTTCTGAGAAAAGTGGGAAGAGAAAGAAATGGGAGAGAGTGGAGAGAAAATGAAGGGTTTTCGGGGGGGAAAATCTAGCCTCTGTATTTCAAATACCTTCCCGTAGCAGAGGATGCAGACAGGGCACAGGAGGGAGACGCGGTCTCTGGCAGCGAGGCAGTGCAACATCCTCCAGCCGGGCTGAAGGAATGCACGAAGCACCTTGGCAGTTCAAGTGCTGGACCCTTGTTTTATCTCTATATGGGAGGTTTGGTCACAAAAAGCCCAACCTTTCCTGCTGTCCCCTTATACAAAGGCCAAGGAAAAGAATTCCTACAAACCCTTGTAGCTCATCACACTCTCATGTATGTCACGCTTTCTAGAAAAAATAAACAGTCTTAGGCAACAGAGAATTGTAAGCGTATTTAACGGGTGTCGTTTTCTTTTGCCTCTGTCCTTGTTTAAAGTCATGCTGCCATGGACTCTGGGGCTTGCTGTAGGTCAGCAAGTAGCTTTTTCCCAGTTGTGTTTGGATTCCTGAAATAAATGCTATTAGTTTCATGGACAAACCTTATCTGCATCACTGCTGGAATTATCATTTCATTAAAGTCACTGGCAGAATTCCCACTGACTTTAAGATCCCCCATAAATCCTAAGTTTGCTGGGACAGACCCGCCTTCCGAAATGTGCCGGGAAACACAAATGTATTTTACTGATCATAAATATTTTGTTGATATTAGAAACTAACAAGTGCTTATTTAAAATGTATGGCTGGGACAGGTAGAATTTGGTTTGTCAGAACAAACTTTGGAAGTGTTTGGAGGAACGGGCAGTGTCTGGAGTAAAGGGAAAGCGGGATCAGTGGAGGTAATGTAGATAAATCAGTTCAGAATGCTTTTTTGCTGGAAAAATGGATGATTCTTGCATTCTGAAAACACGTATATGTTGTGTTGAGTGAGATACCAATGAGAAGAACTTGTGATAGCTGTGTGTGCCAGCCAAGTTGCTAGGTTTCACAGAGACAAATGGGAACAAATTGTCATCCATGTCTTGGAATAATCCCGCTTGAAACAATGCTGTCATGCAGGAATTAAACTGTTCCTCCATATGATGAAATAAAACTGTCCCAAAGGTTTTTCTTTGTAAAAAATATGATTACTTTACTCATCCGAACAGGTTGGATATAAACATATTCAGAATGAGGCAGAATACACCCGTGCATGTAACATGAAGTATAGTTGCTCTTAATATTCATGATTTTCCAATCAGCTAAGTACATCCCGCTTGTTACTGGGTGACCTTGTGGAGGTGTAACTACAGCACATGCTGCTGAGAAGTCACTTGCAGGAAAAATTGTGGCCTTGTATCTCCTCAGAAACAAATGCTGGAAACCAGTCTTGCCAGACCTTGAGTTTTTGAAGTGGACAGTATTGTAGGATTAATTATTCAATACTTTTCCTGATTAGTGTATTTGTTATGAGTACTTCTGTTAGTGTTTCAAGGACTTAACTACAGTGTATCACGTCACTCAAATATAATTAAGACTCTCTCAGTGTAATTGCATAATTAAAAAGCTGTCTGGCTGGTGGTACAAAACCTTCTGTCCCTGCTGTACGGCAGCTCAGTTTTCCAGAGGCAACTCCCCGAAACTCCAGCCCTCCCTGAAATATGTGGGTATAGCATGCAAATGGGTACATCCCTGGTAGCGGGCCGTGTCCACTGGGCCTTCTCCAATAATCCCATGAGGGGGAAGAGGTGGTCCCTCATGAGAGAGGTGATGGGGTGGCCGAGCCTTCACTGATCTTTTTTTTTTTTTTTTTTTTTATCTGTTGGTGCTTAGAGTGAGAATTGCTCAGCTTCCCGAGGCAGTTGCATGGGTGTGTGTAGGCTAGTGCCTAAGTGGCTATTGGCAGGAAGGGGTTAAATACCTTTTTATTTGTAATGCATTTTTGAAACAAAACTTCATGACCTGACTTTTTTTCCTTCTTTTTCTTTTTTTTTTTTTTTTTTTCCATTCCAAGTGATTATACTTTGCTGCATTATAAGGGAGTGAATGCATTTGTGTCTCAGGACCGTACTCTACCAGATACTGACATGTTCAACATCTCCCGTGGTTTACCAAACACATCAGGGATGTGGACCTCCCTCTGTTTTCTCATTATGCCAAATAATGAAATGTGGAAATAATTCTAATCCTTTCTTCTGGTTGTGCTGTACCTCTGAAAATATGATAAACTCAATCCAATTAAAACTCATTACCTCTACAAGGCTCAGTCTCTATCTATAACCTTTGTTTTATAATTCACTCTGTTATCTGTCTTCATTATAATTTGGTAGAATAGTCATCTTTTATTACTGCTCTCTGTTAGAAAGAGGCATGTGATTTCCAGTGCTACTTTGTGACACATCTCAGTTTAAAACAGTAAAGGTCTACTAATGGGTAAAAAGAAGTTCAGTTACACTGATTTATTACATTGAGATAAAGTTTCATTTGCATTGATTATAATACTGTGGGTTTAAGTAATTGTTTTGATTTAAAAATATTCTTTTACGGCAATGGTTTTTTACCATGTCAGGGACTGTTAAAGTGCATTGCCTTTTCTGTCTTACCGTAGCTGATACAGATCTAGTTAAATTTTGTTCCCGGTTAGTATTTTCTGTACATAAGTGGCTGATCTCACTAATTCACATTTAACCTTCCTGTCCCGAGTTTTCTCCTAAGTACATTGGCTTCTCGTGCCATGTCGATGTGAGAATATATGTCATGTTTACCATTATGGCAATTGAACAATGAACAAAAGCTGGTTCCTCTAATGCATTTTCCTCCCTTAGCACAGACCAGGACTCAGGGCTCAAAATATCAAGGCAGATTTTTTTTTTTTCCCTTGGGTCTACTCCATACAGAGAGTCACGAAGGGCATTAGTGAGCATGTGTTAGCTGCTGCAGCTCCATTCAGTTGAAATATTTTACAAAGATACAAATTTAAGCTATTAGTTAGGGTTTCAGCATGTTTTGGGCTGCCTCCCAGCCACCGTGGAGCTCTACAGGCTTCTCTCTAGCTGCAGAACCAGCCCTCAGTATATCAAACCCTACAGCTGGCACTTCCCTCTTCTCTTACCCCCTGCTCTGTGTAACCCAGAAAAGATTCTGAAAGTCAAATATATATTTATTCCATTGAGGAAACTTTATCAACCAGCACCAAAGTTTATTGGCACTAGCTAGTGATATAATGGGTAGTTTAAACCCTGTTAACTGCGAATAATTTTTCAGCGTTTTTTATGATTGCAGTAGACTCTAACAGACCAGAAGTACAGATAACATAAATATTTCTACCAGAGATGATTGTGCTGGAACTATAAATAAAATTAGACTTAACTTGTAAATAAATTCAGTGGGTGCCAGACAACATTTATAATTCTTTGTTGCTGCATGTAATACAGTAATTTATGTGGAAAGTGCACAGGAACGCAAGCGGCCAAATTTTGCTTTTCAGTTATGCAGGTGCAACTTCCTCTGACATCAAGGAGAGCGGCTCCTGTGCAAATGAAAGTAGAATTTGACCCACAGTCTCTCAGTGCTGGACCTTAATTAAAAGCCAGCGTCTGGTCCACATCAGATGCTTTTGACTGTGTTACTCAATTAGACACGAATGACACTAGACAGAGCACCAAACGCTACTAGTTATTGTAGGGGCTGATACTGAGAATTGCCAGAGACCGCGGGCAGGTCCCTACGCAGTTACTATATTATGACTTTGCTGGTCTAGTACCAACACTTGGCAATGCTGAAATTACCCTCTCGCAAAGGCTCAACGCTCATGAGTGTGTGTAACTTCGCTTCTCGCTCGCCTGCAGACAGGTTCCTCCCCAGTACGTGGTGCTCATCCCACCATCAGGAGCTCACTCCTGCTCCCAGTATGAGCCTTTTGTTTCAGGGTTATTTTCTGCAGACACAATAATTTTAAGAAGCAAAAGCTGCTTCCCATGCAAGGAAGGGTTTTAATTTGTCTTGTGAACCGTCTGCACTGTTGTGCACCTTGCCATGAGGCACAGACAGAAGCTACCAGCAGCCCTAGACCCTTCGCACGGGGCGCTCCAGCGGTGATCCAAACTGAGCTCCCTTTCCATTTCACATACGTACTGCAGCCTACGGTGCAGCACCGCACAAAGTTTGCGGTTCTTATACCTCAACCGCAACGCACGCTGTGCTCAGGCTGCCTCCGGCTGCCTTTTCCTCCTGCCTTTGTCTGCGCAGCTTTTCCTACAACTCCCTCTTCTGCCAGCACGGCAGAAGGGTTTGCTCGGTGTGGTGCAGGGAGACTTTGCGGAGCGTACGGATGCCCTCTGCGATCTGCAGCATCACGAGCACGAAGGGAAAGCTGAAATCTGGGCACCACATTTCCCTCTCATTTTGTTACATTAGTGTCAATCTGAAGAAATTCGAGCAACTTTGGCTAGCTGCAGGACAGACACTCATCTCCTTTATTCATTGGTGGAAGTCTAAAGTAATTACTTTGGATTTAGCAGTTGCGTAAGAGAAATCAGAATCTGGCCTCTGCGGCCACCACACGGGTGCTTTGGTCCCCCTTGCTCTTGTTGCGTGGTCCATGAGCATGGTTTCCAGGGTTGGACGTTTCGAGTGTGTTCAGGACAGCTTTCGTTTTCTCATGCTTGTGTTAGGATCAAGTCATAACAAGTATGCAAAATACCTGTGCATTTGAAGGCTAATGTTTGTGGAAGTATTTTTCCTTGGTAATTGACATAATAATTCAAAAGTGCTTCGAGCACCATGTTTGTCTCGCCTTGCTTGTAATCTCTTTTGCTGCACAACCAAACTTTTTGTTTGTAAAACAGTTTTTCTCTCCTGTTAGTTTTATGATTTTTACCTAACTGGGAATTAGTTACTAGCTCTATTCTGTTTAGAATCTAATCTCATTTGAATAGGTCTGTCTGATGCTTTTCACAATGGGGTCCTGCCTGGGGCCCCCAGGCTGTGTTACGATACAAATAATAATAAATAATCATCATTAGGTCCAGCTCCACAGAACAGGTTTGTAAACAGGGAGTGGCACAAACCAGTTTCAGGTACGTTAACTGATAAAATGTTCAAGTAGAGTAATGTAGCTTTTGGCTAGAGTCCCTTCTGTGCCTGGAGATAGTAATCCAATCTCTGCATGTTTCTGAAGCTAAGGATCCTTCTCTGTTTCTCCTCTAGAGGATGTAAAAGTGGCCCCCTCTGAGCCATGCCTACCTGGTGTGGTACTGTCAGGTGGCTCTCGTTTAGTTCACCACTGGTTATATGCTCCTTTTGAAGCTAATGGGTTTTCTTCTCTTAATTTTCTGCTTTTCCTGACCTCCTGTGTTCTATACCAATGTGGATATATTTTGTAATCAATCAGTCCCTGCCTGTTACAGTTTTTTTCTTTAATACTTGTTCAAACAGAAATTCAGATAAAGGTGTCCCATTTGTATGCAACAGGAAATGCCTGCCTCCTTTTCAGATATCCCTGCAAATACTCCATGCTGATTTCCTCAGCACTGAATAGAAATGCTAGGTCAAACAAATATAAATGCTCCCTGGTCTCATTCAAGGATCGGATTCAGGGCTTTGTGGTATATTCAGGTCCATCCTTGCCTTATGTGGGAGAAGGGACTAATTCACCCGCTCCTACTACATTCCCCCAAAGCCTTCATTAATGCATCCTCGCCAAGGGCTCGTGTCAGGCATGGCCAACAGAGGTAGCAGAGCTCAAAGTTCCTGACATGTGATGGACTTCTCCAATTGAACAGAGCCAGATCCTTCCAACGTCTAGTCTTTGAGGCTAGGGGTCATCTTTCTCACCTTCAAGAAGTCACAGGCGTGAACCTGTGTGTATCTTCTCATTGCAAAGACCCACTTCCACATTTATCTCAGCTCTTATTTTATCCTGCTCAGAAGATGAGGGCATTAGAAACACTTCTGAAGTAGGCTCTCTAGATGCTTTTGCTTCCAGCCTACCTTTTTCATCCAGAGTGTCAGCCATCCAGCTTATGATTAAGTCACTAGTGGCCACGTGCATGACTCCAAGTGCAGAGAACTGGATTTATGTGCTAGAGGGTTTATCAGTCAATAGTTGCTTTGGGAATGCATATCCTCAGGCACAAATTGCCTGAAGAAAGGGAGAATGGGTAGTCTGTATGCATACTTTTCTGTTTGTTAGGGGTGGCTTTGGGTCTGGAGATCTGGATGCAGACTTGATCCCTGGAGGACTTCGCATGAACTTTGAGTTGAAGGCCACCTCAAAATGCTGATACGTGTAGCAGGCTAGCACATCCCCTTGCCATGAGATGCCATCGTGTGGCATTTCAGCTGCAGAAAGGCATGGTTTTATTGAACGTGTGGCCCAGTGTGCTTTTGAAAACAGCACACCTTTGCCTTGCTAGCAATTGCAGCCAGCGGGAAGCGGTTTGGGTTGCGTTCAGCAACCTCTGCCTCCCTCAGTTGTTAGGGCCTCCTACCTAATTGCTCTTGGAGAGGAAGAGCGTGCTGAACTGCTAAGAAACATCCGAATGGAAGGAAGTCCTCTCCTCCCAGCCACGCAGAGAAGCCCTCTTGGTCTCAAAATGACCCCAGGCCCTGGAGTTACGGTGGTAGCTTTGGCACATTGCTCTCCCAGCCTCATCAGGCACATCCCCAGCATGAAGCCACGCGGACTCTTTCCTGCTGGCGTGCAAGGTTGTGTCAAAAGTGCAAACGCAGGTGTCCACCCTGGTCTTTTGGTAGCAATTAACCTTTTCTCCTGGGTTTCCTTTGAAGCTTGCTCATGTTTTTATTGTAAAATAACAGTGAAGAATTTTATGGAGGCTAATATCTAAGCTTCCACATTACCTAATCTCATCTGTTCCCTTATCAGGGGCCTCAATTTTTTTATTTCATCCCATTTCTAGTGGGGATAATTATTGGGCTTTAAAGAAGCCATCTTGAATTTCAAAACTGCAGTGGTATCTGTGTGAACAATTTGTAGTTCACTGGGAAAACGATGCTTATCAGCACAGTCCCTGTGTCTAATTCTAACCTTACAAAGATTTTCTATCAGTCAATATCCCACAGTTTTGCTGGAAGTCCCTCTGATCCATGTGGGTGTAAATTTTAAGGGAAATAGTCCCACACTCTTTGAAAATGAAGACCATATACTCCGTTCATGTACATTGATTTTAATATAGCTCCTTCTATCATTAATTTCACAAATATGTCTTAATGGCCTTCCTGCCTCTTGGTCAGTTGTAATTCAACTTCTTGTTTATTTTGAGGTTTTAAAATATATTTTTGCTAGGACACGTTGCTATTTCAGGCAGAATAATATTTCAGTAATCCGTTTTACCCACACTGTTAGGGCTTTGGGGCATATAGGCATATTATATTTTCCAGAGCTTTCAAACTGAAAGCCCGTGTTTAACGACGACATCGGGTGTGGCTGCTGGAAATCAAAGGAGGCACAATAGACCCAGCAAATGGACTTGTCTCCCTGCCAGGCTTCCAGAGGCCAATTTATCAGCTGCAGGTTTGACCCTATATGGCTAAAAACGAGTGTAGCCAGAATGACTGAGATAAGTATAACCGAGGCTTTTGAGTCTGCGAGAGAGAAATTAAACTGGACTGTCCCTGGGGGAGAAGAAACATCTGTAAACCCGTGCTTGCTAAATGTTTAAGGCTCAGCTTGTGCTGGCTCACGGGCAGGCGCTGCTGGCGAGTGGGGCTGAGGAAGGTGGCCTTTTGGGGAAAGGCACAGAGCAGGCCATTGCTTGCTGTGACTTAATTTGGCTGAGCCGCTTCATTGTTTGGTGGAGGAGAGGCGAGCGTGGCCGTGGGACGCAGGGAGAGCCTTGGTTTTATGGGGCACTGCTTGGTGGGATGGGGACGATGGCAGTGACTGCATGAGATGGGCTTTTTAAGGAGTTTGAGTGTCAGGCACCCAGCTGTCATGGAAAATCAGTAGGATTTAGATGCCTGAAGTTTTTAAACCTCCCCTTCCAGTGAGCCATGTGCTTATCATCATCCAGATCACTTTCCTCGTGTGATTTCTCTTCCTGCACCCCATGTGTATACATGGGTTAGGGTTTTTTTTTCCTGTTTCAAAACCAGCTGAAGTCTTTTAGGCAGGACTGCAATCTAAACAGTTGGGGGAAGACATTTGAACTGGAGCGAGCCTGCCCTGGGTGGATGCAGCAACACTGCTGGCCCGTGAAGTCAGGAAGCACATCGGAGTTTCGGGGATGCTCAGGAGGCACGGACCAGCCTCTCCCACCCGTCCTACCACGCTAGAGCAAAGCCGTGTTTGGGGGCAGCAGCAATGTCACGGTGTAACAGAGGTGGCTGCTAAGGGGGTCATCTCAGTGCAAGCCAAGGTGAATGGTGGCATCCAGGTGGAGCTGTGTCTCTAACCTTTTTGTGTCTTCTTTCCTGTCCCTTGGAGTCCAGGTTGAGTTTTGCTGTGGGCAGGAAAGTACGGGCATGGGCTTGTAGGTGCTAGGCACAGAGCAAGCTCTTTGCACCGGCGCTTTCACGAACCCTTGAGCGTCTTTGCCAAACTCAGCACCGCTGAGCTATGACAGGCAGGATTTCTGAAATATAAGTGATGGAAAATCCCTCTGTGTGTCCTTCTCAGCTAAATGGTAGAGTCAGTCAAGATTTTCTGCTCAGACTGCCAGGTATTAGAAAAGTGACAAACTAATCAATATTGGGTTCAATCGTTAAAGTGCAGGGAGAGTCTGCCAAACCAGAGGCCAAGGCAACGGGTAGCTGAACTTTCTTGTGACATGTATGAGGTCATAGCCAGTGCCACATAAAAGAAAGAAAAACAGTTCATGGCTGTGAATAAATTGCTCACAGATGAAGAATCCAGTTTGCCAGTCATGTGATGGGAGCAATCTATTCAAATGATTTGTTATGTCCCAGTGTTTGTCTTAGGCAGTACCAGAAGCATGAAAGTACAGATATAAAACTGTGAGATAATATGTAACAAAGATGTGAGAGATAATGGGCTATGACCAGTTTCCATTGGAAGAGGCATACGGTGCTAATCTACCATGGATAGTTTCTTAAATGAGCAAGAAATTGAAAGAACATTTTAAAGTTTCCTGTTTCTTCACTGAAACTGAGTCATTCTGAATGCGAAGCCCAGCGTAACACTTTAATTTCTGGGCCAATCATATTATGCAAATACCCTCATGCTCAGATCTTAAATACCCGATCTTTCAACTTAATTCCTTGGAGAATAGTATTCTCGCCTCCTATTTAGGTTATAATTAAGTGGAATGTGTTGTGGTGTGTAGGAAAAGTACAGTAACATTAATAAAGTTCAATGAATGTAAGTAAGTTTTTTGGTTAGTTTGTCTTTTCACTCCTTTTGCATGTATTGTTGGGTTGAGTACTGTATTGCTGGTGCAGCTGAAGCCCCTGCTGAAGTCACTCAGAGTTTTTTTGAGTAAAAGTAATTTACAATCAGCCTTACATTTTGAGCTGTCAAAAAAAGTGAGTTTTTCTTTTCTTTTCTTTTCTTTTTTTTTTTTTCTTGTTTGCTGGCTAAGTACCAAAGATGAAGTTGCCTTTTTTTTTTTTTTTTTAAATGTGTTTTGGATCTGCCCCAGGTTTTTTTGCAACTGTAAGGGGAGAAGGTTCATGTTCTCTATAAGGTGCTGTTTGGATCCTGAACTTATTTTAGACCATTGCGTTTCTTGGAGGTCAATGGTAAGACACTGATTTACATCAGCTGAAGTTCTTGCCAAGAGTTGTGTGGTAGGCTGGATCCTTTCCTCCAAAGACTAATTGGAGGCCATCAAACTTAATTTTGGCTACTTTAGGTTCAATCTGTCTCTCTGAAAGACCAGTAAAGCTTTCCTGCTTTTCACTTCACTTAGATTTCAGTTGTAACGTATAATGCTGGCTTTCGATTGTAATTTCAAAGAGTATGCAACGCAAAGCGCTATATCCGGACCAGATTGGACAATAGGGTGTGCCTGCATATACATCTGTATGTAATTCTCTCGCTTGTGTTCAATGATGTAAACCACTTTTGATGTCAGGAATATTAAGAAACACTGTGTACCCCCAGGCCTGCAATAGGGAAAAGGCTCAGCTCCTTCCAGGGTGAGGCCCTGCTGCAGGACTAGTGATGGATGAAGGTGCCGCCTGCCTACCAAACTGTCCTCTCCATTTCATGTGCAGGCTGAAAGGGTTTCATATGCAAAATCTGGCAGAATATTTCAAATCCTACTGTTTGGCTTTATTTTCCAGGTGATGAATGTTTGTACGAAAGCTTTCCTGAACTTGCTTTGGAGGAAGCACCAGAAGCTGATGGAGAGGCTGCAAACGTCCAGTGTCCAACATCCGTCAGCATTCAAGAGCCATCTTCTCCAGCAACCTCCAGTGAAGCTTTCACGCCGAAGGAGAGCTCCCCTTACAAGGCTCCTATATACATTCCTGATGACATTCCCATTCCTTCAGAGTTTGAGCTCAGAGAATCCAATGTTCCTGGAGCAGGATTAGGGATATGGACCAAAAGGAAGATTGAGGCAGGGGAAAAATTTGGCCCTTTTGTAGGAGAGCAGCGGCCGCACCTTAAAGATCCCAGTTACGGTTGGGAGGTAAGACACTGTACATTCTTTTGGTCTGTTGAACTCTCTTGCACGTCTATAAACACAGAAGTATTTCCAGAATTTGCTGCAGTCCTATCCTGCAGCAGTCAGGGGATATTTGTGTACACGAAGACTGCTTTGTGGCCTTTTGGGGCTTTCTGGATGGAAACAAGTGTAAATTAAAAAAGAAAAAAGGCAGGAATTATCGTTGCTCTTCATGCCTGAAATCTGTCTGGGTGGATGTTGGCAGGTGATGCCTCTTGGGGAAGGAGAGGAAGAAGTTGCCTTGTTGGAACATTTCTGTATCATTTTTAGTCTGCTCTTGGACAGTCCTGCAGTACGTCTGTGGGCGAGGCATTTGCAAACAACACTGCACTGTCTGTTTGAAAAGAAACTGGGTGCTGCTTTCAGGGTTGTGAATCACCACTTTCTGTTGACAACAATTAGAACAGCCCTAAAATCTAGTATTGTGTGGCTAAAATTGCTACAGCAGAACGTTGTGCTACTCGGGGACTTTGAAAGCTGGGGGGTTGATCCTAGTTACATTTAATTTAATGGGAATTTTGACATTCATTTGGTGAATGATGGATCATTTGGATGCTGGTGTCAAACCTAGCACACGTGGGGATGACGTAGCTCACGTTACTTCTGGAGATGCTCTGAGAAATGTTGCTTTTCCTGAAAGAGCTCAAGGCCTCTATTGTAAGTACAGCGGTGGCTTCTAGCTTTTCCTGCCTTGAGGGGCAGGGTGTTTTCCTCGTTGTGATATCACCATGGACCTGGCTGAGCTGTGGGTCCATGGTCAGGTCAGGGCTGTAGACCTCAAGTGGTGCACGTTGCCAGTCGTGTTGTGGTGTAACAAAAGTTCTTGCACGGTTTTATTCATGGTTTTAACAATGTGCTGTAGAAACAGAGTGCAATCTCAGCTTTCCATCTGTACGTTTCCTTTGGTTTCTGATAAGGGGAGAAGTGCAGAGTTTGCACGGCTCTCCAGGGCCACGACTGACCTCTGGAGAGACAGGAGGTTCATTTTCCCAGGAAAAATGCAGTTTCACTGTGGAGCAGAGCCTTACAGATATGGTGGAAAACAGAGGTTTGATTTGCTCTTAACTGTCCATAAATACTCGGTGAGTTCATTCCAAACTTTCCATGCAGTTGTTTAAACTCTTGTGAGACCTGTGTCAATATGACAGAATAGTGTCAGGAGAAATTATAGACTTGGCAGCACTCTATCGAGTTAACAGACCCTGATGCAATATAATTGCTGGTGAGAAATCTTTATTATTTGAAAAAGGCACCAGGAAACCATAAAATCTGACCTTTAACCACACCACAATTAAGCTCAGATATTGATAACAGAAACTGGAGCAAAACTGCTGATACATGGCTGTACTTGCAGGTTTAACATATTCCAAAATTAGGGTATTTTAGACTGAATCCTCAGGTGGCATAGTGCAGGATAGCCCCATTAAAACTGAGGAAAAACCATCTTGATTTTCACAACCTTAGATGCTGATAATATGCTGCAATATTAGAGACTAATTTTCCTGCTTAAAATATTTAGGGTTTTGGGGTCTGCAAAATCCAGACAAGAAATGCATATCTTGATAGTGCTGGAAGCCCAGCTGGCAGATTGAATCCCTTTTAAGCTGCAGGACTTGTGCCATTTGAGCAGTGTTATGTATTTGGGACAGCTGGGGAGAAGCTATTGAAAACTGTTGGAGCAAAATCACACAAAATCAACGGTCGAGTCCCTCTGCAATTCGACCACTCATCTAGAAGTACTCTGCGGTGCTCAGGGGAGCTTGAAACAGATTATTCTTCCAACAAATGGGTTAAGCACATTTGTAATTGAAGGGAGACAAAGAAATGCTGGTTACCAGAGTTTATGCAAAGAGTAAAATGGCACGTAGTGAAGGTTGAGGCTAAAGGACAGACATGGGGCAATGTGGTAGTGCTGGAGAAGACCTTACCAGTACCAGTGCCCATCCCAGCCCAGATGCTCATCATCGCGCTGCTCTGGAACCCACCACTTCCTTGGACCTGTGCCTTGGGATAAAAAAAGGGAGAAAGAAGCTGTTACTGGTGTGTGGGCTCAGGCAGTGTCAAGGGAAGCGTGGGATGGTGAGGGAAAGGTATCATTTACTGAGGTTTAAGTACGGTCTTGGGAATTTAAGCTTTTTTGGTGTCAGTTTTTCTGCCTGAATGGGCACTTTTGTGAAACAGGACATTTGTCCTGGTAGGTGCCAATAAGCCAGTTAACAAATGAGGAATTCAGTCTGTTGTTGCTGATATCAAGGTGAAATTTCAGTGTTGTATTTTAAATGGAGGAAGGATGGAACCAAAGTTTCTGTATGGTACTGACTGTGGATTTAAGTGACTTTGTAGCATGAGGGGCTTTAAAATCTTTCTTTCCACAGTGATCCTTGCTTGCTGAGTGAATTGCACTGATGTAGATACTGCCACAATATTCTCTCATGTTTGATTATATGTAATTCCTAGAATAGTGCTGTAGAGGTCAGCTCTGTTTGGTGGCTTCAAAAGGCGAGATGTCTTAACCTGCTCAAACTGCTCGCTGGTCCCACAGGCCAAAGAAAGCATTTTGCTGCGTCTTGGCTTACCCGTTCCCTCACCTCACATGTGCATTGCTCAGAGAAATACATAGTGGGGTTGCAACATTGCTAATGCTTGGGTAATTATTTAATTCTCTTGAATAGACTCCCCTGTGACTACAGAGAGGGTGATTAAGTTATTGGAGAAACCAGTCTTTCCATTTTATCTGCATTTTTCTGAGTTTAAGGTAAAACACTGAATGTACAATGGTATTTGACTTTCAAAGATGATGAAGGGAGAAGCTCTTGTCAAGAAAATAATTAGCATAAACATATTAAAATATTTTTGGAAGGAAAACGCAACGTCTTCCTCAGCAGTTTTCTGATGCTGCATATATTACTATAATTTCATATATATTTCAAATACTATTCATATTTTGCTATGAAAGATTTGCTCCTTTTTTGCAATTGCTTAGGATTTCTAGGTAGCCTAGAGTCTTAAACTAGAAATTTTCAAACCAAAACCCTACACGCATGTCGCAGGGAAGAGTTTATAGCTACGCACAAATTTGGATTGTAACCACATTTTTGGAAAGGACATTTTTGTTCCCTTGCAAAGGTTGTAATAGTTTTTAGGTATTCCCAGCTGTGGAATACTTCTGACTTCCTGTTTTTGTGACTGATGTCCATCTGAGTTGATACTAGGATTAGCCTGTAGTGGTCGGGAGAGAAGTGGAAGCTGGAGGAAATGCTGCTGTTAAATTTTGCAGCCAGGCAGTTGATGATAAAGAAAAATTTGCTGCAGAAGACTGAGGAATTTCATGGGGCCTGTTCCTACATTCCCCTATAGCAGGACTCCCTATGGCATTGTCGCAGGGTTCTGTCAGAGCAAGTCCAAGAAAACAATGTCTATTGTGTCCATTTATATACTTCAGCCATAAAACACACTCTGGGACAAAGAGAATTTGTTGTGATATAGTTGTGCTTGGGTCATGATTAGAGTGCTGTAGACCAGTTTAAATGAAAAGCCATAAATTTGAATTTTATCTCATTTTGTGGGTCTAGAGCCGAGCATTATCTAATCAGGTATTGGTTAGCTAAAGTACAAATCGAACAGGGGGTCACCGGACAAGGGGAAAGGTCGAGCTTTTTTGCAGTTTGTCACCAAGGTTTTAGTATTTGCCGGCAGCCCGAATATCCGAGGGGGTCGGGAGTCTGTTGCTCAGTGGTTGTTTGAAAAGGGAAAATTGACTGCTTCTTAATCAACAAAGAAAACAAGCTTTTAAGGGTGGCAGTAATTTCTTTTAAACAAAAGCAAGGGAACAGAAATTTAGTGATTTCATCATGGTTCATGCCCTGCTATGAAAAACAACCGCGAAAGTATTTCAAAGAAAGCCTTTGAACAGGTCACCAAAGCACATGCACCTATCTTCAACCAGCATCTTCCGGAGTACATCGAGTATTCACATTCAAGTCTTTCACTGCTATGGCAAACTCAAAGTCTCATTCTTAGGGACAATTTCTTCACAGCTCTACTTATCTTAAACTTTTATTTCTTTACTAGGGAGGCAAAACCAGGAGCAATAAACTCTAAGAAATCAAACTTGTCACAGAAGTAAAAAATATTTTAGAGCTTTATAAAGCAGCATATAATCTGTTTATAGAGCAGAGTATATTTTCCTGTCATGACAGTGAGGCTGAAAAACATCTCAGATTTGGTAGAGTATGCTTGAGCTGATGCTATTACTTCTAAATGGAAATTAGGAGGCCATTTGGCTATTTGTTTACTTTTGCTCTCACATTTTTGATGTGAGTCTTTGGGGAAATCTGCACAGCTCCCTAAAAATTGTTCTGGAGTACAGGCTTCCAACTGGTTTAGAGGGACTGGAATAGTTGCAATTTTAAGTTTCGATTTTGCACTCTGGCTTTCTTTTGGCATGTTTAAAATGTAAATTTAGGTTTATTTGAGATTCTGGGTTCTAGGTGTACCATCTGTCTTTATGAAAATTAAATAATAAGTTACAAAATGTAAAGGTACTGGCTTTTAGAGTTGGAATCTAATGTATATGCTCCCAAACTCAGTTTGTAGCATCTAAACCGATAGCTTGGTTTTCTTGCTCTTAACATCAAAAAACTTCCACTGTAATCAACGGGAGTTACTTACCAGCTGATTCCTCTCTGTGTATAGATGTTATCCCCTACCCCCTTAATTTTCTGCTGTTGTCTAACACTTTCACACTGCACTGACTTTTACAGACCAAATCTTGACCTTTCCTTGAATTGTTTTTAAGAACGTTAACATTCAAAGCAACTCCACACTCAACCAGGTGGTTGGAAAGTGGGGAAGTAAAATGCAGATTCCTTGCCTACATTTTCTCCTTGCGTATGGATTTCAGCAGTATAGGGATTCCAGGAAGCTTTGCAAAATTATTATTGAAGCAAAAGCAGGAATAAGAATGTGGGTTATTCTGTTATTTGAAATTAAAAAAGAATAACTTGTTTTATTGTTGGGGGGCGAGGATGCTTTTTGATCAATACAAGACCAACCTCGTTTTGCAGATAGTGTATTCTCCCCCAGGTCAACAGATCATCCACTTCTGGCACCTGCAGGTGGGGGTGACATCCTTACCTTTTCTTCAATACATAGGTGGTGTTTTATCCCATTTGGAGCTCAGCTTTGCAAGGCATAGAGCACTCTGGCTGAGATCCAACAAAGCACTTAGGCATGGCCTTATCATCAACGGGATTACCCAGGTGTTTGAGTTAAGCATGTGCTTAGCTGCTGTGTTAAGCTCTCCGTTAGGGACATAGTGTTCAGTGCCACATAGGATGGAGTTCATACCATATATCTTGCCCGGGGTGAGTATGCACGAGGGTGCTTAAGACAGCCCCTCGAAAGTTGCGTACAAACCCGACATTACTTATGGTGCTGCTAACGTTACCAGTCTGAATTCTTCTGTTGTTTGCATCTGTGTCTTGTGGTGAGGCTGTGACTAAGTCAGATGCTACGGCAGCTCTAGGAGTCCTGTAGCAAGGTGGACAGATGCTTCAGGAGCAAAGTGTAGCTCTCAGAGGCGATGTCAGTTGTATACCCCAACTAGGTACCTGGCTGTTAACACCAGCTTTCTCCCTGCTCTGATGACAGACAGTTTATAATTACAAATGAGCAAACATCACGTCCTTGAATAGCAAGATAGGAGCAGGTGGACTTGTCGTCCAGTTTGAATTAAATATGTTAACAGCAAAGGGGAGCTGTTGGTCCTTTGGGTTGTTTCATGCTAGGTGTTAGAGTGTTAGGATGGGGGGACAACACAGAGGAGTCTGCTGTTGTCTTTCTCTACTGTTCCTTACTTCCACTCTTCAATTTTCCTAATTCTTTGATTAACGTGATTAAGCAGAGTCTCACATTGTGAGGTTGGTGGGACATGATGCTGGTTTTTTGGACAGTGACCACACCCTTCCCTTGCTCAGGCAAAGCTGCTCCCTGGAAGGTGAGCACGAACAAGATCTGCAAAGCTCCCTCTTTGGCTCTACGGATGGAGCTATTCTCAGAAAATGTTCAAAACTGTGTCACGCAAGGTAGCTGAGAGGCTGTAGTGGCTACCGGAAGGGAGGTGCCGCTTGCCCCTGTCCTGAGCCAGCTCTGGCACTGGGGCTGCTGGTCACAGGGCTGATAAGTCACTGAGGCAACCCAAAGTCAATATGGTGACAGCATCAGGAAGAGGTTTTTGGCTGGTGCAGGAGCCTGAACGGGTGCTGGTATGGCACGGCTGTGAAATCTCACGTAAAACCTTTGTCTCAATTAAGCTTGAAATGATTTGTGTAGAATTGACTTTTTCTCCACCTGTGGTGGATGGTCCACCATGTCCTTGACCCTGGGGGCAGGAAATTGCCCATTTCATGGCATGGTCTAAAGCCACAGAAACCTCTCTGTAGGTCTGTGTATGTATTGCTCACAAAGCCACTGAGGTTTTAATTTAATCAGGAGCATTAACTCCTGAGGGAAGCAGAGTGAAACCATAAAGGTCAAGTAGACTCAGAAGTAGGAAGGGGAGGAGGAAGTTTTCTTACCTTCTTCAGTGCAGAACTGGGGGGATGTTTCAGGAATTTGTATTCCTCTTCAAAATAAGGTGGTTGTTATTTACTCAAACGTGACCTGGGTAGATTTTATTTGAGTTCAGTAGCACTTTGTCCAAGCAAGTAATATCACTAAATAAACTGAGAGAAAAGCTGACATTGGAGTAGCTCTGTGAGATTATCAAAATACGAAGAAAAATAATTGTGAAGTATGCCAGATGTCCCTTTAGAAGACAAAAACTGTAAATTGAATTTAGCCATTAAGAAAGACAACATCAGAATGAAAAATAAAAAAGATAGAACTGAAGAGAATAATAATTGCATCTAATAGAACTGACAAACAATCATAATTCTTCCCATTAAATAAATATGTTCTAAAAAATTTATTATGAAATGCCACATTATGCAAGCCAGGATTCAGAGATGAGTTCTTTGCATTAAGTACAGTAGATGCCATTAAGGAAAACAGTCAATATGTCACTAAGCCACGGCCTGTAAAATTAAATTGATTTGGTAAATGTAAGTAAGATAGATCTGTTTGCTTTCATCATCAATTTTGAGTGGGTGAACAGGTGATGTCACCAACCTGGGAGCGATAAAGATGCAGGACCATCTGGAAAGCTTTGTGATGGATGGGCAACTGCTTTTGGATAGTGACAGTGCTGTGGTACTTTGTCACTTGGGATGCAGTACTTAATAACTTTTCAATACCATCATAATAAATTTCACTGCCTTATTAATATAGAAATGGTGAGTTATTACTGTGATGGCTATTGTAAATAACAAGAGATGCAGCTGTCAAAAGCTGATTGTTTGGGCATGTTTCTTTAAGCAACACAGTTGACTCGGGATAATCAACGTATGTCTATACCAGCAGAGTTTATTGCTCTTGTCAGAAGAAAAAGCTGCATTATTCAAAAATTATATGAAGTCCATAATAAACAAGTTTAATATATTATCAGACTTTTCCTATAAGTTTCCTAACACAGAAGAATAAATCACTTTTAATAATGCCTTTCTGTGTACAATAATATCCTTATGTTGTAATAATGTCCTTTCCTAACTATTCACCAAACAGAGAACTTCTGAAAAAACAGAAAGGTATCTCACTCATCAGAACACTTACAAAATTAAACCTCCCTATTTCATTAAAAGGCTACTTTTGATATAAAGCTGATGGGCTCTAGCTGTGTCTTTCTTTTTTTATTTTAATTGAACAGATGTAGTTAAAAGTAATCTATGACAAAGAAATACAGACAAAATTGTAACCATGTGTCTCTAAATACTGGCAGGAAAGAGCATCTGTGGGTGTTTTATGAAAGCCCAGGACTGCTCTGTGACATTGGTGCTAATGTTATCGGTCTGAGGACTGGAGAGAAAC
The DNA here is from genome assembly GCA_035590195.1 of Aviceda cuculoides. Taxonomy (NCBI): domain Eukaryota; kingdom Metazoa; phylum Chordata; class Aves; order Accipitriformes; family Accipitridae; genus Aviceda; species Aviceda cuculoides. Next base: position 38,042,827 of record JAVJGG010000085.1, read on the forward strand.
AAAATGCATAGATAGTTGTTAGCAGAAGATGAATTACCAGATCAATCATTTAGCACCATTCAGAGTATTACACCATTGTTCCCTGGCAAGATAATTAAATCAATGATGTCTTTCTTATTTGTGTAAAGAGGCACAAACTTGTAAAGAATATCTAAAGCTCCTCAAACATATTATTTCAGGATTTTTTTTTTTTTTTAAAACCCTACTGACTTTGCCTTTCAGGCTCTAGCTTTGTCCCTCTTTTCAATTAAATGTCTCTCCACCATTTCTATGACTGCTGAAAAGAGAGCCAGCAGTCTATTAACAGGCAATAAAGTTCAGGAAGCCTAAGACTAGTTTCTTGGGTCAGAGGTGAAAATTGCATACTAAATGAAACAAAGGTGTGTCTTGATGGCTCAACAAGCAGTGGAGAGACGAGCATACATGTGGGCAGGAGGAGACAGTCATCATTAAACAGAAGCAAATGAAGACAGGAGTTAGTGTACAGCAAAATGCTTATTAACCCAAATGAACACATGCCCTTCAGAGGCTATAGCACTGAGGTTTGGCGTTTAAACCACCGCCTGCTTTAACAGTACCATTGAAATCTGGGCATTTGGTCTAATAAAGACATCACTAAACTTTAAAATCAAAACAAAAACCCCAACTCCTGCTTGCTAGAGCCTGCAGACTGGGGTGTGTTCGTCAGAATGGTACAAAAATATACTTATTTGGAAGTAAAGAATAGAAAACATTCATTGGCTAATAGGGTATTTCCACTCCAGAGAGTATTAATATGGCGTTTTATTGACGTGACATCCCTCATGTTTCCTGGCTGAACGGTAGGTGGCACACGCAGGAGTGAAGACAGGTTGTCATAATCCAGCCCGATTTTATGTGATCGCGTTAACTTTGGCGCATATGATAAGCATTAATTTGGAAAAAAAACCCCAAATGTTAAGTAGACCTTCCTTTTAAAGTACAGTTCTAGCATTTAGCGTGGAAAGATGTAAAAGATCCCATGAAAAGCATAACATTTCATCAGGTCAAGCCTACGGCATAAAGGGGCTCTTGTGTATAGTGGGTTTCCCAAAGTGTTGTTCTTAGTTTTAACTTGATGAAGTGTATTGGCAACATGCATGGAGCGGGCTTTTTACACGCTGTTTTGGAGACCTGGTGCATGGCTGTTCAGGATCTCTGAGAGTAACTTTCAATGCTCTCTTATCTTCTTGAAAAGGTCTCAAGTGGTAAATTGGCTTTCAAAAAGTGTAGCTGTGACTATATGGGTATTTTATGCAAAATTAAATCCGAATATTCAAGTTTTCTAAGAGACTTGCTGTCACAGTATTTCTGTTGCTTACAGCAGTGGGTATTTCAAAACCATGGCAGTAATGTTGGTTTTGTGCAAAAATGGAAAACTCTCTGGGATGGGAAAATGGAAGTTTGGGTATGGGAAAGCTTCAGCATTACTGCATTTACAGAAAATATTCTTTAAAGCCAATTTTAAGCAGTCATGCAGTGATAACCTCTGCATAAGCCAAACTTTGCATGTGAATATGGAAAAAAGAAATTTTTCTTGCTAGTGTTAACTTGGCATCTACCTATTTGAAATACCTACATGTGTAGGCACCCAAATGAGAGCGAATGAGGAATCCAAGGAGGAGAGAAACCAGTTTTTCTGTCTTCCTTTAGTGCTAAAACCAGAAATGATCCTACTGAACCCTTCATGTCTACAGAGGGAGGTGGTGCTGACGCCCAGGGGAGCAGCGATGTGCTGCAGCGCCTTGCCATGCCCTCTGAAATATGCCTTCTCTTTTGCACAGAGGACTTTATCTTATAATTTCCCCCCAGTTAAGACTATGCGAAGAGGCCTTTTTTCTTATTTGTTTGGTCTCAAAATGCATATCCCTTGACCCGCTGACCCCAGGCAGTGCACTTCGCTTTTCTTCCTTCATCACTCTTTCCCTCCTCCTCCCATAGCCGGTGCTACTGTCCTCCATGTTGTCCCAAAACCTTGCAGTCAGCTGGGGTCCTTGTTCAGCCTCATGAAAAACCCTGTGATTTTCTTCTGCCCAGCCTCTTCTGAATCCTTTGCACGTCCCATCCCCCTCTGCCCCTTACATCTGGCCCTCATCCTCCTTACCTTAGTTTTCAGCAGGTCACTGCCGTAATGGTCATATTTGCCTCTGGGATTGACTGGTTACACAGTTTGCTAACCAGGCTCTGGTTGCCTTTTAGTGCCTGCATATGTTTTAGTTTTCTGCTGTATCCTTTCCTGTCTTGGCTCTCCTCATATCACCATTTCAGTGTCCCTCAGGCCATCCAGGCTCAGTGCTTCACCGTTCTCGGGGACACAGTCTGCCTGTACCTCCCCACAAACTCTTCCCTCTGCTTGAAATGTCACCACTTTCACCCTTGGCAAAGCAGCTCAAGCCCTACCAATTTGGGGCCCCGCTATTTCCTTTCAAAAGTTGATTTTCTCAAATCATCTCCCAAATTTGATGGCTAGCATTGTTGCGAAAGAGGCAACATCTCAATGGCTGTCCTCAAAACCTGTTCCCTCCCACGGATGCAAGCAAAGCTGCCTAAAACATGTGTTTTAGGCAGAAATGATGATGCCCTGTTTTCACACTAGTTTAAATAATTATTTGAAAATTATAACTTTAACAGAAGCTGCTGTGTGTGTAAAGAAACCCTCGTGGTAGGGATTCGGCTCGTGTGACTTGTTTGGCATTTGCATTCAAATACTTTTGTGCTTCTGGAGCGTTTTTAAGACTTGACTATCTGCTCCAACCACCCATGACAACAATGCACAAGCAGAAGATGAAAATTCTGGTTTTCAGCCCCAGCATTCCTGAATAAAATTTAGCTGATTGCAACAGTATCATTTTGGGTGTGATTTTTAGTGGGTTTGAGTTTGAATGGGTTTAGAATAGGTGCTTGAGCGGCTTTTGTCCCCATGCTAATGCCCCCGCAGCAGTGGGAGTCAGGAGGAGTGAAATGATGACCTGAAATAGCAGACGGCTCCAAACAGAGCTGGATTAATGTGAAATGGGGCCCTCGTCCTATCCAGCCACGAACCCCCTAGTCAGCCCGGGGGCACCCGTGCCGTATCCCACCCAGAATCCCCCCCCTAAACCCTCCCCATCAAACCCACCACCACTGAGCCCCCGGTCTTTCCACAGCAAAGAAATTCCCCAAAGTGGGTCTCCAGCAGCCCCGACAGGATGGTGAGCTGTGTGCCATGCCAAACATGAAACAGCGAAGGGATTAAAACCCAATTTGCCCGTATTCTGACGGGCTTTGTATAATTTTTTATGCGCGACAGACGCATTTGATGTGTTTGGAAAATTCAGCAGTAGCATTCCTCCTCCTGTGATATTGCCAGGCTTGCTCTGTAATGCTGAAGAAGAAGAAGAAAAAAAAGCCTTAGTGTTGGGAATTATAAATAATTTGATGCAACAGGTTTAAGTTACCATTTTTGTGGTGAAAAGAAAAGCTTAGCATGATCCAGATTTTCCTTGGTTTCCTCCCATTCTGCTGAGAAGCAGAGGTATTCACATTTCTTTGTCTAACAGTTTTATAATGTCTTAAGAGATTAACAGTGAGCATGAATGAGGGGCTGAGGATTAGACGACAAAAAGCCCGGGCCGTCCACTACCTTGTTTGCACATTTTACATTTTTCAGCATTGCCGAGCGAGTATAGAAACTAAGGAAAGATAATAAGGACCAGAGTCCCAAAAGTGTTTAGTGATTCAAAAAAATTCAGATGCCATGTCAGAACTGACAGAATGATGGAGCATTATGTGGCAGGACCCACTTTTTTGTCTTAGGGTAAGCTCTCGCCCTGAGTGAATGCAGATGTTATCGCAGGATCCCAGACAGACAGTCAGTGAAATGTGACAAGCTGTCAGCAAAGTTACACTACGTTGAGTTTGCTAAAATATCCTAAAGCTTTATACATGGCGCTTTTTTTTTTATATATAGAAAACTTTTAGCTCAATCAATTGAGGAAAAAAAATGGGGGGGGGGGGGGCGGGA
>JAVJGG010000085.1:38060226-38133303 GCA_035590195.1 Aviceda cuculoides
TTTTTTCACTGTAGGGTCCACATAGGCCATAAACTGATTACTAAAAATATACTGATGTTTTTAGGTGAGAATTAGTCCAACGTTATCTGTTCATTAGCAAAATCAGAGTGATTGGCAGGCTAATACTGACTGTTATTTGTTTCTTAAGTTAGTTTTCTCTACTGAACAACTGATAGAAAATACATGTAGTACCATAATTATCCTAATCTTGGCTAACTTATAAAAGTCTTCCATAAGTTTATTTGTATTTAATCTGCAATATGAATACCCATCCTCAGAGGAACTGGCTTATCTTTTTAACATTCCAGGCTCTATTTTGTATAGTTCCTTTATGTATATGAGTGTATGTACACAGCAGGTCAAAGGCAATGCTTCCCAAGACCATTGTTGGCCTGGAACAATAAATATTAGACTTAATTTAAATGGGTCAGAGTTAATTCTCATCTACTGCCCATCTATATGGCAAAACCGCCTGGTTAGTCATTTAGCTGAGACAGAAATAGTCAATGTCAACAAACTGCTAACCAAAAAAATGTATGTGTGATGGAGCTGCTTCTAAGCCATGACAAATCAATGTGTGGTGTTATATACACGTATACACGTCCTTCTGCTGATCTATAGAAAACAGTGGGGTTTTCTGAGATTTACACTTTGTACCTAGGAATGTGGTTATCCAGTTAAGTAGTGATGTACCTCTTGGTGGGATGTCTTTTTTTTTTTATGTGATGAAGAAATATTGCCCTTATTAATATTTCACACATTTTATAGGTAATACTACCTCTATGACTTCACACTGTTCTTCCCAAATGGTCCCCAGGTTGTACTCAGGAAATGTTATTACAAGATGTTCTGTCGTATTTTGTGAAAGGATGGGTCTGGGCACCTGGCCGAGAGCAGGGGTGATTGCCCTGGAATTTCAACTGCCCTTCCAACAGCCGGTGGCGTGGCTGCTCCGTTATAGTTTAATTGTCATCCACAGGGTAACAGCAAATGGCTAAAATAAGGTTGGACAACTGGGTGGATCACAGACATTATGGAGGAAACAAGGCAAGCCTTCATTTTGTGGAAGCTTACGACCGGCGTTGTGTTAAAACCATCACAGGGAAAACTGATTCGGGATGGCACAAAATGTTTTCCAGTGGCAATTTTCCTAAAATGTCGTGACTGGGCAAATTGCCTAGAATTTGGAATTTTCTCCTTGGAAAATGAGGGTAGGGCTTTGCTCTCTTCCAACATCTTCTAGCTGATGTTTCCAAGGCACTTTACAGATATTATATTTTTCAACATCAAAATGTCATGCAGTAGCATTTGATGTATTTAACCGTATAGTTGGTCTTTTACAGGGAGACGAACAGAAGCATAGGGAGATTAAGATGACCATTTTCAAACTCACTACCTAAGGGTTAGGTTTATAAACTCTCTTTTTCTGTGTCTAAGCAGGCAGCCCAATTCTCAGTGCTGCTCAGCAGCCTCCATTGACTGCAGAAATTATGGGGTGGATAAGTTTGCCTCTTTTGTTTTCAGTGTTTCAGAATGTGCTCGACTCCAGCTGTGTTAGGTATTTTTTGGGTTATTTATGCCCAACAACAGTCATATGTTAATGACCCATCTGTGCTTTGAAGCTGACATGAGGTGAACTGGATGAAGAAGGAGGCTGCTCGTTGTTATTTGGGATTTTAGAATGTTAAATGTGTGCTGTCTGTGTCGGAAAGAAACACAGGGATACACCTTCATCCAGAGGCTGTTGTTGCTCGTGTGGACCGCAGTACCTCTGGGGACCATTCGCAGATTTTGCAAGGATGTGGCCAAACCTGCAACACCAAAGCGTCCCGGTCCCACAGACCTTGCTCTTTGCCTTTGAGATGTATTAATTATCATCTAATTATTACTAGGATTTTCTCTAGTCACTGACAAGGCAGTCCTGTTGAATACAACCAAAATAGGTTGAAAATTGCACCAGTCATTTTATTCCAAGTGGATTGGAGTAGAGAGTAATTACCTAAATGTTAAAGGAAAAAAACCCCAAAGACCAAAAGCTTATTTGGGTTTGTATCAAAGTCATATAAAGGTATAGTTTATGCAAGCTCATCCTTACTAGCTGAACACTGAAATCCTCCACTGGCCTGGATAACCACCTCCTTTGGAAACAAATGAGCTGCTCCTGTGAGGTTATAAATGGATTTTACAACAGTTTTTAAAACACCCTATTGCCTGGCTCCTTTGCATGCTATAGCACAAGTCTCTCGAGCTCAAGTTTTCAGAAGTTGCCACCAAGTTTTTCCATTCAAATTGTTTTCTAGCGGAGCCAAGCAGCCGACTCCTGCAGGGACTGTAACCAAGAGCTGCTGGGGTCAGATCACTGGCAAAATCAGCTCATGCTGACTAGAGGCAGAAAGCCTGCAAAAGGAAGGTACTTCTAAAAGCTGTGGCTCTTGTACATATGTTTTTTCATCTGTAATCAAAGGATGCATTGGGTGCTTGGGGTGTTGGTGTGATTGACTGAATTAATGATGTAGGAATTGATTGAAATTGAAATTCTTAGAGAACATCCCATGTAAGAACAGGATTTTTTCCTCCCTTTGAAGACAAATGTCTCAGCGATCACTTCAGTTTAAACGAATGCCTTTTTCATCATTTGGAATGCTCTGAATTTCCAGCGAAGGTGAGTTTACCACGCTAGGGCTGAGCTCGGGAGCTGCTGCTGGCAGGAGCCCTGTCGAAGGCAGGACGCATCTCGTACAGCATTGACAGACACTGGATCCAGGCATGTCTTAACTGCTCTGCTCCACTGATTGGAAAACTCTGCCTTTAAAAGACAGCAAAGCCCTGAAACTCCCAACATGAAAAAAAGTTGCCTTTGTCAGCATTTATTAGTAGACCACATTGTCTGTTTTATTGTAGCATATAACTTGTGGCCTCTGTTGAGCTCACATCCATCTTTGTTCTTGGGTAGGATCTCTCTAAATGAAAATCTCTCTAAATTACTTAGCCCTACTCTGAGTAAGGGGTTCCACAGCACCCTCTCTTTTATTCAATGTAGTTTGCCCTCAAAATTCTTTTGTTCTCTTGCTTTCTTAACTATACACATATCTTTGATTAGGAGGAACCCCAACAGGACACAGATAAACTGAGAACAAAGATTTCTGCAGCTTGAAGTATTTGACCCAGAAGCTTATTTATCTGTGGACATGTCTATTCATATCTGCTGCTCCTGCAGTCAGGAATTTGCCCTGGCAAATTGGTTCTAACAAATGCAGTTGCCCAGGGTGCCCCTTTCGCACACACATATGCATTTATCCAGATGTTCGAAACACATTTTTCTTTTAACAGCGTGTCAATGAATTGTTATGATGTATTTTGACATACCAGGGAAGGGGAATTGTTTCTTATGTGAAACAATTGGGAAGGGAAAAAAAACCCAACCCTGCTGCCTTCAGGATCTTTGCCATCAGCTAGCTACTGCTGAGCTTGGGATTGTTCCACTGATTTTCTGGAACTCACTGCAGGAATGGATTTGTCCATTTACTCTCCATTTCTGGGTGTCCTGGCAGTGCAGCCCAGGTGGAGATTAAGACCCTCCCCTGCTCAGATACTGCTGCCCCCAAAAGATCCTGTAATACTCTCTCAACAGCAGAGCTCAGCCCATACTGCACTGAAAGGATGATGACTATGTAGACGGGGCAGGAAGAAATTAGGCATGAAACTGAGGCCAAACCCCAGATTCTTTGGACTATTATTTCCATGTGAGAAAGGGGAAAAGAAATTACAGAGACTTGAACAGCACCTGCTGAGAATGCTGGCAGCCTATCGCATACCCGGATAAAGCAACAAGAAGTAAATCCTGGAAAAACTAGTTGGAGAAGCCTGATTTGGAGCTGGTCCTTGCTCTGGAAATTAAAAGGTGTTGTGAAAGCAGAAGGAGCTGGCTGGCAGAATACTCCTCCTAGGGGCTGCAGGAGCCTCTGCACCAGCCAACGTCCTCCGAGACCATCAGAGCATCTTCCCTTCTGAAGCCTGACTTAGAGCCAGTAAAGTTGATAATTAATATAAAGGTTTTGGGTGATGCAATGTAGCCTCGTCTGCTGCTTTACGCTATCTACAAGCCTTGGCTGCAACTGGGGGCTGGTCAAGAAAATGCAGGTTGCCGAACATTGCGTCTGTGTGTGAGCTCAGCGAAACAACGGCACATAAAGGAACTCGAAGCAATTTAATTCTGCTTGTTCTGCTCTTGGGCACTAGGCACTAATAGTGCTCCCTTACAGCATTTCCCCTGCCCTTTCTCCCCTGCCTCAGACTGCAGTAACCCCTTCACTTTTGGGGAGTTTCTCACAAGGCTACACTTGCAACACCAATTTTTGTTCTAATTCTCCCTTCCTTGTTTGCCCTAAATTGTAGAAATTTAAAGATTAGGAAGAGTGCAGAAATCTTCCCATAGCAGATACAACCGTGATAAAAATATGGGTTACACTGGAGTCCTACCAACCTTGGTGGTGTCCTTTTTAGATGCATTTTAAGCCATCTCTACAGTTTGTGTAAATAACACGCACAGTATGGGTGTGCGAATACATTAAATATGCTTTCATAGGTTTGCCTGTCATATCATAAAAGCAGCAATAAAATACTGAGAGTATATTATACTTATTAATGTACATTTGTAATATACAATCATTAATCACAAAGTACTAATAACGGACTTTTTTATCGTGTTGAGGCAAAACTTGCCAGCTTTGACTCTTATGGCTGACTTTACAACTACCTGCCTGTCAGCTTTAAACACGGTGGAGGGAATATTTCACGGGGAAAATGCAAGGTCCCTAAAACATCTGGTTGTAAACCTGCAGTAGGGTCTGAAGCAATAATAAAGCTTGTGATGGATGAGTCACATGAAGCTTCCTTCACCAAAAAGCTGTTGCACTTCAGGCTTATTCTTCCCTGATAATAGACTTTCAGGACCTGGACAATAGCCGGAGCTTTCCCCTTATTCTTGGGGGGGTGAATGGCAGCGCCAGGCAGGAGGAGGATGGAAGACGTCCTTCTTTCCCAGCCCCATGGGATGAAAGATGTCCTTGGCCCCATGCTCAGTGCGTGGCCATTTTCGTGGTGCCGGGTGAGACGGAGACTCGTGCAGGAGCAGAAAGGTCTCCTCCAGCTCCTCCCCTACCTGCCTGCCCTTTGCATCTGCTAAAGGCTTCCCCCACCATCAGAGGACACAGACCTGCTCTACAACTTGGTGGTTGCTGCCCGTGCAACACATTTTACCTCCTTTTGAGCCTCAAGGATGACCACAGTGCTGGAAGGTGGATGAGGATTTTCCCTTGGGTGCCATCAAGCCCCCGCTGACCCTGGTGGGCTCGGTCCCCACAGCTGTGGGCTTTGGATTTGTCTCTGGGATGGTGTGGCTAAGCTGCTGATGGGCTGCCTTATCAACTCAGGTACCATTTCCCTCCAATTGGCCTTTGATTCGCGGGATTTTTATCCATTTGAGAATCAGATCTGTGAAAACACCTCAAGGAACCCATTTACAGCCAAGGGAAGAGTTTTCCCATAGCCATATGTTTCCTATGTAAACGTATGTGGTGACCTTGGAGCCATTTAAATCCCTGTGCACATCTCACTTGCTCACTGGTGCTTTTTTTCTGGTGAATCAGAAGTAAAATCAAAAGCCTCTTTGAGGATTACTGAAAAGGAATTCCACATGTGTTAGTGTGTGTGCACACAGGCCATTTACTTTAGAACACAATCTCACTAAAATCAAATGAATATAATCTGAACACGCTTTTAAAAGATTAAAACCCCCAAAGATGAAACTGGAAAGCCTTTGGAGTTTTTATAGGAGACAATTTATGTGGTCCATCATGTGCATTTTCAGCCCAGCCTTGTTAGAGCAGATTTTCAGCATAATAAGAGAGAACTGGAGTTTCATCGTGGACTGTAGACCTCAACAGGCTTTTGCAGTCAAAACAGTTAAAAACCCCAAACTTGTTCTTAATGCATCTTTCTAGGAGGAAAACAATCCCTTCTTCCCAAAGTCTTCTGCCAACAGGTTTTTAACTTTTCATCCTCTTTCTGGGAAGGTGCACAGCATCCTTGAGCTCTACTAGTGACTGGATCCTGGAGGCTCAATTTTACCAGTCTCTACTCAAAAGAGGTGTTTTGTCCTCAGGACCCCTTAGGAACTCCAGAAATTATCTTGTAGATACAGATTCTGCCCAAGTCTTCTGTATAATATTAGAGACAGCAGCTGGAAAGGCACTCTCACTTCTTTTATTAGAGGAAAAAGCCTTGCCTTGCCTCTCATCATGTTCCCTGTCCTTATCTTAACAACTCTCCAGTAAATTTAGAAATTGAGGAAAGTGCTTTAGTGACAGACTTAAAGACTGAATCCTCTGTCCACAGAACAGATACAAATCAAGGTCGTGCCCTTTCTCTTGTGTTCTCCCAAAGGTGCTTAAAATTTGGTTTCCTCTTGCTCGCTTTAAATCACATCTTCTCTAAGAAGGGGTAGTCTTCATTCAGTGCAGATATGCCTCTGAGTTGGACTAAATGGGACTGGCAGAGAAAGTTAGCAACATTTCACCCAAAGATAACATCCATCATTTCCCATCTAGAGCGTAAATTAAATTTGCAGAAATTAAAGTCCACGGTTTCAGGGTATACTAGATACAACACATACATTATGCATCTTGCCTGTAGATCAAGGGAAACATTAATGTTCTGTATCTGTCTCTTTTTGTGTATTTAGGCCAGTACAGTGATTTTTACATCCCAAGATCAGCAATATGGCAGGGGAAATGGTTAAAAAGAGTTGTAAACCATCACATAGCAGATAGAAGCACCCACTGCATCCCAAAGGCTGTAGCTATTTCTTCCTTTGTGTTTAATACATGCATGCACACTCAAATATATAGGTAGTATATATTTCACAAACCCACGTGAAAAGTGCGTGACTGGAAGTGCTCGTGCCCGTGGATTTCCCCGTTTCCCCGTGGGGAATGAGTGAATTGGAGTCTGTTCTCTTGCAGAGGGACAGGCTGTGGCAGCATCCTAACAGAGTTACCTGGCGTTTTTTGAAGATGGCTTTAGGACCGTTTTCAGGCTCTGTACTTCTGTTTTGCAGGCTCATTAGCTTTCATGGCTTGATTTCAGTGTTGTGTCTACATGACATTTATTTGCTTTATGAATTGAGGTTTTAATTCACTTATTTTGCTTTTAGCGAGTGAGTGGATCCATGCTGTAAAGTTTTAAGACTTGCTCTTGAAACACTATCTTCTTGGCTAATAAACTGAGATGATGACAAGATCTGTAGCGAATATTCAAATAAATGTGATTACTTCATTTCATGTCAACAGAGGAGGTGAAAAGTGCAGCTCAACTGGCTCCGTAAGATTGGAAGGAGGGGCTGGGAAAAAGCAAGAGACAACAAAGAGATAGTTTGTAAGATTTAGTGGCTTTTTTCAGCAGGGGTGTTGAGAAGTCAGTGTTGCAAAGTTCAGCAGGGTCAAACAAAGTGCAGAAACTTTCTCATATTCATTGAGAAAAGCTTGATACATGCTTCCAAAATTGAAATGATAGGACAAAAGTAGGTGGACAGATGAAGTGCTACTTTTACCTAGTCTAAACAGGCCGAAGTTTGCACTGAGTATATATTATCCTTTTTATATCAGAAGGTAGAAAGTCCACTGTCTTTCACAAACTCTGACTGATAAGACGCTCTTCCAGGAAATCATAAAAGACCATTACACCAGTGATGGCGTTTCCTGGCTTGAAGACTGACTGGCCCAGAAAGGCATACTTACCTAAACAAACTTTTCAACCTGAATGTTTGTTAATAATAAAATAATAATTTTCAAAGGCAGATTGGACAACACTTGGTCAGGACTATTTGTATGCAGGCAATGAGCTGTGCAGCAGGCACGCTGAATTCGCTCTTCTGGCAAAGAAAATGCAGAGTCATCTCCAGGAAGGTGATGTTCCTGGGATAGGGGGGCCAGTATTTGGTTTATCTGTAGATGGTACACAATGTTTTCCAGCTAAAGTGGCGATGCTGTTAATGTGGAGCAATAAGATGTTGTTTACACAGATAAAACCTTTGTCTCACATGAAAATGGCAATGTAGGTCTGTTCCACTAACCTTTGCTTTGACTCCGGGACGTCCTTGGGAGCGTCTCTATGCAGGCTTCCATACGTTGACTCATCTTAGGTCATAATCTGGCTTCAATACTTAGAAAAAGATATTCTCTGCAAGTACAGTTTTGTGATGTTGCTACGTACTTGAGACCATCCCAGCCATACGGAGTTTTCTGTGTATAGTAATTTCACAGCATGTTTAGACAGATGGGTACCCTACTCTGCAAAACAACTGAGTTTTCACCACCCATATCTGCCCTTGAAAATCTGCCGTTGGACATCGAGGTAGAGGTGGCTAAAGTGCATTAGATATTTCCTGCCAACAAAGGTGTCTTGCTCCTAACACAGGCAGTAGAAGTATTCTCAGTGATATCAAAAGGACAGAAAGGTAGATCTAGTTGTGGAAAGAAAAAACATTATCAAACAAGAACATGATGTCTATAGAAAGTACTGCAGCTAGTTCAATAGATCAATACTGATAATGTATAATTGCATGTTTTCCCCCAGTAATTTTGCATGGAAATGTGTAGCTGAATCAGGGACACTCCTGGAGTTGTAGCACATTATAATGCATAAAAACATTTTGAAATACACTTACAATTTTATCGAGCACATTTTTTTTCCCATGGGTTTCTCCATGGAGACACTACACATATCCATTTGTGCAAGGTTAGATCTTAGGAATTGCTGAAAAAACTCGCTGTTTCTCCAGCCCATCCTCTTGATTTCTTTTTGGAGGGATTCATCATTGTGGACATGCAAGGGTTTTTGAGGATGGAAAAGGCAGCTGATTCAAGGGACTAAGTTCCCTCCTTCCTGCAGGTTCCTGTACTTGCTGGATTTTCTGTGCATGTGTGTGCTCTGTTGTCTCCCAGTCTAAACAAGGATCATAATTCTTACCTGTCTTACTGGATGCTGCATTGCTAAAAATTATTAGTATCTCTACAGAGCTCTGAAATTTTCATGTTCACTGTGCCGCTTGTGTAAAATCTTAATTTCTCTGATCTCCCATTGTAGGAGTGTACACAACCTCACTTTCCAAACCTTAAGCTTTGATCATTTTTTTGCAGACACATGATGTAAAGGGTTTTTAAAATACTTGTCCAACCTGCAAATCAGTTGATGGGATTTGTTATCAAATTTATTTGGAAAAATATTTCTCTGGCTTCAGGCTACACATGGAAGGTGTTATCCTGGAAAGAGGCATTGTCAGAAAGTCATAAGCAAGAGAATACAGAAGGCTACTGTTAATAAAAGCTGTCATGAAATGCTGGCTATAGTGGTTGATGACCAACATAATAAACTCCTCTCTTCTTCCTCACCTGGGAAAAAGCTAATTTGTGATATCAGCGCTCCTGCGTTGTACTGTTAGTCTCTCAGGAGCTGTGATGGCCCTTGGAGAGGGGCACAGCACAGAGGTGGTTAGACAGCATTTAGGCATTAAAAAGAATACAGTCTGCTCTGATGGCAGGTGATAGAGAACTGACCCTTAAAAGTATTTTTATACCACGACGATTATGCTTCAGACTTGCCAAGTGGATTTAGAGATGGGATGATATTAAGCGGACTGAGAAAAGAATGCAAAAAACCGTTGTAGTCCAGAAACTAGACAGCTGCCTTGAGGAGAAGAAAGGCTTGTAATGTCAAAGGAGAACTTCACATGGAAATAAGACCGGTGTTTGGTTTACAAAATCTTCCAGACAACACTGAAGATTCAGGGTAACTATTTTTTTTCCTGGTCTGTTAATTCCACTTAAGAAAGGAGAGGCACCGTCCAAAAAGGCACTAAACACCAGAGAGAGGGGGTTGCACTGCTTCACCTTTTTTTCTTAAAGCAACTTAAAGCAAGTTTCTCTTGTGAAACAAAATTTATCTGAACACATGTTAAGACGAGAAGCAGATAATCTATTGGTTAATATATACTCTAAGACTGGAATACAACCAGGTTTGGTTTTATTTATGGTTGAGAAATTTAATCTTTGATTTTTATTAGTGTTTTACCTCTAAAAATAAGATTTCCTCAAGATCCTTGTGGTTTGATCAGAGTGCATCTGTTCATGTCCTCATTTCTGAAGCCTCTCATGGGACTTTTATGACCAGGAAACATGTCCAGGTGATGAATAAGCTTCAAAGATTCAGTTTGGGTTCTCTTCTGGCAGACCACTAAGAGCATGATGGCCTACCCTGAAATAACTTACCGAATCTGCAAAATTGCACTGTAAATTGAGTAACTTAAAGAATTTAATACATTTATTTGTAACCGAGCCTATTCAAAAGAACAAGAGAATTCTCTTGTAGTTAAACTCCTCCCTTCGGTTTTCCCAGTATTTCAGGATTTCTTGGTACCTGTATGTTAGGTCCTGGTTCAGCACTGTGATATTGAAGCAAAAGAAGATGACAAGCAACATGCTTTCTCCTGAGATTTTAGGACTTCCTGGCCCTGTCAGAGATGCTTATAAAACTTTTTTATAGCTTTCTGGCACTTTCTGTCCAAATCTAGGCTGGAGCTGGAGGTGCAAAACCATTTACCACAATGGCTGGAATGACACAGAACCACAGTTCAATGGATCAAAAAGCTGCTGAAGGTTCATAGTCATAGGAGAGTGTTTCTTGCTCGAGGTAGCCTCTCTGGGACCTGGCACAGCCTGTTCAGGATGATTTTTTTTTTTTTTTAAATTTTTTTTTGTTTCGTTTTGTAGTTTTACAGAATATTGCTGAAGCTGGATTCTGAGTAGATGCACTCTGGAGTGCTGCCTGCACCGTGTGTCCACACCGCCTCCAGCATCCAACCAGAGAGAATCTAAACAGTTTAAATTCAGAATATCAGGTGATTTCACCAAAGTGTCCCTGAGAGATCTACGGACCTCAGAGTAGCTGCAGAAAATGGCTGTGAGAAATACTGAATAACAGAGATGACTGGGAAGGTTTCAGCCTTCTTAGAAGGCTTTAAGAGGGTGCAGGATGGGCTCCATCATCTGCTGGGAGCAGCCGTCTTTGCGGGTTGTTCCCAAGCTGTTCCTAAAAAGGTTACACGAGGGTTGTTTTTGCCCAGTATAAAGTTTAGTTGAATAGTTAATACTATGGTACTGCAATAAAATAGTTATAATGTTACTATAGCAATAATAGTGAGAAGTCACTTGAGCGGGCCACTCCGTTTTTCTCTGACAGGTAACAGCTACTATAACACCAACTCTAAAATTCCACTTTTCATTTACAATTACCACCCTGACTTGGCTTTTTTTTATGAGCACAGCACAGAGATCGAATTGCACAGCTCTGCTGTCTAAACCTGAGCATTTAGGCTGCTTTAACATAATCCCTTCGGCTTTTGAATTTGAAAAATCAAAAGGGAAGTTTTGAAATACTGTGCCTCGCTCCAGGACAGCAATTCCAGGGGAATTTTTATTCTGGCTAATGTACAGAATAAATGCTTTTCAGGCATGGTCTTGTTCGTCTGATTTACAAACAAGCAAAACAAATGATCGTTTTAACAGTTTTGAGTAATTCTAAACATAAGGCGATTATTTCTGCAGTTTATTTTTTCACCACATGGATGTTAAGGGTTAACAGTTCCCCAGCAAGTAACTGACAGTGGTAATATTCTCTTTAGTCCAAAGCGGAAGAAGAGGGGAGTTGCTTGTTGTTATAAAAGCAGGGAATTTCTGGATCTTAGTAAAATAAACCAGGACTTTGTTTCTTGAAGTAATTATTCTCTGGAGAGAGAATAGGAAAGATGGAGGCAATTAGGAGTGACCTTGCACCACTGAATTGTTGAGAACTTCTGGATCAGTGGCTGATATTTTCATAACTCCATTTAAGCAAAGCTTTTTTAAGCCGTTCTTGCCACCGCTAGAGAAAACAGAGTGTTTAATGGCTGGTCCAAAGCCCACTGACCTTAAGGGTCTCACCATGCGCTTGCGTGGGGCGAAGTGGGGAGCGGGCAGGAGGACGAGGAGGTCGGGACGAGCACAGGAACAGCTCGCAGGGCACGGAGGACACAGTCACCCCACGGAGAGGGGGACACCGAGCTCCTGCATGGTCCTAGCCCACGTGGGGCATGTGCTTTTGGGCGCTTATCCCACCCCAGGCTCTGCTAAGGCAAAGCCGCGCGGGTCATTACGTCCCTCGGGTGGCCGGGGTCACCACGTTTACTGGAACAGTGAGGTGAAAGAAACCTGGGAGCGCTTTTCGGTAACCTCCACCTAACCCCTTTTAAGTAGAGATTTGCATTCTGGTGGTTTTTGCCTTCTGAAAACTGTCTTTTGAGTGTTATCATTTAAAAAGCGTGTTTAACTTTTATGTGTGAAGTTGGCAATGAATTACTATAAAGCAAATAAAACTGTCCTAGCAGCCTGAAAGTGGTGATATAGCAGATAGCATTCACACCCTCATCTTTGTATTCCCTTCCTTCAAGGATATCAGTAGGCAAACAAGGCTGAGCCTCTAATATGTTTAATAAAGGAGCAATTTCTTAAGTTTCCTGACCCAGCTGCGGGAAAGGTAATGCACTCGTCCCATTGCTCTGCTCCGGAATGGTCGTGTCCCCTGGGCACGGCAGGATGCAACCACTGTCGGCCCGAGGTTCCTGGGAGCCAGGTTTTGGCTCAGATCTTCTCCCCGGACAACTCATTTGGGAGCCCTTTCCTTTGTCTGGGAACTGATGAATAAAGAGTCTCCAAAATACTAAGCAAGCCATAGCCCAGTAGTACGAGCAGCTTCCGCAGCACAGACGTACTTTTCTGCAATGTGTTTCTCAACTGCTGTCACTTTTCCAACCTGATCGTATCAGAGCCCAGCAGAGTCACATGAAAACTGTTTCCCTGCATGGCAGATGCGTGTAAGGACCTATCTCCATGTCGCATACCGCTGCAGAAGAGGTTACGGCGAAAAAAGCATGCGGATTTTTTTCATAGCTTTCACGTTGTTTGGTTTGTTTGATGTTCTTCTAGCTCTGTCAGACTGCAGAAAATTGTTTTCTCTCACAGAGGCCATCACCTTTTGAATGATATAAAGGAGTTGCTCTGTTCTTCAGAGTTGTTTTTCTGCTATATATTTACTTAACAATTTCATTTTCTGAGTAGTTGTTGAAAGAACAGGAGTTTGTAAATTATACAACTCTAAGCAGTGGATACTGTCCATGGCTGTAAGCCCAGACGCTGTCAAATGCTTCTGCAGATTCTGGCTGGTTTGAGAAAATCATTGCAAATTACAGAAGTATCAACATTTTTTTTTTAATTTAAATATTTTTTTTCTTTGTTTTTGCTTAGTATATTCTTACTTGCCTCCATAGCTGGCAACCAGTTTTCAGAAGGGATTGGAACTGGGTTGCTGCACATATGGAACTGAACATCTGTGGTCTCAATTATTGAAAAATTAGAAAGTTCAAAAATAAAACGAAAATGAATGTTAGATCTTCGAACCTCCCTCTCTTGCTATTTGTTTTCTTTGTGCATTAGAAGTAAAAATGCCTTCTGTCATAATAATAATAATTCTCTGCACTATTATCCCGGGATCTCAAATTACTGGATACACATTAAAGTGTTATGTTTTCTAACACGCTCGCACAGTTAAGTCTTATGCCCCCCTCCCATTTTCCAGATGCGAAAACTACGCTACAGAAATGAACTTGCTTCATGCCATACAGACACTTCCAGAGAAACTGGAAAGAAACCCACCACCCTCCACTCCTCCCAGTTAACCGCAGGACATGGTTTCTTCCCTCCCAGAATTTCCCCTCTGGGAGCGGGACCTCAGTGCCCTGAGGAGCGCCGGATCACGGATGCGTGGCTCCAAGGTGGAGCTGGGGGACAGGATCCGGCCCCGCCACGGGGTGAGCTGGCACAGGGACGTGTCTGGGGTTGTGTCACGTTTCCCTCCCGCGGTTCCCCCCGCTCGGACAGCCCCGCGGTCTCGGCTCGGGCGCGTGCCATCCGAAGCATCTTCTCAAATCGCTTTGGACATCTCGTTATGAATCATACCTATATCCCGTTACTGCCAACGGAAATGGCAAACGTGGAAATGAGCCTGTGTTTTAGTTATTAGAGCTGGGCTCGGGAAGAGCAGGAGCCGTCCCTAGCTCCTTGCTCGGGGCTGCGTGAGCTGCATCTGAGGCACGAGGGCTGCGCGAGCCTGTGCTTTTGACATCCCAACCTAGATTATCAGTCTGTGCATCTTTGCATTGTCATTTATGAGAATTAACAGTGTTTCTTTCTGTTTAGGTAAATGGTTTATCCGTCTAAGACGGAAGGTTTCTCAGCTTTCTGTTTGGTTTACAGATATATAACCCAAAAGTGCCGTTATTGAGGTTGTTGCAGCAGACTCTTTTGAACTGAAGCCGTTGTATACATATCCTGAGCTCTTCTTTCCTTGTATAATGTTATAAGCATCTGTCATTTGCCTGACAAAGGTTTGTTTTTACCTTCCTGGGGCAAAGCTGGGAAATTTGCTTGCACTGACATAACTAAATGTAATGTCCCTCTGCCAAAGCTTGCCGGTGCACTGAGCGCATATCTCTGTCTATAGCCATTTAATTATACGATGATCCTTTCCACCGAACCACTCCAAGTGATGAGCAGCAGTAATACATACAGCAGTGGCAATGACATTTGTCATCGATAAAGAGATTTTTATATTTTTTTGTAGAATAAATTATTTGTGTTTGCAGTTGTTACTTTTATAGATCATAAATTAGTTCTCATGTTGGCAGAAAAAAATCCTTACCAGTCAGATGCTTAAAAATATGCTTCACTCAAACAGGGTACTTTTATCCTTACTCCAGTAACACTTCTAAGTGCGTGCCTTAACAACCTGCTCCAGTGACCGAGTTCAGCGCTGAGCCCAGGTTCACCCTCAATATTCCCATTGACTTGCACTGCCACAGGCACGATTTCCCTCCAGACTGCTAGGTTTCCCTCCAGAAAAATAAAAATTAATAAAATCCCTTTCTTTAGGACTACTCTGGGTGCTGAGCCACCCTGACGGTGCCAGCTCTGGGACAGTGTCTGTGAGTCGCTTGCGAGCTGGCGACACCAGTCTCATCTCCTTCCTCTGTAGCAGTGCTGCCTGCTCGCCTGCAAACTCCCATCCATGAAAAAAACCCTGCTTTTTCCCCCTGGAAACTGCCCACCGACTGGCACGGGTCCACTCGATGCGTGACAGGGACCTGGTCCCAGCTAATATTTCTGGATGTGAGAGTGAGGAGGAGCTCCTGGTGCAAGTCTGGGGAGAAAAGAGGGCAAGTGCAGAGTTCTAATTAACAGCCCGAGGCTGGGACCCGATTCATCTGCCCCTAATTAACGAAGTCTGGTGTGTGCCCGAGTCGCGCAGCTCCGCCGTGCCTCCGCTCCTCGCTTGCGGCGCTGAGGGTACACACCTGCCCCGTTGAGCAACTCTAATCACCGAGGCTTGGAGAAATGGCTGGGAGATCCTCAGGAGGAAGTAATCTCACAGACGTCCAGTGTCTTTACTGGTAACAATAAAACCGTTTTATCATTTCCTCGTGCCGAGTGTGAAAAAGGCAGAGCACAAAGTCACACTGGTATTTTTCTAACGACTACATGGTGCCATTTATAATAACCTCATAAAGATAGTCTTCCTCATCCACATTAAAGTATTTTGCAGAGTAATCGTAACGATACTTGCAACTGATCTCACTTGGCTGTCAGGTGGTGGTATAGTAACCTTCAATCTCACTTTCTGTGTTTTAATGTGACTACAGGTAGCAACCCAGAAGTTAAGCTCAGGTTTCGATGCGTTTTCCAGCTCATACGTAAAACTCTGCAGATCTAACACCTCCCCAACTTCACCTAAAACATCCTTGGTCCTGCATTAGGTGTGCAATGAGGAGATGGCATAATTTGGTTTAAATAGCATTTGGAATTTTGTTCAGTTAATCAAATTTTGTCTCGAATGCTTCCAGAGCAGTGTTTCAAAGGGATTGCTTTTGTACCTGATGTTATGAAAGTCAGCAGAAAAATATTGTTCTTGGCTACTGTCCTGATTAACCCAGACATTTTAATGTGTGTTATGATAGGTCTTTTGATGGATAGTCACCTGTGATCAACTCCGACTTGGCCACCAGGGCTGAACTTTAGCAGCTAGGTGTCATAATTTCCCATCTTTTGCTTGATTAATGTTTCCTTTTGCGATCTAAAGGGAGAGTATCTGGAAAGATCCTTCTCCATGTACCAGCCAGCCTGGATTAGTGGGAAGGGACTGCAGGGGCTTTTCAATGAAAAGATCCTGTGAAAAATATAATGTGGACGATCGCTGCGTGTTGGTACCTTTCCTCCCAGTTTGTAGAAAGTAAGCCTCGCGTAGTTTGCGTGCTCAGAATAGCTCTAGCGTGTACCTTGGCTTTTTGTGTACATTCAGATAAAAGCCCCTGTGATTTAAATACCACATAGGAATGCCTGAGATACTGCAGGTTCTGAAAAGGGCTTTAAGTGATCCTCTGGGATTTAATTGGGTATATAATATAATATAAAATATATTATATTATATATAATATATATATTATATAACAATATAATAACTATGTGAGAGTTTAAAAATTCATAGAAAGGATACTTGTCATCTATTATATTCTTCTGTATTACTTTCTATAATTTTAGGGGCTCCAAACATTTTTCAAACTTACGCGTAGTACTGAGCATTTCAGCAAATAAAGTTATTCAGTTACATCCAGAGGTCAGAGCCTTTTGGAACTGCTTCTGCTGATATCAGCAGGCGTTTGGGCATCAATGTAAAAGCCAAACACTCAAATGCAGATCTTTGCAGATCTCAGATTAGTTGTTCAGGTTTTCATCCACGTTCACCAGTGATGAAACAAGTGTGATAATATGGACAGGGAGCATCGGGGTATAAAAGAATGCCAACTCCAGCTTAAAATATGTATGCAAGCCCACTGAGCCTTAAACAATTTGGCTGGAGGCTTTGAATTCAGATGTCTGAGATAGAGTTAAAATCCGGAGTCTAAAGTGTTGGGTCATTAAAATGGGGGGAAAAAAAGCACCATCTTGTAACAGGTGGGTTGAAACAAGAACAAAGGGTCTATAAAAACAGCCAGGTGAAGCACTGAAGAGATAAGGAATAGTCTTCCGGTACATGTACTGCCATAACTGAAAGGATAACCTTTTTTTTATTATTTAAAATTGGTAGGGCAAGAAATGATACTAAACTCTTTTCCACAACTATAGTGCTAATTATTTCTCCCTGACCCTGAGAGAATCATCTCCTGACGTTCGGTAGGTTTGGCTTGAGACTTAAATTACTCTTGTAAATCCTTTTAATTTGTTCATGAGTTTATAGCTCTGCCACAAACATTGCTCCCAAGCTGCTGTTCACCCAGCAAGGTCCATTACAAATACTCCTTAGAAAAGCTGCTGGCATTTTCTTCTTCTGTAAGGATTTGAGGTTTTTTATCTGATTGCATGGTGGAGCTGATGCACAGAGCCAGAGTCCGCCCTGCTCCCCGCTCCACACACAGATGTGATGGCTTAAGCCCCAATTGCACAACGACAAGTCGGGTTTCCAGATCTGAGGTGTTCAGTGCTGCAGGTAAGAAAATGCCTGATTTTAATTAAAAAATACAACCTTTGGGGCAGAAATAGTTGGAAACGTGTGAGAAAAGGGCTTTCCAAAGGCCATTGTCATAGCCCAAGTGCTGCCCTTTATTGGTCCAATCTCCAGGAGAGCTTTTATCTCCCATTAGTTCCCACCTTGGAGAATCAGGTCCCATCACCGGCACGTGGCCGATGACGAGGGCCTTGTGGGCACATGGCAGCGCCGGGTCTCACCGCAGCAGCCGGGAGGAAGCAGGGAAGAAATTCAGGAAGGCAGTTGCTGGAAGGAGAGGCAGTACTGAAAAACAGTTGAAACTTTTATTGGTAGTGAAGCGGGGCTGTTTAGGAAGAGGGATGAAAGGCTTCGTGTGATTCATAGGACTTAAACGCAGTTGTCTATTCATCTGGCCGTATTATCTGTGCCTTCATCCGGCCGTGGGAAGAGGTGTGCTGCAGACCGCAGGGGCCGGCTGTGTGCCACTGTCCTTGAGCTCTCTCATATCCTTTTCTGCGAGATCTTGTGACAGTTCGTATTACCGTGAGTCATTGTTTCTTTAAAGCTCATTACTGGCAAGGGCTCGTAGCGAGACACCAAAGCGGCGTTGGGTTATCTATGCTTAACGGGGCTATTAATGTGTGTCACCACTGAAGTGTCATCCAGCAGAAATGTAATTCTGGATTTCGGGTGCTGAGTCGCAGAGGTATGTTCTTCCATTGTGTCCAGCCAGGCTGAAACTCGGCACTGTCAAGTAGTGTCTCAGCTTACCATGTCGGTTTTAAAAGGTTTTGGTTTCACTCTAATTTCTGTGTATAATCCTGTCGTGGGGGAGGGGAAGGAAGGATGGAGGAATGTTTCTCAGAAATCAGTTCTCAAGTCACAGGAGCGCCAAATCCTTTCTTTTCTTACCTAAGTCCACCATGGGCATTTCTGTTGTCTTCTTCTTTGTTTGTTTGAAGTTTTATTTCACAGTGCTGGATTACTGGAAAAATAATAAGAATGTCATAAGGCTTGGGGCTTCACAGACCTCTCTTCCTTCATGGGTATAATGGGAGAAGAGGTCTGTCAACGTGGCATCGTCGAGCTGATATGGTCAAAACTGCTCCTCAGGGCTTGTAGGAACACAGCCTGCCTTTTAGCCCATCGCTAACTTTTGCTTCCTTCTCTCCTCTTAGCACCTGCTGGCATCTGGTCACTATATAACAAATTCCTCATGTAATTTGTTAATTGCCAACTCTGCCTGAATTGGGATTTTCTTAGGCTCTGTCCATCAAGCATTTGATTCCTCTTGAGTATAGACAGAATAAAATTAGCCTGCCATTGCAGAAAAGGAAGTGCCTCGCACGTTTCTGCTCCAAAACCAGTAGTTTTAATAGATCCACACACCTCCATCCCTCCTGCTGGAGAGTCCCACGAAAGGATACTACAGCACTTGAGGGGCATTAGCTTCCCAGTGTGACCTTGGCAGAAGATCTTCAAAGCGAGTGCAGAGTTGGGCAGCTGCAGCTTGGGAAAGTTTCTGCATTCTCGCCTCCTTTTAATGAACTATAAACTATTTTCACACCTCTGCCTAGACTTCTTTCACACTTCTGCCTACATATTTCTCTGCCTTTTACCATCGTCTCTGACACATGCCTCTAAAAACATCTAGGACTTGTTGTAATTCTAGAACACTGATACTTATCAACATAACATTTATTTTTTGCAACCTTCTTTGAATCCAGAGCCAGTTTTCTTTTCTTTTCTTTTCTTTCCTTTTTTTTAAAAAAAAAAAAAGTCTTGTGTATGGCTAAAGACAATAAACTTTCCCAAATATTTGCTGTCAGAAAAGAAACTTCTGGCATTGACTGCCTGTTTTCATGTTCACAAAACAGCGTTAAAAAAGTTAGAGGGCAGATAACACACATTAATACAGCAATAACCTTTGCATTTACCCTCAACTTTTTTTTTTTTTTCCTGCATAGGTATTTTGCCTTCTAAAGCAATTAAAGGCGGGAAAATGTGATAAGGCTTTTTTGTCACCAGTAATGTGATATTTTTCTAGCAGAAACTTGGGGCCTTTTGCTAAACCCTTTAGGCAATTGTTCTGGTGGATTTAGAGTTTTTCTTGGTTTCATATATGGTTAGGATATCGAAGTGCTGTCTACAATAACTTCCTTGTTCTTCTGTAATTTTCCTTTGGCGTGTGTTTGATACCGGCAGGCTTGTCCATTCCCATCTGCTCTGTATTGGTTTTATGCAAATTCTCTCTCATCCTTCTACAAGTCCCTTCAAGTTAAAATATTGCTTCCTCATGCCCGCTTATATTACTTGTAATTCCTGCACAGTGACCTGCTAGCCACCCATATATTGGGCACAAAAGACATAATCTTTGTGAATCAGATATCTCTTATCTCATCCCTGTTTGCATTATACATTCCTCTCACAATACACTTTTCCACAATGCTCATCCATTTAATGCCCAAATACCTGAGGTCTCTTATTTCTGTCCAACATGCTCATCGCATTACTCATGGCGAACTGATGAGCAGGGAGATAAAAAGACTTACTGTAGGTGGTGCATGGATCTACAGAGTAGCCAGAAGAGAAAATAGGCTGTTTGAGCCCAGCCTCTGTGGTTTAACCAGGATTTAACAGGCAAACTCTCCTTCTTGATAAAGTTACACAAAGGCAATGGTTTGTTTTGTGGTACGAGTTTACCGTGCCCATAAATTTGCAGTGATTTCAGATGAAACAACTTTTACCCTGTACAAAACTGTCCCATCAGGCACGAGGAAGCCTGGAGCCCTCGCAGGGTGGTTTCATCCCGGTGCTCCTCTTGTAGACGGGTACCAGACCAAGGTCAGGTAAGCTGTACAAAACCAGTGTAGGTACACCTGTACGCTGGGGAGTGGCTGTCACCAAACTGTAGGAGGAGATGGGAGGTAGAAGCGACAGCTCTATAATATCTGTGCTACTGAACGTATCGCTTCACCCTTTAAAAAGTTGATTTTTCTTGGACTGGTGGAGAAGACTCATTCCTCAGAAGATGCACGGGAGCCTCTGTTTTGAATAGAAACCCAGCCCCTCATTGGCAGTGGGAGCAGGCGAACATTTTTCTGTATCAAGTTCTACTTTTTATCTCATATAGGATACCTAAAGTAGATTTTTTTTTTTTTTTTTGGTGGTAAGAATATCTCCTGAGACTTGTTTCAGATTTCAGTAGTATAATGCTGTTTTGCCTTGAAAAAGCTTAGATGGCCTTGAAAGTCTGTGGTAAAAATGGTGGTGTTCTGGCCTGCACAGTAGTCTAGTAAACTGTGGAGGCACCAAGGGGAGCGGGGTTTGCTGTTGGATTAATTTACTGATTGTTGGTGTTGGTCTCAGTTCTGCAAAATCTATTCTCTTATGAAGCTCGATGAATGAAGGTGAATACCAAAGGTAGAAATAGCTTATTTTTGATGTAAAAATGTTGTTAATTTTATCACTTGACTGTATTTATTACAGGGTGTGAAAAAGAGTTTAATCAGTGGCATGAAATATGAATAATGTAAATACCTGTAACATATAAAATCGATATTTTTTTCTACTTACATTTCAGACAAATATACATGTCATTTTTTGTAACATACTTTTTTGTTGGATTGTTTTATAAATATGATTCCTTCTAAGGTCATTACTGTTGATGTCAAAAGAAAAGCCATAGGCAGGCCAGATTTGGTATCAACACCACTAGTTCTTAAATTACCGGAAAAAGGAAAAGATAGAAATTTATTTAACTACTGTGGTGCACAACAAAAGGCAGTCTGCTACTATGTCGAATACACTGTGTACTCTTCAGCACTCTGGCTGGTCATAAATGCAGTTTTAGGTTTCAAATAGAGGCCACTGTATCCGAGAACTGAAAATACGTAATTTTCTGTAGGTCGTTTTCAGAGTTTTGCTTCCACTTTTGCTGATTATCAAGAGATATGGATGTACATAGGAGCTTGTTCCAAATGTTCTTTGTGGCCACAGTGCTTCTGAAGTGAATGGCTCTGATTCTTTCTCTTACAATGGTGTAAATCCGAAGCATGGTCACTGAGCAGAAATGCAAAAATTGTATGACATTAAGCAGAATATCAGGTGAAATTATTATAATGATCCCTTCTGGCCTTAACATCTCTGCATTTAAGAGTTCCAGCACTGTAATATAACAGTAAGTAAGGCAAGGATGAGTCCAATTTTATTTTTTTTCTGTCTCAATTCTGTAGCAAGCTTGCAGCTTTGCCCTCACTCCTCAGCTACCTCCATGTACACGGAGCATTCAGTAAATATGCTGAAGATATATGGACTGCAATTAAAACAGCCTGTAAGAATGTAAGAGCCTAATGGTCTAATTTTTCAATTATGTCAATGTCTGTGGGAATTGAGGTTGTGCTTATTATCTTCCAGAAGGCACCTTTCAGACAGCGTGGCCCAAGTCAGACAGGAGTCTGGGTTTGCAAGAAGCACAGACTTAATTCCAGAGCCCCAGAGACCAACACTTTAGTGGGAGCACTTTAATCTGCCATGTCCCTCAGTGAAGGGTAGCACAGATAATGCTCATAGTATGTGCAAAATTCAGCCTCTTCTGCAGGAAGAAAGAATGCACTGGTGTGTCCCAGCTATCAGCTGTAAGGTTAGAAGCTTTTGGCCCTTTGTCCCAACAGAAGGTAGCATTCATATTAACCAGCCTAAATTTTTGAGACTCCATGTAACTGTAAAGAAAAAAGGGTTTTGGACACAGCAGAAGGCATGGGCAAACTTGCCATAAACCATGGTCAAGAGGTTCCCCACTGTTTTGCTTCCCACCAGACCCAAGCTGCTAGTCAGCCAGGGATCTGCCACCTTACGGGGTCCCCTTCCATCCCAGCGCTGTGTGTCTCTTCCCAGGGCTTCAGCTTCCCTGCAAACTTCCCTCCACCTCCTGGACAGCCATACCCCTGGGGCAGCACCAACAACATATGGAAACCAGCCCAATGCATGTTTTGGACAGTGGGCAAAGTTCGGTGTTCTTATGTCACTGTTTTGCACACGTGGTCCTCATACATCTCCGAGGGGCAGAATAGCATGGAGAGAGAAACATTTGTCTCGTCCTCATGTGGCCTGACTTTTCCAAGACTGAGTGTTTCCACAAAGGCTGGTCATACGGGATTAATGTCAAAGGGGTGTTCAGATGTTCAGGGCTGATAAAAAAGTGGTTTGCCAGCATTCAGAGCCCTCGAGTCCATGTTCAAATTTAAAAAAAGTAGAGACCAGCAACATTAGAGTAGTTGAGGTACAAAAAGAAAAAGGAAAAACCTCCTCAGTTATCTATGATAACACTATTGTTTTCATTTTTTATTATCTTGCTTGTTACACGCCAATGAGAAACAACCACAGATCGTCAATAAGGTTTTTAATTGCAAAGATTTCCTGTGACGTGAGTGTTAATGAATGTCAAGGCAATAACACAAAAGACATTACTTGTTTAATGATTGATAGAACAAGAAAAGCACGAGGTCTTTTGCAGGATAAATAACTACTGTTCTGTGTTCCTTTACATTAGCAGTATCAACACTTAGATCACATGGCAGGAGATAATGGTCCAGGAGATAAAGTACAGAATCACAGTCTGTTATACAATAACAGACATAGTAATCATAATTAATGTGAATTTCTTTGGCAATTCTCATACATGTCAGCGCAGAGCCATGGGGACCAGTGCTTTGCTGTTGACTTAAATGGGGGCAGGACGGGGTATTTTGTTGGTCCGAGAATTTTTGACTTTTGCTCCACTGCAAAGATGTCGGACCTTAAAAGCTTTTCTTGTCAGACGGTTTAAGTAGACAGTCATGTATGAGAACTGGGTGTTGTAATAGTAATACACCTCAATTGCTCAGAGTAACAGGACAGGAAAAAAGGGCATTCAAACATGCGGTGTGATGGCTCACTTTCCAAACCCTTGGGCTTTGGCCAGGAAGGATCAACCTCATGACACCCACTAGAGGCTCATCACCTTTCTCTTCACTAATAAACACAATAACTGGGGGCTTACATCGCGGCCAAGGCCCCCTTCCCACACGAAAGGTAACACAGAAGGTTGGCCAAAATCTAATCTGCAAAGACCTCCTGTAGCTGCAAACTTTGAGAGGAACGCTTCACGGTGTGGGCAACTGGCCCTAACCGCACCCTTGTATGGCTTTGGGTATGAAGTCCATGGAAAAGTTGTACAGCTTTGGTTTGGTTTATATGGTTTCTGACACACCAGGTTTCATTGGACAATACGCACTTGGCAACTTTTGACCGGTTTGCACCGCAAGGTTTCAAGTGCCCCTGGAGCTCTGCCGAGTGAGCAACTGTCTCCAAAAATGTGCTAAATATGAGAAAGCCTTCGTGGTGAAAATTAGTTCATGGTTTGGCAAAATGTTTGGGGAGTCAGAAAAATATTTGGATGGAACCTGGATGGTTTAATTATTGGCCTTGAACCACAAATTAATGGAGTTGCACATGGCCTTTGGTTTCAAAATGTAGCACTGGATAATGTTTCCTCGTTTTTGAAAGCTGCGTTGGTTTGCAGCTATCTGCGTTGGCATGGGAGTTGCTGCCTGAAAGCTGTACTGGTAAAAGTGTACATGTTTTGTCTAAAAAAAGAATCTTATTCAAATTAATAATACAGTTTAAAATATTTAAAAGTATTTCCTTGAAATAGAGTATCTCAGCTTACTCCAGGTTAAAAATTCCTGAAGTTTTAAAAAGCCCTTTGCAGCTGTTGCAAGTAGGATCTTGTTTATCAGCTTTGAATTAAATCGTGCAACTGGTTTTTGACCTCCAAAAGCTCACCAAAGCTGTGTTTGAGCTTCACTCAAGTAAAGTATGCACAGCCTTGTGCCATTTGTCTTCCTTTAGAAAAAGCACCTTCCAAAGAGTCTGTCAATAACCAGTTTGACCTACGAATGTGCGTTTCCAGGTGTACGTTCCCCGGGCAGCGTGGCATGGCTGTAGAGAGGTGTCAGAGGCTCTTGGACAACCTGAAGGGGACATGGGGAGTCCTGAATGGGCCGGTTTCAGATTTTGGTCCTCGGGGGTGGGCATGGGTGCGGGGTACAAGACCTGCTGTGCCTTCCCCATCCTCCTGCTAAGCTGGTTTTGGACAACACATGTGTGCTCCTGTATTACACCGTTAACCTGTATTACACCCTTAAGGCTTTCCCAGTCCTGGCTGTGCATCCTCCTCCCCATCCCCTGTGAGTTTTGGATTTTCAGAGCTCAGCCGCACTTTAGAGGTGACTGAACTGTTGCGGGAGCTGCCTGTGTTGAAGGCAGGAAGCGGAATAACAACTTAAAGAGGCTTGGGGTGTTTTTTTAAGGTTAATCTTCTTTAACTGTGATGCCAGGGAGGGCAGCACAGCGTGGAAAGTGCGAGCGGGTGTCCCCCGGGGGCCCGGGCTGGGGTCTGCCCTGCTGCCGTTGTGCTCAGCCAGGCATCCCCATCCCCGTGCTGACCCTCCGGGAGAACCGCAGAGAGGCTTCTTGCATTAAATGAGAGTGGTTAATGTGAGGCCATCTGTGCACTTTATTTAAAGAAGTTAGTAGTCACTTAAAAAATTCTGCTAGCCTCTTCAGGCTGCTCTGCAGAGCCTACACGTGTGCAACAGCAAGTGCTTACCTGGGATGTGTGTGTTCAGCAAAAAATTGGAAAAAGGGGAATGTCAAAGAAAGGAGTAGGAAAAAATTTTCTTTAAAATATTCCATCAAAATTACTTTGATTTAGACTGTTTTTTGGCTGTTCTGTTATGAAATACTGCAGAGGTAACCCCTTCAAAACATGAGGGTAAATAAAAATACTTTAGCTGAACTATAAGAGATTGTATACCCCTACATAAAGCCCTGCACAAGATATTCTGAAATTCAGTCTTCCAAATTGCCTCATACTCAATTTAAACCCACCACGCTTTGATGTCCATTCCGCAGACCAAGTAGTTTCACGTCTCCGTTTCACTCACAGCCTCAGGATGGGCAATCGGTGGGTAAGGGAACTTCTGCCTGTCGCTTCCAATTTTAGGATCAGGACCCAGATTCGGGAAATCACTTAAGCATGTGCCTGACTTGAAGCAAAGTTTTCCTTGTGTGGTGGTGCCCTCCCAAATAGAGACGTCCTCCTCAGTCTCCTCAAGTACCTAATGCCTGAAATGGGGCAAACCCAGGGAAGTCACTTTTTCCCCAGCACCGTGGAGGACCAGAGCCCTGAGAGCCCAAAGACTCGATCCCATTGACCTCCCCGCTGCCCTTCCCAGGGAAAAAGGTTGGGAGAGCAGGAGCAGCCTGCCGGCATTTCTGTTACCCCCCTCGCCGGAACAGTGCCTGCTGCTCTCCTTGTGGGAGCATGTTAAGGCATTAATGAAATGCACAAAGCAAAGAGGCTCATCCATATAAATGGGTGATTTAAATAATGAGGAAGGAGGAAGGATGTGGTTCAGTGTCAGTACTGATTAATTAGGGCATAAAATAAATAACCCTCCTAACAACATTGGCTGCTTCCACTATAACTTACTCTATTAGCGGGTGATGGAGTTAATACAAGTGACAGTGTAATTACAGGTTAGTTAACCGGCCCGTTATGACATTTGCCTAATTTCGGGGGATGGACCTATTTACACGCACACATTTGCCTATTGCAAAGAAACCGACAGCAAAGGACTGATAAAAGTTGGTTGTTAATCCTGCAATTTCACCACTTGTCAGGCACAGTTTTTCTGTTCCCCCCTTTGTGAAAGTCAACCACGCCGATGCCAGAAGCGTGGAATAATTCCCCCATGTGCTTGTTTGATGTCACAGCTGAGGTCACGGTTAGGTATTGTGCTCTTATGAGTAAGCACGTTTATCTAATGTGTGGCCGCACAATGAAATGATGAACAGATGTTAACAGTGAGTTTTTAACATCTTAGTTCTTTTGTATGGAAGTTTTATTGAAATGTTTTGCCTGTTAACTCTATGAGTGTCAGGCAAAAGCAAGAAAATATATACCAGGATTTATAGGGGTTTTGAGTGGATTTTTAAAAACATCATTGCTGCACAGCAAATAACTGCCGATGGAACAAGCCATTTACATTTAATACCTTTATGGCTGCTGGCCAATAGCTTCCGCAGCTTGTGGTATGAATCACAAATTTCTCATAGAAAGAGAACAAATGCAAAATTAGATCTCCTAAATTATAATGCATTACAGCACAAACTTCACATTAACATAGGTCTTCAAACATGACATCAAATCCTTAGTTTGTTTAACGGCTCCATGGAAGTCCTGAAGCTATTCTGAAATATTTTTAGTGGTTGGTCAGTGCTGCTCCTTTTTTTCTTGCACGATGGGAGGAAGGGGGGAGGAGGAAATCAGACAATTTTCCTGTATTGTGACTCTGTGACAGTGGTATTGCTATGATAGTCTTCAGGTCTCTTTAGGTCAATACAGCTGAAAACAGGATCTGTAAATGGGAGTTTCTACAACCTTGACTACAGGTGATGCTGCTAATGCCACATGCAATATATTATTGTACAGGGCTTGTATAAGGTCTAGTACTTAAATAACTCGTCTCCTTTCCCAGGGTGGTTATGTTTTTTTTTTTTTTTTTTAGTAAGTCATCTGAAATATATTGTAACCTCAAAGTGCCTCAGTTTCTCTTCTTACATATGGGAGATAAATTTGAGATTGAATTACCTAATACTGCCAAAATATTTTGGGATTTGGGGTCAAACGTCCAAATGCTATACGTTGTCACTGTGAGAGAGCAACAAAGTTTGATTCTTCAGAATTCAAGGCAAATATCCATATTTCTATTTCAGTGCAAGTTATAGCATTATCGTTTTTTGCAGTAAGTCACTTTTTTATATGCTATAGCAAGTCACTTCGAATTCAAATATAAAATGAGGCCATCCATCATGTTAGCAATTTAATTACCTCGGTATATATTTTTTCAGCAAAAAAAACCCCAAACACAACAAACCACCTCTATTATTTGTTGTGTGTATATATCTTATTACAGATTCATTGCCTGAGGACAGGCAGGGCTGTCAGCGGGGCAGTCCTTGTGGTTAGAAATGCCGAGATGGGGAGCAGATAAGACATGAAGTCCTTGTGCCTCCTGTTCGGGTCCGCTCCGCTCCGTGTTTGCTTGGGGCCTTACCTGTTAGATTCCCTGTAATCTTTGTTGCAACAGTGAAATGGTGCCTTGTAAAGCAATGAAGCGTGACAGGGATATTGAAAGGGTCGAATGAGGTAGAAATGTGATATTTTCTATCTTCTGCGGGCCCAGGAAATGGGAGTGTGGTTGCTGAACGGGGATTTGGCATTCACCGTCACATTCGCGGCAAGAAAGTTGTGAGATTTATTGTTTAGTGCTTACAGAAGAGACAAAGTAAGCAATGCCCGTGATTTATCTAATTGTTTAACCATCTGGTTTCACAGTGACTGAAGATTAAGCATTGAGGAAACTGGGAAGCTACAAATGGCAAGGCAGGGGAGGGAGAAGGGCCCTTGTTTATTAAAGTTCTGCTGGTAAAATTCACAAAATAACTAGGTGTCCTTCAGAGACTGAGACAAATTTAATGGTTTGCACTTTTTTTTTTTTTAAAGGGTTGGATAATTGCATGGCCAATAAAATGTGTAGCAATAAAAGCTGAGATAATGAGAACTGTAATGAAATGACATGTTTCAGGGCATGAGTGCATTCAAGAGTTGGGGCGGAAGAGGAGATGCCACTGCCATGCCCACATCTCATGGCACACAAGCTTTTTCTAAATCATTAGCTATAAGCTAGGCCAGATATATGACACCAGATTTAATGATATATGTGATATGCAGAAGAACTCTGGTCCCACTTAGGCAGCCCTGTGATGTGCTATTTTCAGCACTTGGCTGGTTTTCTCATTGTAACACATTCTCCATGACAAAAACTGGTGGGTGCTTCTCACTGCAGAGAACTGACGCTTTTCCTTTAGGTTCCTGAGTGGGAGCTGAGCTTGTCCATGAGGACAGTAGATGGGTACATAGGTGGGACTTGGCTGAGCTAGCCAAGTCATCAAGTAAATCCTTGAAGCTAGTTAATGATAAAAACCTGTTTTGGTGCAAGAAAAGAGACTAATTAACTGATTTCCCAGTTACAGCTCTTGAGGCAAACTAGCAAGAGTATCTTTTGTAGGGCTTGAAAGAAGCAGGAAAAAGCACATGGGTGAGAAGACTTAAGTGGAAGAGATAGAAGGATAATATTTAAAAAAGGACACAGCTCAATCATTTTTATTCTCTTGGGTAGAAATCTAACCCATGGAGTAGATGAGATCAGATACCCTTTCATTCCCTCTGTTGTCCTACATCTGTCTTTATCAGGATCTTTGCCCTACCGGGATCCAAAGATCTCAGAATTTTGATTAGTTTCAGCTGGACTTCAGTATCAAACCTGAAGAACAGTTATTGTGTCTGCACATGTTACTTTTCCATAAGCAAAGGCACATCCTACAAATAAAGTCTTCAGGGAGGTTTAAAATTGGCCTGCAACAGCAAGAAGAGAGAAACAAGCTGGCTTGCTTTATAGAAAAAGACTATGCAGGTATCGACCCCAGAAAATTTGTCAAGTCAACACCTAATGATGGCTTAGCTGCCGGGCCTGGCCATGCAATATTTAAATCAGGCTCTGTTTTTTTACGCCTTGGTTTCTCACATATGGGGCCTGAATGAGTGAGGAGAAACAGAAGCACCGTGTGAGCATTTCTCCCCAGGAGCCGGAGTAGCTCTGCTGAAGTTTGGCTGTAAACTCTTTAAACTACCACATCTCTGGGGAAGGCTCGGGTGAGCGTCTCCACATCTGCCATCGGCTGTGTTTAAAACCAGTCCTCCAGGAGCTTGTAAAGCACCACGGGTGAAGGGAGAAGACTTTTTCCAGAAGCAGGGTGCTCGTTGCATGCAGCAGGCGAAGTGCAGAGCCCGGGGAGCATGGGCAGAGCGGTCCCAGCAGTGGGATGGTCGTTCTCGGCCCGGGGCACTGGGAGCAGCTGATAAATAGCTGGTTCCTAAGCCAGAGGATGGGGGCTCTAGGCAAAACCAAAGCGTCCAGCCTGGAGCTGTTTGCAATTCTCCTACTTGAAAAAAGGAAACGGTTTTCTATCAGAAAACCTGGATTCATTAAAACCAACAGGTTTTCATGAGAATCTCCCCCCTGCGTTGAGACTTCCCTTTGGCAATATTTCTCGAGGTTGAGTGTGGTGGATAGAGGCACAGCAAAGGTGTTTGCGCTGGGTGGTGAGCGTGTCTTCAGCGTGCCAGACACCAGCCAAGTTGGTACTAAAAGAAATGAGCCAACTTCAGCTTGGTCAGATGTTTGAGCCAGAGCAGGGAGTTAAACCCGGCTCTTGCATAGCCCAAGACGTGTCCTGACCGCCACTGTCTGAAGACACTGACTCTCTCTTTGTGGTCTTGGTCTCATCTGGAAGAGACATCAGGAATAATAAGAAATTTCAAAAATTGGGAGCCAAAAAAATGAGCACAGACTCTTTCCCTTTGCAACATGTGGCTTCACAGCCACCTGAGTCACTAAGACACCAAAAGACAAGGTGGTTTCACCCACCTTGCAGGTCTTTCAGTTCATGAGAAACAAAATGTATAGCAGTGTGCTATTTATCAGTCATCTTCTGAAAGAAGGTGAATATGCATATACCAAGGAACATCTGGCATCCTCATCCCCACAGCACCTGATAATGATATTGTTTAGCTGTTATTGAGAGGTCTTCCATCACGGCATCAGTGTTTTGGGGGAGAGTGTCTATATTTCCCCACTTTTTATGGGAAAATTTGAAGTGACTTTTTAAAAATTCATCATTTGTTTTCAGCTTTCCCATTTTGCTTCACCAGTGTCAGCATATTTCTTGTTTTGAGATATAGATAGATAGATAGATAGATATTTGAATCATCTGTTTATATTAAATGCAACTTTGTAATACAACATATTTTCTCGTAACATTTTTCAGGCTTTAAATCACAAATTAAAAATGAATGGAATTAACCTAGGCAAGCTTAAATATTAAATGAAATATTGACTTACGTGTTTAAGTGACTCTGAATCCAGGATTTTTTCCTGAGTATTTGTTTCAAGGGTAGCATTAGCCTTTTAGCTTTCAGTTCCAATTTAGATTTTTTTTTTCCACCACTGATATTTCAGAATTACCTGAGAATTGAAACTTCCCAACTCTGCTCAGCTCTGGCAAACTGTAAACTGGGATTTCCAGGGTATGAAAGAGTTGCATAGGCAGCTGAGATGCACAGAAATATTGTGATATAGTAAAGAACTGAATTAAAATTTATCTTAATGTCAGTCCAGTGCTTAAACAGAGGGATTTTAACATTTCTGCTCCTTGTGATCAAAGATAGTGCCAAGAGCTGGATGAAAGCTTTTACCGAGTGTAAGAATAGATGCTCATGCACACTGAAGTGTGTTACTAATGTTGCTTTAATAAAACATAAATTCTGAGCCGTGCTCCCTGCCAGGCTGACGCGGGTGGACTCTATTAAGCTTTTTTCGGTCGTGCTTGCAGGCTGGGAGGTTGCGATGGGAAACCCGCGCTCGCTGGATGCAGTCCAGGGAGGAACTCCGCACAGAGTACAGCCAAAACTGGAGGACTTCTTCCAGGTCCTTTAAAGTCAGAGAAGGCCAGAGCTCGAATGCTCAACTGAGCTAAGTGGGAAATGTGAAGGCATCGTGGGGCGGATTTTGGGGAGGGTTCTCCAGCTGCTTGGTGGGCGCCTGGGGGGGCCCTGGCTGCGGGGAGCTGTCTGCAGAGGCTCGTGGTTAACGAAGGTGATGAACCACTACAGTAAACCCGCTGGGAATGGGCACATTCCTCATCCCTCTGGATCTGTGTACTTTCTGGGCGTGTTTGAGCCAAATCCAGGTTTTTCAGCTGCTGTCAAGGGTGTCTGAGTAAAATGTAATAGCCTGAGTTATGTAGTCAAACGGGATAGCTGCTTCTGCCCTTTTGTCTTGTGAATGCAATAATAAATCTAATTTAGTGTTAGCAGTTATTTCGGTTACGTATTTGTGTATCCAACAGTAGTTTTTAAGCCAGGCTGGCCGTCTGCATCTCTGCCTGATGGGAATGCCCCAGTATTAAAACTGGGCAATTTTGATACTTGGGCAAAATGTGTGGGTGCAGTTACAAACAGTGTAATTTTTTTAATGACAGGCCTTTTAAATGTAGTTGGGAGGGAGGACCTATCATTTGTTTTTCTTTTGGATAATGGCAAAGAGAAAGAAACATACCACTGTTTTAAACTGACAGCTCACAGGTTCAGTATTTGAATCAGGCAAATTTGTATGGCGTGTGTTTTAAACCAAGGAAGTATTACTAATCTTAACCCTAACCTAATTTATGGAGCAACCCCAAACCAAATATAGCTTTTCTAGCCAAAAATTAAGACAGGCTTTTCTAACTCCAAGTTGTCACTCTGTTTCAGATTTAGTATCAGGCAAATGTAACATCCCATTATTTTGTACGGATTAAAAAAAAAAAAATGGAGGAAAAGAAGTAGTGAATGGCAATGAGAATGTAGCATGCCCCCTTGTTTCCTTTCTCATGTGGACAGCAGAGACGCGCACTGTCTGTCTCATAACACTGGGCTGAAGTCTCATCAGAAAGAATGCCAGGTACCGCTGTTAGCAAAATGAAGTGTATTTGATATTTAAGTTTAATAAAAACTACTTTAAAAAAGAGTCTGTGTTCAAAGCGGGAAGCTCACTAATAGGTTTGAAGCAAACGTGTTCCTGATTACACCCCATTAAGAAAGTGGAATGCAGCGAGCGCTGCTTCCCCCGAGGAAGCCCCAGCGCGCACGGGATTTGAAGTCTGCAGCCAGCCCAGCAGACGATGCCAGACCTGCTGACCCTGTGAATTTTGCAGTATATTTTCAAAGATAATGTGTCTTTTGGGGTTCAGTGGGGAAGAGATACTTCACTGCACAGGTTTCGAAAGAGTCTGGAATAAGACCAGCTTGTTGTGCATTTTGTTCTCGTACACGTTTGCTCATCTCTAATAACATACTAAAAACTCAAAAGTGTCTTAAGCTTCGCTATGTTTTGGCATGCTCATTTGTTCCACGGCTGGCTTGTGTGCGTCCAAAGCAACGACGCCTGTTCCAAGTGGTTTCTGGTGAGGCAGAGCTGTACGATTCATTTGAATCATAACATGAGTCTGGTATGAGTCTTGTCGTGATGTGTCCCTGTCTGTGGAATACGAGAAATTTCTTCATTATTCTTCATCAGAGAATCCCCTGGAAAATAAAGTTCATGTGGTGAAACTGCAGAGGCAGAGTGATATGATATTCCAGGGACTCTTGTACATGCAATGCCTGCCGGACCGGTCTGTATGCCCAGGGATAGAAATGCATCACTGGTTTCTCTGTGATTAACCATCACTGGTGGTGGCTGGGAAACCCGCACATGCTGGTTTGCAGGTAGGACAAAGGGAAGGAAAGCTTGGGGATCTGATCAGAAATCACACCACTAATGTCATCAGCGTGTCTTGGGAAGGTTACCTTATAACTCAACTTTATAACTGGGAATTTGTACATATGCCAGCTATCCCAGGGGGTGCAGATTTTAAATGCACATACATTTCATGCTGCGTGACAACACCTTGAAAACGTAGGTTAGTTAAGACAAACCGCCGTCAATTAAGTTTATTGGATGATGTCAGTGATGTAGGTGATATATATATATAATCATGGATTTAGAAAAAGGCCCACTCTTCTCTGGATCTGCAGTTTGTCAATAAAGGAAGAAAATTTACAGTGAAGGTATGATTTTGCAATATGCAAAATGGACTTAATTATCAGCATGAGAAATCACTGCATGAAGTGTAAGGATTTTGATTTGTGTTTTTGTTCTTTGTTTTCAAAAAATACCATCTGCAAATGTCAGAATTATTTTCATAGCCCACTCCTATGGACCCATGTATTGCCCTTCAGCCAGAGCTGGACATGATCCCTAGCAAGGTGCACACAGAAGCAGCCATGCCTGGTCTGATAGACCTTTACTGTCATCAGAGACCAGCTGGTTTAATTTTCCACAGTGCTCTTTTTGCCACTGGTAGATGATGTTCCTCACAGCTGACACTGAATTTTAATAGTTTCTCATTTTATTTAATTGCAAGCTGTGAGCAGTGACAACTAACTGTAAAGGAATGAAGACTTCAGAAACTATCCCCAAATTATGTGCATGTGCTGGTTTTGGTACCTTCAGTTTTCTGTTTTAGGAGGAAATCATTAAGATGTTCTTTTGATTTACATTGGCATCAATAATGGGTGAAGTACCCTGTAAAAGCTCCAGGAGATTAAAATTTGTGGCAGATTTCTCTTCAAATTCTGAAAATTATTCCTCTTAGATCTTATGTGTGTAGTTCCTTCTAGTCTGGACTACAAATACACTTCTGACTTTGTCACCTCAGGTGTCTTCAGGACCATAAACATTCAGTCAGCTCAAATCAAAGCCAAAAAGATTGCACTGCAATTCTTCTCTCCCCCAGCCTCTCAGTGTCACTGACGAGTTTTGTGGACCAAAGAATGGTGCTCGCTCTCAAAAAGACTTCGATTCAAACTCCTTCCAAACTCATATGGGGTTGAACAGATTTGAATGTGGCCAAAGTGTGTATTAAATATTCTAAGGGGTATATAATAATTTTAATTAATTAATTTTGTAAATGTTAGAATATTTATTATGATTATTACTAGTAATAAAATTATTAAAAGCAAGTGCAATAAACTTAGTCCCAGTGCAGGATTTGCAGTGCAAGCCATTGAGCATGCTGAAGGGTGTCCCATCTACCTGCATACTTACAAATTAGGCATCTGGTTTGCTGAATTGATTGACAATGTTTAGAGCACAGGATTTAGCCCTTTGGGTTTCTCTTCTT
This sequence comes from Aviceda cuculoides, assembly GCA_035590195.1. Lineage (NCBI taxonomy): Eukaryota > Metazoa > Chordata > Aves > Accipitriformes > Accipitridae > Aviceda > Aviceda cuculoides. The sequence continues at coordinate 38,094,844 of JAVJGG010000085.1, forward strand.
CCCTACTTCTTCTCTTCTTCCCCTTGAGAGGGGAAAAGGCAACCTCAACATGTTGGGGATTAGTCTTTGAGTTCAGGCATTGTACTTAAGTGTACTCTCTAGGACTGATTTCATATTTGATCAGTCTCTCATGATGGGTTTCAAATCCAATATTGATGCATTTTTTTCTCAGGACCGTAAGTTGTTCGATGATTTCTAGGAGCTACTCTTGTAAAGGCTTAACCCACTGTTTGCTTATACAAAGCAAACAGTTACTGTAACAACTTCAGTAATTTCCAAATCCCTACTTCTTAGTTTATTAAGTTAATACAAACTGAGCACTACCCCATTCTCCTGCAGGCTGATACCACTGTCTTTACTGAACACAGCAGCAATTCGCATGTTGGATTTTGAAGCAGTGTCTGTGTTGCTAGTAAGCCGGACCAATTCCTCTTCAGTGTGTTACAATTCCTTTACTATTTGTTTTAACATCCTCTCCCTCAGCTTGATTTACTCAAGTCTGTGCTTAGAATTGGCTAATGGTAAATTGATCCGAATGAAATTAAATGGGACAAAACCCATTGCTTATGAAGAAACAGCTGTGTGAATTTGGCTGGACCGATGGGTTCTCAAATCCTAGATTTTTCTTACAACCACTTCTTTTATAATGTCATCTCAATTTACCAAATCAGATCTTAAATTATCTCCTTTACTTCTGACCTAATGGCTTTTTGAGTTGATTTTTGTTTTTTTTCCAGTTGTTTTGCTTCTTGCCTAGTAGTCATGTTCCAGCTATACCCTCGCTTCACAGGGCAAGGGTGATTAACATTACATGTACTACACACTTCTCCCATTAGGACAACGGTACGATTCTACGAGTATTTTTGCACAAAGTAATTTTTATTCTTGCGTTGACTTATTTTTTTCAATACTGGTGAAGAAAGGAGCTTCAGCATCTCAGATGTGTGTTTTGACATATGTTTTCTTATGAAGTGATCTGTGTTTCAGAAATAGGTTATGCTCGAGGGTCAAGAGCTGTTGCTTTAACTAGTGCTCACGCCTTGTATTCATGAAAGGCTGTAATTGATTCCCGTCTCTTTTATGGAATAGTCCTATTTTCTCACTGAATAGATGCTTTTGGTTCTTTTAAAGATAGCATTCATCTCAATCAGCTCACTGTTGCTTTTTCACTACTGTCACCCAAGAAGGAGCCCCATCAGCCCCCTCCCCTCTTCAAATCATAGCATTCAGAATTACTAAGTTTTCTGCCTGTTTAGATCTCTAGACTCATTGGAGAGCTTCTCCTCAACAGCAAGCAAAATATCAAATGTTTTGAAATTTAAGATAAAATACTAAAAGTTGCTAACTCTGCTTTCCAGTGTCTTTTTTATAGGTGTAATTTTGGAGGAGGAAGCTGAAGATAAAATGAGCTGAGGGATTTCCAAAGGCTGTACCTAATAGCGTGGGCTTATGAGGCTACCTCAGAGCTTAATGTTGTAAAACTGCAGAATCAAAGGGCTAATAGAAAAAAGTTAAGTGCAAATTGGGTAAAATAAGAGAAGATCAATGTTTGTAACTTGCCACAAAGAGGGCATTCAGTCTCTCTGTTCTCCTGTTGCATTTTGGAAATCTACAGTTACCTGGGCTTCACGCCCTCAGGATCCATAGGTGACTAAAGCTGAGTGTGGAGAATAAACATACCCAGCTCACGCCTAGGAGGTGCGGATTCTCCCTCACTGCAGCATGTCAAAGTACTGCAAAAAATATATTGCTTGGTGTTGCTTATTTTTATGCATAATGTGTTTCAGTTTTGACCGTTTGCTGCCAAAGAAGAAATGAAATGTTCCTTTGGCCACCTCTCTCCACAGTCGCCTATTCTGCAGGCACGTTCTTGGAAACTTATGGGACGATTTCTTGCACAAAGTTTTACTCAGTGGGAATAAGTATGGCACAATCTGGCATTAAAATAAGCCTTTTTCAATGACATTTGAAAGAGACAGAGAATGTCTCAAGGTTTCTACTTTGTCTCATCATGACATGTAACTCCATAATGGAGAAGGCCAGAAGCAAAAGGAATGAGAAACCAGTGTGCTGCAAAATATTTGCCAGGAAACCTGAAGTCACGTGGAAAGTGCTGCCCCTTGAAGGCAGCTGGCTAGTTTAAGGTTTGCAAACTTTTTGCATAAGTCTAGGCTCAGTTTCCAGTAAAACCTGGCCTGATTTATCATTTTAAATCAAAGCCAGGTGGGATTTCATGTGATTGCAGGTGAGATCCAGTGGCCTCTCAAGGGTTTCACTCCTTGAGCTGAGGCAATCAAATCCTCTGTGATACAGTGCTGATTTTTTTTTTTTTTTTTTTCCATGGGCTCCTGCAAATTGACACCGGTACGGTTTATGCAAGGACAAGGTTTGGAGTGGCTGGAGGGCAAATTTCACCAGAGCAATGTTGTGTGACAATGGACTTGATGTTATCCCATGCTGTGGGACCTCAGCCCCAAAGCTGATGTGATATCCAGAGCTTGTGTTATATCCTAGGATGATATAATCTGTGAAAGGGTCATACATCTAACTACAATTAAATACTAACATACTGCGTATGCCATAATGCTATTATAATTGCCAGTGCTGTTTTAATGGCACTGTTCACATGGCATATATACAGCAGAAAATGAATGCTCTAATGGATTTTTCTTTTTTCCCTTCATATTGGCCTTATAGGGGAATATGCAATTAAGAGTAATTGGAAATTTCTTTGGAATTCACCAGTTAATTAAGATACCCCTATCAAATAGCTGCAGTTCACCAGCAGGCACACTAAATCCTCAGGATCTCACCTGCCTACCTTCGTTTCCTCCATTTCTTTGGAGTTTGGCTGAAAGTGTGGACTCTGGTGGCCCTGAGATATGTCTTTGAGACATTTTCCAAGGTTTTATGGCATTTTGTGGCACTGGTTTTAGTGCAGAGGTAAACAAGTGAGTCATATACTTCTGCGTTAAAACAAATCGTTTTCCTGTATCATGCTATTTACTTTATTATCAGGGCGGAAGGGTGGGGAGCTGGAGATGGTTTTTATCTGGTTAGGGAGCAGAGGAGGGAACAGAGAGAGTGGTGTTGAAGATTGAAGTGAGTTGAATTTCCAACGGGCGAAAATACTTCTCTGACCTGATGGCACAATTTCATCTTCAGAATAGATCAGTTCATGAAGGACCCAATTCCACCTTCATTTTGCCTACAACTCTCGCTGATGTCATTAAAACATACATTCAAAGGGACAGCTAGGATATATGGACCAGGCTTTAAAAATCTATAAGGATCATTAAAGAGCAGAGTTAAAATATTCATTTGCCCATAAATGGCACACAAAGACATTAAGCCTTTGATAGCTTTAGGCTTCTCAACAGAGAAACAGGGATTAAAATAGATTTCATAAATAAACAAATAAATAATCTGAGTAATGTCTCCACACTAACGTGTCCAGACTTGATTAAACCCCAGTAGAAATACGTATCCTGAAAGAGGCTGATGCTCCAGCAGAAGCTGAGTCGGGGTGAACACTTTTTTCAACGTTTAAGTTTTGTATAAGAAGAAATGTAAGAACTAAATGCCAGACCAAAGCACAATCACTTTATCTTTACCGCATTGGGCCAGCTACTGTGGATTTCCAACCGCCCTGGCTCCCGGCAGCGGGAAGCAGCCTGTGCCGGTGTGTTTGCCTGTGGTTTTACGGGGTTGATCGTTGCAAACCTTTCAAACACTTCAAAAGATAGAGCTTTACCCTGGTACTTTGTCCCAGAGGAGGATCGCAAGCTAACTTTAGAAAGCTGGTGCTATTTCTGATAGCTGTCTTAGAGTTCCTCAGACATAATTCAAAGCTAGGTAATTGTTTTATGGGTTACTTAACAAATCCAGATATATTTATTTAGCATAAATACACCGATAAGTGAGCACTGCTGAGAAGGTACCAGCGTTCTATGCATGTCCTCAGTTCAGTGCTTTACTATGTAATTTTTGGTATAATAGGAAGGATCTTTGACATCATACTGTTTGTTTAAACTAGCACCCTACGTCAGCCATTGAATTTCTTAAAAGAATTAGCTGGGGTCAATTAAGTATTTTAATAAATGTTCTTGAAATGCCAATTAATCAGTAAACAACACTAAATGATGCGATAGAAAATGTAGCTGCTCAGTTAAGAGAGGATATGTCTCTTCTCTCAGTTTGCTTGGTAGGTATTGCCAGAAAATTGGATGTACCTTTTCTAGACTTTGATAATTCATAAATCTGTTGAGCAAGGTAAGATCCATCATTAACCTTTAATCTTTTAGAAGCAAGTTGGCTGGAATCTATTTACTTTAACTAGCTTGTTCACTGATAATGCATGATTTTTAAATTTCCTTTTGTGCATTCCTTAGCTAAAGAAAAACACAGCTGTGTGTGAGACAAATTCTATTTATTTTCTCGTTAAGAAAAGTACAAGAAGATAGTATCATTGGAAAGCTAATAATAAAGAACTACTAAAGAACGCCCTTCATCTGTTTGCTCTGCCACTTTACGAAGGCTTTCCAAACAATCTTTTCAGATGTATTAGTAAGGAAAGATATCTTAAAAGTCAAAGGAAGACAAAGTTAATGCATTTATAGAAGTACCATTTCAGATAACATTTTACCTGAGTGTTTAGATTAGTTAAATATTAGAAAGGTAGAGATAATAGCGTTGTTTGTATTCATAAATGTGGAAAGTTGCATTTTCAGGGCAGTGAAGTGTAAGGCATATCAAAGGTTTATCATCCTGGAATGTGCGGGGAGCTGCATGCCCATCCACGCACGGAGGCTGCAAGGTGCTCCCTCCTGCGCTCGCGCACCGAAACCTGATGAAGAGCACAAGAACACAGGTGCTTTGGCTTATATTTTTAAATCTCCTTCTCCCCATTTTTCTATCCACAGTTAAATAGGGGGGATTAGGAAAATTAGCTGGTGTCAGTTAGCTGACTGCCTGGCCCCAGTGAAACTATGCAAGCGCTAGTGATGTTCTTGGCTGTGGAAGGTTCACCGATGCATCCGGGAAAATGAGACTAGGTGAAAGCCTGGTCATTTTTAGGGCCTTCTGCAAACCCCATTTATAGGATAACACCTTCTCTCCTGTAAAGAAGATATAAAATTAACATTCACAAAGCATCCTAGAGCCTGGAAATGGCTCAGCACGCTCTCCTCTAGATATGGGCAGTCACTTACTTGTCCAGACATGATGCCGGCTGTCCAGCCACAAATACAGAGGTGCACATGGTAGCGTGAGATGGAGAAAGCATGGCCAGCACCCACCTGCATCCACATGTGCACACAAATAAAATTGTGCACCTCTGGCATTACCATCCCCTCTCTGCTCACCCAAATCTGAGGACGAACCCACGCTCTTGCAGAGCTTACCAGCAGAAACAGCCTATATGCAGACTTCTTACAGCAGGGTGCAGCAATCCTGCCAGCAATCCCAGCCAGTCTTTTTAGTCTCGTTACCGTCCTCACAGTCAAATCTTCAAATATATGTGTTGAAATGATCTGACAATAATGGCCCTGGCTAAAATATTATGTTGTTTTGACTGACTGTGGTTTAAACTGCCATCTGCTGGCTTGTACTTTTCAGGGCCAATATTAAAAACAATGTTCCCTCTTACAGTAACCCTCATTCATATGAAAATAGAGCAGGCTGAGTAATACCTTCCCTTCTGCAATGTATAGCTGAAAATTGCACTGAGGAATACAAATGTGGCCAAGTGCAAAGGTAAATCCCAGTGCTTATAGGTAGATTCCTCAGGGATATTTTTGTTCAATTTACACCTAGAAGAGAAGTTTAGTTGCAGAATGCATGCATGCAACATCCCCCAAAGTCCATGAGGCACGCGCACATACACATAGCAAGCTAAGACAGATGCTTATGGCTTATAAAAGCAGCTTCCTGGAATATTACCTGGGATTTTTGCCAGACCAAGGACCAAAGATGGCCTAACTCATTTTATTCAAAGTTACTTAAAAATAATTAAGCCTTTTTTTTTTTTTTTTTTCCTTTCCCAGACTGCGAGAGGAAACTCCAACTATTTGACTTGAAATTTGGCAGTTACTTGAGAAGCAGATTAATACCAATAGCTGCTGTGAATTATTTTCCCATTAGTCTTCTTTTAAAGCTTTTGAAATACCAGGGCATCACTGTCACTTGTTGCTCAGAGGCATTGGCAAGATCTCTGGAGGACATGACTAGTGATGGGGTGATGGGCAGAACAGTGACATGAGCTCTGGCTGCCTCTCACTACTGGGAATGGAACAGGATGCTCAGCTGGAGGGTGGAAGCACTCAGCAACAGGGGACGTTACTGCCTTGTGTGCCTCTGCTCTCCAGAAATAAAAAATAAAAATAAAAATCCCTAAGCAGAGAAAGCAAAAGGAAAAATCTAGTATTTCTCGTCTTAATACCAACAGAATGTCCTTCTGCCGTTTTAGGAAAAAAAAAACCCCAAACCCTGTGCATCCTTGAGAGAAATAGTGAGGGGAAGCACAAGCGTTGGGCTCAGAGGTGGGATGGGCCAGATCTGCAGACACCCCCAAGGACCTCATTTGCAGAGTCCTCCACCAAGCCCATGAGTGTCTGGAAAACCTCGCCGCATTCATTCGTGGTGGCAAAGCCAACTCACGGCGCGGTGGGCCGGCGCAGGTGCGCTAGCATCCTGCAGCCCGGTTCATGTTTGACCCTGGCTCCCATCAGTAGAGTGCAGGGTTGTCCCACACCTCCAACGTGCCAGCACGTGCTACAGGGGCACCTCCGAGGAGCTCAGGCCGTGAGAAACCCCCTCCAGGTCCAGCACCGCTGGCTTCTCGCACTTCTTTGTTGACACAGGCTGGGCAAGCCAAGAGGGGATTATAAAACACCTTTCATCTGGGGGATCTCAAGGTGCTTTGCAAACATTGAGTCATTAATTCCCCCCGAGTGCCCCTTTGAAGTTGGCAGGTATTATTGGGGGAGCAAAAGAGAGAGCAACGGCGGCTGCGCAGCGGCTGTGGCAGAGGAACGTAGTGACGACATTGATGACATGACTAATTTATTTAGCAAACTGAGTTTAGCATGGTAATGAGGATGTATTTGCCATCATCCCATCATTCATCAGATTTATGAGGCTCTTTAGGCAATGAGCGCTGCTGTGACTAAGTTTAGTTTGATTTGTTCAATTAATTCCTCTAATTCATTTTGACTGAAGAAAACCTCGTAAGATTGTTGGGCAGGTTAGAGGGATCCCAGTGTTATAAGTGTGTGTCCGCTTTTGCCTGTGTAGATCTATTTATCTATATAGAGATGCATGGCTAGGGGTGTCTACGACTATAAAGTGTGTTAAGGTTTTATCTTTTACTTTAAATCAATTTACTATTTTTATTTCTTGCTTTTGGCTCCATAAATGTTAGCATACATGGTCTAATCTAGACCATTTCAAGTCAAGGTAGATTTTTTTTTTTTTTTTTTTTTGCATTACAGCAAGGCTTTGGTAGCCTTCCTGTTCTTTCTTTGGGTATAATTCACCATCCAGGATGCTCAGCAAAGTAATATCTAAACACTCAGACTTTTATGTCCCATGAAGAACAAATGACATCACTGCTCCCATACCAGAAACACCATGTGGCGGAGTCGTGGCATCACCACGTAGCTGAGGCCGAAGGGACCTCTGGAGCCCTTTGGGCCAACCCTCGCTCAAAGCAGGTGCAACACAGTTTGGATTGCTCAAGGGCCTTGCCTGCCTGAGGTCGGAGTATCTCCAAAGATTGGAGATTGCCTTAGGGTCTGACCACCCCTGTTTTGAAAACATTTCTCCAAATATCTACTTTCTGGTGAGGTAACCTGTATCTGTAGCCTCTTGCCCATTGCTGGGCAGTGCAGAGGAGCATCCTGGTCCCCTGGGGACCCTCCCGGGAGGTGCCTTGCTAGGCACTGAGGACACGACACAGTATAATCACAGAAAACAACGAAAGCAGCAGAGGGTGGACGATGCAGACATGCCCTTCCTCCTGCACTCTTCATACTGACGCCTTTTTCCATCTTTTCTCTGCTTGTTAATCTGTGGGACCACTGAGGCATTAGGGAGCATCGATTTCCCAGCACGACTACAGCTCCCAACAGCCTCTTTCCTTCAGCTTTGAGTAGTTAATTGAGTGTAAGATGATACTGAAACAAATGTATTTTGAACATATTTTGGCATTTGAAGGCTGAATGCACACCTGTAGTTCTTCGGATATTTAGCCAACAGGAAGTTGCTTTTCTACTTTGTGTTCAGGATTGAGTCTTCTTTTTTACCCCCCCTTCCTTTCTTTTTTGCCCTTCCCCTCATTTTTCAGCTCAGCATATCCCTAAATACAAAATCTGGCACTCAGGAGCATCATGAGAACTTACAAAAAACCTCCGATGTTGTGGAATCCAGAACCAATGAGTAGATTATGCCAAATCCATAAATGTAATTTTATTTCAGCTGTGACTAATATTGCTCCTTTGTCTCTGGAGCTTTAGAACACTGCCTGGGAGAGAGCAGGGCTCGGTGGTACTAAGTCCAAGCCAGGTGCCAGCACCAGCAGCTTCAGTTTGTGCCACTTCTGGTTGCTGTTGTGCGGTGGAAGCATCTGCATGCCCCAGGCAGAAACGAAGGCTCAGCTTGTGGGTTACTGTACAAAATCCAGTGCCCTTAGAGTTTACCAATTCTGCCGTGCCTCTTTTTAAAGTAAGTTTAAAAGATTTGTGTGCAGGGTATTATTGACTTCATTCTCAGGCAAGGCGTACTATGGGAAAAGAAAATGAAGCTGCAGTGAAAAAGCATCACCTTGACTTTCCTCTGATGCCGAATGTTTGAACAGAGACAAGAAGAAAAATTTCCAGCTCCACTCCCAGTCTCTTGTACTGGTTTAAATCAACTGCGTGCTTATGTACCTTTTGGGTTTGTCTTCTCATGCACCAGCCTCCATCTGCAGGGTTGAAACGTTTCACCTGTTCCAAATCATCCAGATATAATTGGGGAAATGATAGCCAAAAATGTGTGCCAAGACCTGTCTGCAGCCATGGATTCACCCAGCCGCTGCCTGTGGCAGCAGTGCAGATGCACAATGTTGGTTTTATAGGCAAATCTGTTCACGTAGGTTCAGGGGAATTCAAAAAGCAGATCTGGGTTGGGGCTGTCGCTGCTGTAGCTCAGTGCAGATAGTCAGGAGCTCCTTAAACGGTGGTTTTCTGCCCTGTTTATAGCCTTTAGCTAAGGAAGCATATGGAGCCTGATAATCAGTCTCCAAGCCATGCAGGACGCTCTAGCAGGCAGCCAGCAATGAGAAGAGTGGAGGTATAATTTTCACAGATTTAACCAAGAACAATGACACTATTTGCAACCAAGGGGCACAGCCAAAAATTATTTGCCGGAGTGCCAATGCACGTTCCCTAGTGGGTAATTGGAAAATGAGAACAACCTGTCAAAGATTAGTCCAATTTCTAAAGCAAGCACAAGACAGTCTGATTTTATTTATGAAAAAGGGGCATCTAATTAAAACTCAGACTGGGGTTTCAAAGTTAGTTATTTAGTTAGTTAGAGCTTTCGACTTGTCTGTACATACACATTATTGGTGCAGAGTTACGAAGCACAGCTAAATTCCAGTCAAGGTGGGTTAACCCTGCAAGAGCCGAGCACGGCATCTCCCAGGCTGATGTCTATCTCCCCCTAATATCAACACTGGCTTTACAGAAAGCAGCTGCTAATGCTCATAGGTTTGAGGGCTACGGTAAAAACGGTTTTCATTACCATGTTTATTTTATGAGATACATAGTATGTTCTGATGAGGGCTTCTGGTAGTAAATCTTAAGGTTTTGGCTTGGCTCGTTTCTTCGTGTGCTGTGATAAGACTCGGGGAGAAAGCATGCCCCTGGATCTCACAGAGGGATGGGGAAAGAGGAGACAGCGAGGGGAGGGGGGCAGCGCAGGGGTTGGCCCTTAGCAGCATTTGCAACCCAAATCTGACTCCTCCCAGAGATGTTAACAGGGATTTACATCCATCAACCCGCGTTGGCAGTAGAGTTGTGTGGTTAGGAGCCAAGGGAAAATACGATCCTGCCCTGGCAAAACCTCGTCACCTGCTGCTGAGCATTGCACGTGTCTGCGGGGGGTGCGAGCTTGCTGTGCCAGGCGTTGCTTGCCATAACATTGATTTCAGTGGCTGGTGGCAACACATCGCTTCCAGTAGTGGGCCAGCAGTGAAGGATGATGCTTTTATGCCCTAGAGAATGAAAACATGTTATTTTTGTGCTATTTGATACTCTCCTGTGTGTTTAAGATGAAGTTAGGTGAAGGGTGAGTGTCCCTTGTGTGTCTAAAGGGCAACCCCCCCATTTACTGATGATACACTTTTTTTTTTTAACCTGGTGCCTGTCACCATGTAGCTACATGGAGGGGTCGTACATCTGCTCACAGGTGCCCCTTTACTAAGTCACTTTTCTGGTTTTCTTCACAAACCCTTGTGGAAAGTAAGAAAGGGATGATGAAATGTCCATAGGGAACACGTCCCTTGCCGTGGATGGGTTTCTTAGCAGGGTGAGAGCAGCAGTCCTCCCTAATGGTCCGAGTACTTCCAGGCCCCCAAAATTTTTAGCAAAAAGGAGCTTTTTATGCAGAACACTTTGGCTTTGTTGGCATTTTGGTACAGGGCGGCTCACAAACCCTCAGCAAAGGGAGGTGCTGGGGGTGCCAAGTGGGTGCTCCCTCTTGCCGGCAATAGGGTTGTTACTAATCGTATCACACACTTAAAAAAAAGTTGTAAACAGAAATTGGGGTGACCCTAGCTTGGCATGGGGACCTAGAAATATGTCTCATTTCCATTGAAATCGTAGACCCTGTTAAAAAAAAGAAAATTAGTGGAGGTATCTGCTTTCCCTGTCTAAACCTCAGGTTCCTCCTTAACTTAGTGTACTGTCTAAAAACCTTAGAAGTATTTTAAATGCAGGGGACTGTCCGGGGCAGTATTTTGTGAAGGAACAAAAGCCTTCCCTGGCAGTGATGGTCCCGGGAGGGCAGCACTGCCGAAACTGCTTCTAGGCAGTAGCTTGCAGACGCAGGATGACTATCCCCATCACTGGATGTGGCCGTGGCTTTGGCTGGAGTTGCCCATGTTGCGTGGTCTCTGTCTGGAAAGAGGCTGAAGCGTTAGAGGGGAAGAGCTGAATACAAACTTCTGTCTCTCATCTTACTTATTTCATTGTTATTATTAAAGGCACCGAAGGTGGCATGTAATCCCGCCTCCTCGAATCTAGTCCAGTGCTGGGAATGTCATGCCCTCCATGCTGTGCCCTTTGAATCATGTCAAAGTCCAGCGCAAAGCAATGCAAGATTCCACCTTTGCAGGACAGGCGACCTCCACAAATTTTGTAGTGTGACAGCAGGAAAACGATTTTGCTTTTACCGCACGTTCCACTTCTGTCGCGGCGTTTGTGCACAAGCTTTGATGCCCTCAACTTGCCGAAGGTGGTTTGCTCTGCCTCTTCCAGAGCAACCATCACTCCCAGCTCAGCCAGTTGATCTCCGGGAGGAGAACAGACAGCTCAGTCCCCCCCATCTGCCGATGGGTGGGAGATGCCTCCGCCAGCATCCCCGTGCTGTGCTGAGGCAGTGCTGCAGCTAGGCTGCTCTTTGCAAAGCTAAACCTATCGTCTCGATGAAACATCTCCTCCTGCCAAAGCCAGCCCTGGCACTTTGAATCTATGTGCTTGTCACTGGAGCTTTTGCACATAACAGTACGATCCATTGCAACTGCGTTATAAGAATCATAAAAAATCCTGGCACGCATAACACATTTACTTCATATAAGTATTTCCAAAAAATTCAGTGAATGAAGACTCAAATCATATTGCAGTGCAGTCTTGTTTATTCCATAACATTACTTTTATTGCAGGGTGACTTATGCATAACCTTGAATTTCAAGTTCAGTAGAAGAGACAAAATATTTGTTTAGAGGGCAGGACAGTTAAAACCATTTTTTTCCCTGTTTGAATTGGAGAAAATTGTAATATATCCTTTACGTCACAGTAGCACCCTAGTGGTTATCATATTGCATTAGTTACATGAGTTTTCAGTGAACATTATACAGTATATACTACTTTCAGTAAATAGACCAGTCATGCTTATAGTTACATGGAAAACTCCAGGAAATTTGTGATGACATTCCCTGCAGGTTAGTAATTCTACCCAATATTTATACTGGTTTGATTTGAACTTTAAAATAATCTGGTGAAATTAGATAAGGTTCAACATTCTGCAAAAACTTTATTTTGTACAAGTCTAGAAATACTTTATGCTAAATATTTGGGATTTACCAAATTCTACCATCAAGAATTTTCTCCTTATACCTTAAACATGACGGATAGAAAAAAAATCCCCCAAACCTCTTTCAGTAACATAATTGCTGATTCTTTTTTACATCATTATACATCATTAAAAATAACAAGACCTTAAGTTTAAAGCAAAATTTGTTCTCCAAGTAGGTTGGAAGGCGCAGTTCCTCTCTGGGACCAAATCATTACTAATCCTGCACCCTGTGCTCTCTGCATCGCCAGCATAACGTACAGCAACATTTGTGCTACAGCCCATCTTTAGTAAGCGACCACCTGCCCCGAGTAACCATTACAAATGGTATTAAATAACCAGTTCTCCAGCATGACCAGAGACCACCCAGCATTTGGGTAGCAACTTCTCAGCTTCGGATTTTATTGTGCATGCAGCTCCCTGTGCTCCCAGGGCACCCACCTGCGGGCACCCACAGGTATCAGCCGAAATCCGCCCAGGTCAGAGTTTGTGCAGAGGATACGGGCACTTTCCGTTATTCAGCATATTCACCAGAGATTTTACACGAGGCAACAGTTAAATAACACTGTGCACTTAACACATGTCTGAGCGTGTCCATCCTGATTTTGCAGAGCTCTTAAGTATCTGCTTAAATTGATGCATATGCTTAAGTTTATCCCTGTAGAGTTAAGCATGAAAAGTATGTATTTAACCTTAAACATATGCTTAAATGCTTTGCTGAATGGAGACCATAAGGCCTAATCCAGTGATCATTTAAACCAATATCACATTATTTCGGTGGCTGCTGTGTGTGTCCATTCATCGTACGAGTACTGTAGATAAATGAAAAAAAGGAGGCAGATGTATCTCAGTGTTTGTTGACAAGGAGCCCTTTATAGGTAAAACCCTTTTAATTTTAAGTATTCCGCTCAAGCCATTTTTAAATGGATAGTGTCAATTTTTTTTTTTCTGTAGTAGTAATATCCTAGTATCTTTTTTCAGTTTTTCTGGTTTATCTTACTCTGCATGGCGTCTGCATTCCTACACATAGCATCCGAGCTCCTGCTCAGCTCTGTTTAATAAAAAACCTGTCTCGCTGTGGAAGAAACTATTTGTTAGCCCCGCGGATGTCTCATGGTGTGTGGTTTACTGACAACTCTAGCTGAAGCAGGTGACTTTCCAACTGGAAAAAAAGGAGAAGAAAACCCTCATAGCCACCTCTGCCTCCATGCAAAGCCCAGCTCCTCCGCCTGCCTGGGGGCTGCAGAGGGCACGTGTGGGGATTTCAGTTTGCCAGGGCAGTTCTTGAGTCTTATTTTTTTGTGACCTGGGGATTTTTTTAACAGATACACATAGCTTTTTCCTTCCTGATGGCTGCCACCTTCTCCTCCATCCCTTAGCCCTGCCAGCAGCCCCGAGCCTGGGGACCGGTCCGGCACACCCAGTCTGCACCTCCCTGCCAGCCCCTGTGCCACCCCGGGCAGCCACGGGGGCCCTGCACGTGGGTCTCCTTGTCAGCACCAGCACAAAGTCTTAAAAAAAGGCTCAACTCACGTCCAGCTAAAAAACCCATCCATTCCCACATCTCAGGTAACACCAGTAGCGGATGCCGAGGAAAATGACTCGGGGATTAGGTGAGGATGGCGCGAGCCTTCCTTTGAGATACTATTTTGGTTTCCAGTGATCCAAGACAGAAGTGATAGCTTTCATTTCAGCCTTGGGTGGACTTTGCGTCCATTAACTTGTCTAACAGTGCCTCTTAACTGATTTCTCCTGAAACTTCTCTTTATGCCCTCCTGTACCCCACAGCTGCAATGCTAACCCTAATGTATTTGCAGTGAGCGGTGCCGGGTCCGTCGCTGTGCCGGAGCAACGAGCAGCACGCCAGGAACCGGAGCAGTGGTGCTCGTCTCCTTCTTCTAAACCGCCTCTCACCCTACCGGGCAGAGGGTAAAGCAGCCTCAAGGGACCTCGGTCTTCTTGTAAGATAAAGTTACTTATAGATGTGCCCTTTTCGCAAGTGCTTCGGGACTTGCAGATGAAAGGAAGCTACCGTGTGGTATTGTTTGTTGATTGAACTGAGCAGGTGATACTTGGCTACCAACAGTCTGTGACTCACAGAACTTGGCTGAAACAGGTAGACTACAAAAAAAAAAAAAAAAAAAAAGGCTTTTTTTCCCCGTCTGTAATTGTCACCAACAGCTGAGTCCCTAACGGAAGGAGGTTGGCAAAATTTCCCTGATTCATCCAAAATAGCCAGAGGGGGGTCATATTTGTGCGTGTTTGTAATTTCAGTTGAAAAAAAAAAAATTTCTTCAGCAATTTTTGACTTATATGTTAAGGCTATAGAAAACAAGACAAGAACGTACAGCTTTGTATAAGTAGAAGCTCCTGCTAATTTTGCAAACCTCCCAGGCCCTTTCCTTTGCTAGAACATAAAGGGAGATAAACCACATTTTGTTTAGTTTGACCAAGTCATTTGCTCCCAGACTGGGAAGCTGTACGTCAGCTTTCGGTCTGAAGTGGCTTTTTGTGGCTCCGTTATAAACCCTTTAAAAAGGTTTGTAATGGAAATGCTGACAAGCGGCATGAAAAGTGGCACTAAATGAGCAGCACTATAATATTTGCAACTTTCTAGGAAGTTTATAGATAGCGGCTAGTGAGTTAGGCTGGCTGGAAATAGACTTTTAGCAATGCCGGATCCCGTATCCCTTTGGTGCATGCGTATAATTTCAAGTTCAAAGGCAGGAGCAGGAGTCACTGCTGGGGTGGCTTTGCTGGTGGCTGGGACCAGCAGCTCCCAGACAAGCCACTGCTCCGGCTCACTCCCCTGACCTATAAGATCAGGTTAATATTTCTCTGTCTCTCACTGGGTTATTGTAAAGGTGAACGGTGCTACCGTAGTATTCTTGCTTTTACACCAGGTATCTAAAACTTTCTGATGATGATGTTGAATATATTGTTTTTCTTCATTGAGGTTTCATTCTATGGCAAGAAACATCTTTGTGGTCTTTATTTTCCTTGATTGAATACTCTCTTTCTTTGTTGGATATATTTTAGCATGTGACATACCTGTTAATTACTTTGTATATGGATTACCACTGAGCACAGCATTTTATAAACCAAAAAGAATCTCTTGGTGAGTAACGGGACTAATCTACATACACATGTAACTAAATATTTAGAGGGGAGAATACTGGGTTGTACAGTGTTGACATTGCTGGTTAGGACATGCGCAGCGGGATGCTTTTGCTCCTACCAAAATCAATAGCAGGTCTCATGGGTTTCAGTGGAAAGAGATATGAATTTTTAAAATGCCCCATTAAGAGCCCAATCCTGCCACCCTTGCTCCCATGAGAAATCCCATTGATATCAGGGAGTCTATTTGCCTCATTAAGGACTAAATCTGTGAATAAGGATTTGCAGGAAATGGCCTTATCTCTTCTGCATACCACAGATCCTGCTCTCTAAAAGTGTTTGCTGTAAGCGCTTATCGTTTATGTAAGCGCCCTTCAATGGACATTTATATAATGGGGTAAATATTTAAAAAGTTGTGCGGCGCTTTAGCTATGCAGGGCTAAAGGACGTGAATGTTGCTGGCTGGAGCGTCGGGCACCTTTTCCCGAGGTGCCAGGATTTATAAAAGGGAAACCGTGTGACTGTAGCAAGGTTTGGGAAATGTGGTGCCACGCAAGAAGGATCTAGATATTAGCATTTTGGTGGTGGTATTCATTAGCGCACAAAACACACCTCTGCTGAAAATGTGAGTAAAAGCAGCTCAGAAATAATGTGGTTGCTTAATAATAAAAGGTTTGTCGCAACTTCACTTTCTGGTGAGCTGTCAAGTGAAACTTCAGCCTTATAAATAATGGTGTTTCAAAAGGAAATCAAGAGGGTAAAATGTTTTGAGGAGATGGCGAAAGCCTGAATAGCATGTCTTTTGCCGGAATATAGATATGCCATTAATTATGAACATTACCGGAAAAACATGTGCAGTGACTAGGAGGGGTTGGTTGTGTTTTCTTTAATTTGAATAAACTCTTTTGCATTGTTTGTTAGTCAGCAGCAGAAACTACAGTTAGCAAATTAATGAAAACCAAGTGATGCCTTTGAAGAATTTTTAAATGAACTTAACCACTGCCTACGGCGACTTGCTCAAAGTGAAGAAAAAAAAATAAATAAAATAAAATTAAGGTGAACTAGCCACTGTTACTAAGAGTCAATTGACAGAAGGCACGGGTCATTAATTTTGTGTCCTTTGTTTTGTCAGTTTGTTTTTGTGAGGCCTGGTAGAGAAAGTAAAACCAGTCAAGCTGAAAATTGTCTGCTCTGTAGCTTATTTCCCCTCCCAGCATGCCCTGACCCAGGGGAGCGGGCTGCGGGGCCGCGGCCCTCCTGCTCCTCCGCGCTCCCGGTCCCGCGGCCCCTGTAACAGCCAGGGTTTTGTTAGCGGAACCGTTCATTCTGCCCCAGCTCAGCTTTAATCATGTGCAGGTTGTGTACGTCGGGAGGAATGAAATGTCTTCCCGCGTGCAATAACTTTAGCGAGGGAAAAGGATCCCGTGGTGGTTTTGGCCTTAAAGTAAACTCTGACCGAAAGTCAGAAATAAATAAAAAAAAAGCTGCGACCAAAGGGAAAAAGAAATTTATTATTCATTTTCAAACATCCTCACAATTATTCCTTGGCCTTTTTCTCCTCTGCCTGTGCATCCTTCCCACCCACCTTCCTGGGGTACCAGCGTGGGGCCGGGATGCTGCAGGGTGGGGACCCTGGTGCCTGGCCACTCTATCCCAGTACCTGGGTGGGATCGCTTCTCTCACCAACACCCCACGCAACCCCCATGGGGCTGAACTCTTCTATATTTACATAAATCCGCAATATCTTCACTGAAATAATCACAGCTAGTCCAGTTTTATATGGATAGGAGTGTTTTAGCCCTCTGACTGAGGTGGGACAGGCGATCCTACGGCTGGCACAGCCCATGTCCCTGCGTGGTCCACGCACGGAGGAACACATTGTTCTGCAGAGAATTTTCTCCTTAAAACACAAGAACGGTGGGTGGGATTCAAAGAAAGCAATATTACACGTTTGCAACCAAATCCCATAAAATTAGCAACGAAAACACTTTTCTTTCTGTCCTATGATAGGGTAGGTGATGGGTAGTCATCGGATACACGAGGCAGATGCTCGTGGTTTTACTTTTCCATACCAAGTGCACCCACGTGAGACCCGGCAGCCCTCCAGCATGGCCAGTCATTTCCGTGGCCGCCAAGCTGAACCTACGTAATCTCTCCCCAAGATTTAAAAGACAAATGTGAACCCTTGGTACATCATTATACCAAATTAACTTGTTCCTCCGTGCCTGTAAGGTTTAGGTGGATAATTGAATTCCTCTTCATTTTTAGTTTGAAACAATCTTTTTCATCATTAGGCTGATTGCCAGAAGTGGGTGTTTGTGGCTGGGTGTTATTGCTAGGGCCGAGGGCCAGTGTGCTCATAAACAGAGAAGTGACATAATGTGTTTGGTATAATGAGACAGCTTAATGCAACGTACCGCAGGAATTAGGAGGCACGCTTCAACAATGGAAATAAAGCATATGGAAAATGTGCATTTAGTGCTCTGTCAAAAAGACACTAGAAAAAAACCACCTATTTGATTAAATACTCTTGGAATGTAGTTGTATTACGAAAAATGATTACTTTAGCTCCATTATCTTAACGTTCATTGGAAATAAATTGCAATTAATTG
The DNA here is from genome assembly GCA_035590195.1 of Aviceda cuculoides. Lineage (NCBI taxonomy): Eukaryota > Metazoa > Chordata > Aves > Accipitriformes > Accipitridae > Aviceda > Aviceda cuculoides. Next base: position 38,112,906 of record JAVJGG010000085.1, read on the forward strand.
AGTAGCCTTTAAACCAACAGTTAAAATTGATTTTGACACATGCCAAAACCTTGCAGTTTTGGCATTATCTCCTAGATGCTGGATGTTGGTGGGAATGTGCTAAAAAGGTCTTTCTTCCTGTTGAGAGATCGCTAAGATTTTTTTGTTGTATAATTTAGTATTGATGTTCCTTAATATTTGTTTTTAAGAGACCAAAACAGTTTGCTGAATCACTTTCATGGCTCATTAAAGCAAAAGCTGCAGCTTCTGTTCTGACTGCCTAGATAACATTTTCAGATAAACACAGTTTCCTGGAGTTTGTGCTTTTTTGTGTTTTGTTTTGTTTTGTTTTGTTTTCTCCTAGGTCAAGCCCAGAACCTCTACCTTATGAAACAGATTATGCTTTCAAAATATTGTATGTTAAGTGTGTGTTGTTGCTTGTTATCTATAAATCAGATGCAGAGTCTTAATGCCCAAGAATGTTCCGTTAACTCTAAAGAGAAACGTTCACTTTTTTATATAGGAAAAAAGTCTTGGCAGACAAGTTGGAAGTACCAGATGGAATAGGTTGTGCCACACGGATTATAAGATTTCCCCCCCTCCTCCCTTCTTATTGATGTCTTAAATTGAACATGTTCCATCTGTCTGCTCTCAATAATGAATAGTTACTTTTTTTTTTTATTGTAAAGGTAACAAATTCCATATAGAATAAATTAATTCAAGCATGTAATGAAATGTGCCAGGAGTGTGTGTGTGTGTGTTGGAATTATGTGTAGAAACCTAATATAGTTCATGAACTGCAGCAGGTAAGACTAGTGGCAGAACTGACAGCTACTCAGGGAAGGGCAGCTAAAAATTGCTATTAAAAATGATGCGAGGAGAAGTTTGCAGCAAGAACCTCGGGATCTCATAGGAAGAGAAATTCGGTTATGCCACAAGTGTTTATTCTATTTAATAGCGCTTGGATGTAGGGCTTTCAGTCGTGTCAGGTCCCCTTCCAGCATGAGGGAGCAGTAAGTAGGTAGAAATGTGTTTTTTGCCTATGTCAAGGCCTCTTCACGCTGCTGAAGTAAACGGACCGTAATGTCCATTAGGCTCCAGTTCCCTCTGCATCTTCTGAAGAGGATGAACATTGTGCTGTTAGACCAAAAGCATTTTTAATTTCTTCTCACTGGAATAAGGCCAAAGGATATAAACCTAAAACAAACTCAAGTGCTTCGTACACTGAAGCAAAAACAATGTAACCTTTTAATGCAGTGATGAGCTGCTGGGTTTCAGAGACTGATATGTTTGGTTTGAGATAATTCCCTGCTCCTGCTCAAGAGTGCATTTTACTTTCTCTTCTTTACTCTGTAGTGGCTTGAGATAAAGGCACTGTGCCTTTTTCGCACATGTTGCTATAAATAGAGAATTAAACGCAGAGCTTTAAATGCTAAAACAGGCACACTTTGCTGTTAAAAGTTGATTTTATTTTCATACGAACACACAAATATATGTATTTTTGTTCTTGTATCAATGAATTTTAAAAGGCTGGCTCTTTAAACTTTTGGGAACAGTTGGTTTTGATTTTGGATGTAATAATCTTTTCTTTCTGTGACAAGCATTTTTATCTGGAATTGGAAATTACTCTTTCTTTACTTACAGATAATTGATGCAGACCGAACTTGTTAAAGTCAAAACAAACAACTCGGTTCTTTATTACATGCTTATGTGCTTAGTCACCGACTTTATATTAGATTCTGCAAATGGTACAATTTATGCAGTGACATGTCGGAGACTTAATGTTGTAATTTTCCTGTTCCTAATGGAGAATTAAGAACCTAGAGAAGCTCGGAGGTTCACATGCGCAGAATCCCTACTGCTTGGGTGCAGAGGTCTCGCAAAAATTTAGTAAGTGAGAAGGAGAACAAAGATCCTTAGTTGGGGAAAAAAAAAAATTGGATAGCCTGTGGCTGAGAAGCTGATTGGGACAGGTAGGCACAGTGGGGCGCGGGATAATGAGGCACATGGCAAATGTGATGCACAGATGTGAAGCCAACTGTAGCTTTGGTTCCAGGAGCCGCGCATGCCACAGCGCTGCGCCTCGGGGCTATGTCTACACCAGAACATTTGGAGCAGTAAACGACGGGCAACATTAGGTTCAAATTAATCTATTACTCCAGAGCTGTGAAATGTTGGTTGCTTGTTGCGGAATTACATTGCCTCCGGGTGAAATGTTTTAGGGAGATTTTAATGCATGCTCATGGCTCGCAGAGCAGATTAAGAGGAGAAAGGGAAATTAGAAGGGTTAGGAGGGCTGTTGAGGTGCGCGTTTCTGGTTAAAGTGTATGAAAAGACTATTACATATTTCACAAACAGGCCTGCTCTCCTGTTGGCCACCTGCTGGGACTGAAATATCCTACGCCGTAATGAAGGCAGGTTTGCAGAAGTCTTGTAAATACTTTAGAAAGCAGATAGAGGCGACGCTGGCCTTTCCGGAAAATTTGGGAATATTTCTTCTATCCCACTCTGGACTCCCTAGAGCCCTGACCGAGACGAAGCCAAACTTCGACTCTCAGCTATTTACCACTTCAAATTTGACCACGCCGCTAAATGACAGGTAGTCTCCTAAAGTTTCACAACACGTTATTAGGATTAAGTAATCAGATCCAAGCTGTTTTCCCCTGGTACCTAAGTGGTCCTGGCAGGCCTCTTTAAACAGATCCACAGTCCAAACGGACGTGTATTCCAAGCTGTAGTGTAAGATATTCTAAATCCTCATCAATTAAATAAACTTTATTCGATCGGCACAAACTGTTTGGAACTATCTATAAAGAATATATTTCTTTTACTATATTGTTGCTTTTCTTATAAAAACACTTAATTGAAATGCCTAAGAGCTGCCCAGCACAAAAGTCAATAAAAAGCCTAGAATAGAGTTTATAGGGGTTGTCTATGTACATAATTAAATCCTTCAGGCACTTTAAAACTCTGCAAAATAAATGGTTATGCAAGAATGGCCTGCTGAGAGAAGAAATGCTTGTATCAGCTTTAAGCAGCTGCTCTCTGCTCGGTGTTTCTGGGCTGGAATGAGAAAGCTATTAGAAGAGGGGACGACTGCAAGCCCCGTACAAATCATCTTTGTTACTGACACTTCGGGGAGTGCTTTATGGTGGCTGTCAAGCCCAATACAGAACCGCAAAAGTCAACCGGCATTATTTAAAAAGGAGACGGTGGTGACAAAACCGACATCTCTGCCCAAATAACGTTAGGGGCCAGGATGGAGCTGAGCTGAACCAGGAGTTAATCGGGCTGCAGCGAGGCACTGGCGGGCAAGCGTGCGGCTGAGTCCCGGGCCTGATGGAATAACAGAGGTTAATTGCTTGCAATGGTCTATTGCTGTAATAGGAGTAAAAGGGGAGGACTGTACTTAGATTTGATTTCACTGTTCTTTAGGGAATACAGATCGAGGGGGTGGGATTGTTATTAGGGGCAAAGGAAGTAGTGCTAAAAAAAGAAGAGTTTAATGAATGTAACCAATAGAAAAATTGTAGGTTTGTTTCTCCCCCTGGCCCTCAAAGTTATGATAAATGATAGCACAAGGAAAAGATAACCTACCATGAGAGTAGGATCACCAAGGCCAAATACTAAAACTCCCAGCTGACTGCCCCATACACTGCAGCCTCTGTTCGTGTTTATTTTTTCTGCTCACTCTTGGTTTCGTCAATCAGTATGATAGACGATAACTCCTGACTAGAGCAGCCTGTGTCCTGCTCTCTCACGGTGGGTAGCATGTTGTGGTTGGCGCCGTGCAGTCGGAGGATCACCCGCATCAGAAGCATCAGGGGATGAGGTAGGGAGCAGTCTTCCAGCAGCCCAGCTCCTGGGAGAATAGCAGGCAGCGGTGTTATCAGCATGCAGCCGCACTGCCAAGAAAATGACCACACATTAGTAGCTTTGTTTGGGTAGAGTCTAGGGGGGATGTCGCTCGCACAAAAATTGAGACGCTCTCTTTCTGTTAAATCATCCCGGTTGCGAGTGTTAAAAGATAGCTTGTTCAAAAAGAAACCGTACGCGGCTCGCCCCAGGCGAGGCCGCGACAAGGTTGCGAGCAGCTAGGAATTTGTAATGCTTTGTGTCTCGGGAGGCAGACACACACCCGTCTGTCTCAAGAAAGCAACAGGTTTGCCGCTTGCTTCTGCGCCGAACCGTCTTTGGCCGTGCCCGAGGGCAGCCTTGCCTTCCCTGCCTTGCCTTTCCCGACGCCTTGCCTTGCTTTTCCTTTGCCCCTGCCTTGCCTTTCCTCCTGCCTTTCCAGGAAATCTGTAAAAGAGAAAATAGCATTTTGCTGGCCGCTGACATGTGAAGGGCTGCTTATTAAGCCAACAGCTCATCAGATGGATGGAATTTCCTGCGCGCTATCCGCAGATCGCTAACGTTGTTTATCTCCTCTCTCAGCACTGATATTTGCCGTACGCGTTGTCGGCGAAGGTGTTGCTCCTATTTCGCTAATTAAGGAAGAGAGAAAGTGTGTTTACTATTGCTGAAACCTCAGCGCTTTATTTTTTTTTTTTGGGGGGGGGGTGGCAGGGCCTCTGGGGCCGTTTTATTTTCGAGCTGAGCACCCCCTGCCTCCCCCCAGTGAAGGAAGCAGCCAATGCAAAATTCTTTTGATATCTTGTGATGTAGCAGTGGTCAAACATTTCCTGTTCAACATTTTTTCCAATGTATTTGTGGTTCTTTTCCCAGGAACAAATGTTTCAGGATTTCGGTGGACTGGGCTTTACCAGACACTTCAGGCAAAGCTGATAAACGCATCCACCACGGAGCAGGGCAACCGATGCGACCGCAGTCGCTTGGAGCATCCAAATAGGCTTTTTAGGAAATAACCCTGTGTGTGATTTCCCACTCGGTGTAAATTTCTTAAATGAAACACATCTTTCCTCATTCTCGCCGGTCTCTCCCTAATAACTGCTGCTCTGTGTTGAGGTGAAATTTAACACTAGAATATTAGTTTTATTCCAGCTAATTATGTTACTGCTCATGAACCCTTGGATTTAGGGTTGGTCTGTTTCTAGTTATCCTGCCAAGTTTTTTACTTGACGGAGGGGGTCTGTTTCATACTACTTGGCCTCCCAACCTTTGTAACCCCTGGTTTCCTCTCTTTTCTGAATCACAAGTTTATGTTCTCCCCTTCTGTGAAAAGATTGAAAGCTTGCTCAAGTACAAACTGACCAAAAAGCAGTAGTAACTTTTAGTAGATCTTTTCTTAGCAAAACATTTTTGCTGAAAAATAAGGTAAATGCAGTTGTGACTGCTGATAGAAAGGAATCCAACTATTAATAAAAAGCAGAGAGGGGTTTTGAAACAGGACTTCCACTGTTACAATGGAGACATTTTCTATTACTTTATTTAGTGCAACACCTGTGGCTGCTCACATTGCTCGTGGCTGAAATAGTCCAGGTCTATGCAGAAAAAAAATACTGCAGTTTCATTAACTTATTTGTACTTTATGTCAGTGCTGCAGCAAGGGCTGGGCTTGCAGGGACCAGGCTTGCGGGGGGAGGCCAGGGAGCAGAGCTGGCGTGCGGAGGATGGGACCCGGCAAACAGGGGTCCTGTGCGGGACTGCTTGGAGGATGCAGGCGTGACCCCAAATCCCACGTGCCACGAGGGAGTGATCGCTGGTGCGACCTGCCAGCCGTGAGTGGGGTCCCTGGGGGTGCCCACCCCGAGTGTCCCGGCTGGTCCCCACGCTGCGGATGCTTCACTGCATCTGCACACCCACCCCCAGGACCTGGCTGCCTCCTGGCATGGCTCTGCTTACAGCTGGAGCTCTGGTTGGAGGGGAAAGTGGAGTTAAAAGCACAGCAGATGACAGAAAACTGGTAGGTATCTGTGTATTCAGATTGTCCCAGGAAATATCCTTGAATGATTAAACTTGCCTAGTTGAATCACTTTGCGTTCCTGCTCGCTATAAAAGAGATGCTCGGGGTTTTCAAAGTCAGATATTGCTGCTTAAATTGAATCGAGACTATGTTATCTGAGTTTTGGCTGCTCCCTGCACACCCAGACCTCTGTCCTGCTCCTGCCACCGTTGATGCCTCAGGAAGCCACCTGCCCTCCTCTGCGGATGGTCGGGGAATTAGTGTCACCTCCCTCCGAAGGGCAGCCACATCACCTCGGCGGGGTGTAAGCAAATGGATGTATTTCCTACATCTCACGCTTACCTTCTGCCAACCGACATTCCCATTAGGTTTCAGTCACTGGCTTCCCTATGTTCATCCAGACCGTGGCTTTGTGTACTGTGCCTAAAAGCTGCAACTGTCCATTCTGCATGAAATACTGCTGCAGAGGACCTGAATGTAACATCTTCATAGCCAGGCTGCCAGAGGTGTACAGAACTGTTTATGCAACAGGAACTAATTCTTTCTTTTAAATACGGGGAGCAGGAGGAATTCATACATATATCAAAGCCGTTAGATTCTAATTGCTCTGAGCATAGCAGGACTGGCCAATAGTGCTTTATTTTTATTTTTTTTTGGATAAAAGTGGATTTTGAGCCTATTGAGGAAGTTTTAAAAAGGCAAACAGGACTCAGGTGCTTACAAGCTTTAAACGGGCCTCCTTGGACTCTCCTCTTGGTTTCCATAAAAGTTAACTCCTGAGATTTATCTTGGAAATAGAATGACGTGTCTAACAAAATAATTTACTTTCTGCTTGATAAATATATAGACAATAAAATACTGCTAAGCTGGTCATTGAAATTAGGGGCAGGAAACGGGATTCCAGTCTTTTGACACTGCAGTGAAAGAGCTTCTGAGTCCAAAGCGTGGGAAAAAGTTGCTTCAGCTCTTTATTACTCTGTTTCTGTAGGCAAGATGATTTTTAACAAACAGGTTTAATCACAAGAAACCAACATAGACCAACTTGAGATAAATTAAAGCATGTTTTTAAAATTATATATATCCAGCACTTAATTAATTGTCTTGACCAATATAATTCAGCGATACGCGCTTCTTTTAGCTCATATTTCAATATGAGTTTTATTGGCTTTTTATAGCCCTGCTCAATTCAAACCAGAACATGCTGGGGCTTTCCCAGCCCTGGCTCCTCTGGGTCCAATTCTGCTTTTCTTCTTCAAGATCTGATTCTGCTCCCATTGTATTCAAGGACAAAACCTCCAGTAATGTCAGGAAACCAACAGCCTTTATTCCCACTGAGGCTGGTGGGAAGCAGAGCTGTGTAAGAATTACCAGGTTCTTCTGTTGACTTAAACTAAACAATCCAGACTCCTTTGGTTCCCTCTCATAGACGGTCTGTCCAAGTAACCCTATTGTGAACCTGTTCCAGTCTGAGTTTTATTCAACGTGGGTGACTCAGTCGTGCGTAGTGTCCCTGTGATCCCAGCAATGCGTTGTGTAACAGAGTCAATAATCTCTTGGCTTAATTCATCTGAGATACACTTTGGCCCATATCAAGGTGTGCCTCATTGATACCGTATAGTCATCCCTAATCACCACTCCACCAGCCTTTCTCAATCCTAAAGGGTGAAGGACGAGTTTCGGGTTTGTAACAGATAACTTGCTATTTGTATTATTAAATGTCAAACAATTTCTACCCTTTTTGTTTACACACCCCTACTTTCAGTGATAAAATCACTAGTGAAAGCATTTAACAAGCACAGTGGGAAGACTGCCCTATAGAAAAGTCCATTAATAATCTTCCTTTGACCCATACCACTCGCCTTTTCCTTCCAATAACTTCTTCTTGACATTTCCAGACAAGCTGGAAGATAACTGAAAATCATGTAACAGCAGACCTGGAATAAATGCAAGTGTTGCATAGTCTTCAGCATTGATTTGCAGAGCCAAGTGTGCAGTAAGCTTATACTGCAAGCTTTTGTAAAGTGAGAAAAGCCCCACCAGATCTGACAATCTTCCTGAACAAACAAAAAAGCCTTGAGGTTTCCCTAAAGAGGCTAATGAAGCAGAGACTGCTTTGCTGGAAATGCACCACATATACTTTATTACTTTGCAAAGCGATTTTGTTAAAGTCACACAAAAACTGTTCACCTACAAGTGAGCACTTCTCCTTTTGTGCAATGAGACCTTTTTTTCCATGTGGCATGCAAAATTTCACGTTACATTTTGAAATCTTTTACTATAACTGAAGGAACACAAAGATTTGACCATCCTCTCTGTCCACTGGCTTTCTCTGCATAGTCCTTCTTCCCATGAATCTAAAATAGTTTGCTTCCAAAATGTAAGATCACAGTGAATTCAAGTAAAGTGACAGCATGCACTGGTTCATTACATTATGTGTCAGAGTAAATCAGTGGTCCCCCAGCTCCTTTTTGTTAGAGAACTGCTCTGCAATAGCTTGGCAGATTGGCACTGCTTCTGTCTCTCTCCCATGTCACCTTGCTTCCTACTCATGTACAATTACACTCTACATACGAGCTGCTTTTGCCACTTGCTCTGGTTTAGGTCCCTGCAATACCAAAGAGAAGCTGCTTTGCTTTCAGGGCACCAGCCATGGGTGTATCCTTGAATCTGCTTTACAGCTTGCTTCTGATCTTTGTCTTTCCCTCTACCAAGAAGAGGAGAAAACATGTAGTTTAGGGTTTGCTCTGGGTTAGCAGTCTTATGAGTTGTGCATACAACATCTGCATTTTTCATCTGAGGATTTCCAAAAAGAATTGGGAGTGTGAGTCAAAACAAATGACTAGACCATTAAAATACCTGCACGCTTTTAGGTTCCTTATGTATGAAGAAGTATGTGCTTGAAGTTTCTCTGCAGACCTTACCCTTATGTAAAACTACCACTGACTCTGAGATTGCACCTTTGCTATGGCTTCGTACGTGAAATTCATCTGTTTTGCAAAAAGTCGTTAGCTTCATTCAGCTGTAATCTTTGCCACTGTTTCTGCCACCCTATGTGCAAACCCTGCTATGGATTTGGTAAAGACAGACCTGTTCACAGCTGAGAACATTATCTCACCCAGCTGATTTACCATGAGTTTCCTTATCATACGCTGTCACGCTGCATTGAAGGCTGAATGTTGCTTTGCGTTTGAAGCATTTAGGATTAGCATTGACAAGGAGGGGGAGAAGGGCTCAGGGGAGGTTTGTTTGATTCCTCTCGTGGTGAGGATCCAATGCCTACGGCAATAGGCTTCTACTTGTTTTGGTGATTTTACTTGATAAGACCCTCGCAGGACTTTAGAGGTCACCATTAATTTGCACGCGTTTGTGGCGCAGGATCTGCTGAGCTGTGTTTTGCATCCATAGCAAAGTTGGAGGCTGTGGGATCCCACATCCCTTTCCACCGCCACGACACAACGCACCAGCGCTGATGTATGATCGCGGCAGAGCACAATGCGCTTCACACTGATTAGATGCCAGTCCTGGCTGGAACAAAGGGATGTGTCCATGGGGGGAGGCAGGATGCCGGGGCTGGGCTCCTGCTCCCCGGCCCCTTGGGCTTCATTCAGCAGCAGCGTCTCGCGGCTGCTTTGTTTATTTGTTCCGCGATTACGTGTATGAGCTTCCAGAATTTATGAGATCAGAGGTCAAGTGAAAGGTCACAGTTCACAGGTCAAGTGAGAGGCTAAAATTTGTGAAACCAAGGAAATGACAGGACAGTGCCAAGTGAAAGGTCAAAAGTCAAGTGAAAGGTTCAGCGTGGATGAAAGTGAGCAGCCTGCACGCCGGCCGGACCACACACCCAAGTGGACCCGTACCAACGTCCTCAGCATCAAAATGCAGCTGAAATTTCATTTCCTGGCATAGACCCAGGACAGGAGATGGGTTGAGCAGGCATCGCTCAGGTCAGGCTCCAGGGCTGGCTGTGTTGGTGCAGTTTGAGGTTAATTGAGGTTGATTCAATCTTGGGCTAGGATAGGTATTGAAAGCCATGAATTTTGAGCTTTGCTCACAAAATTTCCACTAGGACAGGACGAGTCAGAGTCAGATCCTCTCCTCTTGCCAATAGTTCTAGTTTTATTTCTTTAGTATGAGTCAGTGTTTTTCTGTGCTCCCCACCTCTTCTGCCGTATTTATATGCAAAATCAGTCTTGTATACATGTACACAAGATCAATCAAGATGACTGTTCCACATTTGAACGCTGTTGCATCAGAGAACAATAATTTCCATTTGATTCCCCTTTCAGTGTGCTTTCCTAACAGCAGCTCGAGCCAGCAGGGCACATGCTCACTTCAGGCTCCCAGTTTGTCCCTTAGGGATCTGTAATTGTATGTGCAAAGCTTTCCTATCTGTTTTGTTTTTTTAGATAAAAACCAGAACAAAATTCAATGTTGGTCAAGGCATCAGTTTGTCTAAACCAGCTACTTTTAGCCTTGCTGCTGTTTTGAGATTACTTTTGTCCCGTTTGAGTTTCAAAGACTCAAGAAATTTGTAGTATCCTCATGAGCTGAGAGAAAGAAAAAATACGAGGAAAAATGACGTCACCCTTCCTTTCCTCCAGTCATCCCTTTCTTCAGAAAGACTTCAAACAAAACAATGAAGTCCATTTTTTAATGCAGGACATTAACCAATTAGTGGAACAAAGGTAGTATTAGCACAACTTGTAATGGTGTAAAGGATCATTACAATAATTAGGCTCCATATTAAAAAAATGAGAGGCCTTCTTTCCCTTCCTAAACTGATTCCTTGCTCTCATGATAAGCCACAGTTCCCAGTGACATGACTCCTGGAATTTGTCTTCCAGTTGTCTTCTGTTGAGTTCAGCCGCTGAGAAGGGGACTCATCTCCTGGTCAGAAAAAGAGAGGAAAACCGACTGTGAATTGGGACAGCAGGGGAACGCAAATCAGTGCTTTAGTTCCTAGAGTTGATAGTCCTCAAATGCTTTGTCTACACCACTTGCAACCTTTCTAGATTAAACTTCAACCTTCCAGTGTTTGTCCAGCTTTCCAACTCCCCTCAGAAAAAGTGAGACGTGGAGTGAGACATTGTGTGCTTGATGAGAGAGATCAAGATGTTGATGCCAACCCATGTCTACTCTCAGGCTTCCTAGAAAACTGATGTTTATGCTGATTAAAAGCAATCGCAGAAGGGGTTGGATTAGATGACCTTTAAAGGTCCCTTCCAATCCAAACCGTTCTATGAGTCTATGAAAAAGAGGTTAAAAATTGCAAAATGCCACCAGCTGGTCTTTGATTTAAACCCAGCTCCACAGAAGGATTTAGATGCTGCAGCGCTGAGGTCTTCAACATCTAATCATTAAGCATCTGGCTTCAGCAATAGCTTTCCTGGAGCTATGTAGGAATAATTTACTCCTTTGAGCAAAGTGGCCCACCTCCTCCAGACCCTCCTAGGTGCCCCAAGTTGTGGTTTGCAAAGCCAACCTGTTATACCTATCTACATTCACCATCAGGGGGCACGATGACATGTATGACATCTTAAATCCCTCTCCTCTGCGTCCCAATACAGAGCTAGAGGATGAAACTGGTTTAAAACACTTTGATTGTATTAATTTCATGTTTCTTCCCTGGGGAACATGGTCATCTGCTGCCTGCTATTCTCCCACTCCAAATTACATGGAGTGTTATTTATTTTTAAGAGTGGTTGTCTTGTTAGGAATTACAGTGAATCACATCACTGTTCTCATTTGCTGCACATTTGTTTTCTGCCTTGCATGGTTCCCAGCAGTGTGGGGACAGTTAGTTGAGTGGCATGTTAATACCATCTATTCTTTTGAGCCTAACTAGGGGTATAAAATTCCTAGTCGAAATTCTGTCACGTTCTCTGAGCACTGGTAAATGAGTATCTCCTTACAACTGTTTTCTTTCTAGCAGAAAAGTGTAACTTGAAATACACTTGAAAAAAACTTGAATACAGAAAAGTGTACACGTAGGAGTGTTCAGTGTTCTCTGGGAAATGGGATTGACAAAGAAACCTCTGAAGTCATCTAAGGCCAAATTCTTTCCACAGAAATCTGTATGTATGGGACCCGCTGAACTTGCACATGTATATCTGAGGGCAGATTTTGACCCTAGGTAAGCAAACAGCTACAACCAAAGAGTTGTTTACTTTTCCTAAGTTTTTGCCTTTCCTGGGTATTAATATTACTCTCATAAATTTTGTTGAGCTACACTTTCAAAAGTTAAGACTCCAGGCCCCAGAGGATGAAATACAGCAGCCCAATTACACACAACCAGAGTCAGGCTCTAAAAGACAGGAGTTTTTGAAAGACATGAACAATATTTAGAGAGCTGGTTAATATTAATTCCTCTGGGAACTATAAGTCTGGCCATTAATAGGCTTAGAGTGATAAAAATGGCAATATGGTGTGCACGTATAGATGATATTGTCAAAAAGAAGCAATTAGTAGCACAGAAAGCACACGCACATATGGCAAGCAGGTTGAAATGAGAAATACTGCCAGCAATATGATAACCGAGTTAGTGGCAAAAGAAGAATGAAACAGTAGCACAATTTGTTCCTCACCTAAACAGAGCTAAGATTTTCTCATCCAAACAGATTTTGTTTCTCATTCTCTCTGGCTATTGCTAAGGTCCTCAGTCAAGACATCAGACAAATACCTCTTGTCTACCTTCCTACACGTATTTGACTGAGACTAGAGAATGTGATTATTTGCTGGAGGATCTCTCAGAAATTGGGGTTGAAAGCCACGATCTGAGTCTCTCCGGAGTCAGTAGAAATACTGGCAATGGCATCCCAATCTGAAACATCCCCCCTGCCCAGGTCTAACTTGTCAAGTGTTTTAAATTGGCCAAATATTATGTTCCCTACCAACTCTTCTAATCTTGGCAGAGGAGTATCTGAGCCCAGACTTGCAGACTAACGGGCTCTAGGATCGTGATTTCGGCATGTTTCAAGCAGGTACCGAAAGACTGGAGGACGGTGCTTGTAGGCTGCGTAGAGCCTGTTCTGATGTTACAGATAATTGTCTGGCTTATCTCCCAAGTGTGTGCAGTGCCTCATATGCTTTCATCTTTATCTCATTATGCTCTTTTAGGGTTAAAAATGAAGAGTTTACAGGGCAGCTAAAACGCTCTCCATATCCTTCGGGGGGGGAAGTTATTATAAACATAGCCCTGCCAGCCTTTGAGCTGAGTGAGAGCTTTTGCGTTTTGGCTTTGGAAAGGTATACACCTGTCACTCTAAAATGGAGCAGATGGGTTATAATCTTATCTGCTTGCCCTAGATTTGTTGTCAGAAGGAAGTGAGGTAAGGGCAAGCAGTAAATGCAATGCGGTTTATCTGTGGTGCGGGCTACGCTTTTCCCTCAATGTATTGACTAAAGAAATTGGTGAATGGGAACATTTTGACTTCCCCTGAGCAATTATGTTCTCAATTCTTATCTTATGTTGTTGAATAAATAATTGATATTATAGGAACAAAAGACCCTGAAAACAAACTGGCTTGTCTTATGGTTTCTTGTAACTTGAAATGCTATTGTGATTACTTTTCTTATTCTTACTAGTACGCTTTGGCTTGTTCACTCCACTGACCACTAGTGAAAAACCCTAGCATTTGTTAAATATTTTGGTGAGACCACTGCCTAAGATAGTGCCATTGTCTTCTTTTGCACATACCTCGTGAGAAAAACCCATGCAACCTGTGTCATTGCTGGTAAATAATGACTTTTTATTAGTATTAACTGCTGCTCTGTCCTATTGTGTTACTCTCTTTCTTTTCATCCTACTAATTATTTAGAGGTTATTGCACAGATAGTAGCAGTTGAATGGTATACATATAATATGAAGAAGCCTCTATAGCAGATACCTGCTCTTGCTGCTTTTGCCTCTGGAATTGTCTGATTGTGTGTATGGTCTGTGAAAACTACTTGTGCTTTCCTTAAGATTTTCTCTTCTAAAAATTGCACGTAACTTTAGAGATCCAGGTCTGATTATAGGGTCAGCAAAGGAAAGGGTAATCACTTAATCTTCAGTGGGCCTAATCACTCCCTGCGGAGTGATAATTATTGTCCTTCACCATGCTTAGACTGCAAGCAGTGTCTGCTCTGTCACATAGCTTTACTTGCTTCCTGCCCTCTATTAGCATATTAAATCCTCCAACTGGCAAGCCATTTTGACTCTCTAGAATAAAAAAAAAAAAATCAAAAAAGTCTGCTGTCCATTGAAACAGAACACTGAGATATTCACACAATAAAACGCGACACCTTATATATCACACATTGAGAGCATCAGGAAAGTTTCCAGCATGAAAACTACTGAAAGCTATGTCAAATATGGGCATTTATCATTTGTATTTAGAAAACAGGAAATGATTTGGCCCATCTCATCCCGGCTGGAATGTAGAAGACGAATCTGGGACTGCGAAGCATAATTATTTACAACTCAGAATATGAAAACCTGCACACCACTACTGAAAGCTAGCCAGGAAATAGCTAAAATATCAACATGATCTGAAAAGGAACAGAAGGTGCCAAAAGGTTGAGAGCTTGTTAAAAATTGACCTGCACTTAAGGGCTTCGTAGAAAACCTAGAGAGGATTGGAATCAGTTTGGGGGAGTTAAAGGAAAATATAAAACCATTTCCCATCTTGGCAATTGGAAAAGACTGGAGAAAGCTGGAATTTGTATTTTTTATCTACTGGAAATATTAGATATCACATTGGTATGTTTATTTTCTAATTTCAGTAACGCAAGAATGGCAGTAGTATCCCACAAGCTAGGAATGCCTGCACACTGGAGGTGATGCTGCTCATAGCCCAAGAATTTGCTGTCTCTTAGGTTTTGGGGCTAATCTAAGGGACACTGGAGTCAACAGGAGTCTTTCAGAGGGATTTGGATCAAACTCTTTAGTTCTATGTTTACATAATTATAAAACTCTTCGTTGAGAGCAGTTCAATAATGGAAGCGCACAAGCCAAGGTTTTCATAAATCCTTTCTGCTGCCTATTTACAGATGATATTTCTCCCTCCAGTCCCGGCTCCGCTTTTGGCATTTTGCTCCATCCTACAGTATTTAGGTTGTCTGATGTCTCCAGGTCCTGCAGCATCAGTCTCCCAGCTGCTAAAACTAGCTCCCAAGAAAACGGTTGTGGTTTGCTCAGAGCATGCTTTGGAAAGAGAGCAAATAGCAGTCTCGAGGACTGGAGCTGGTGTATTACAAAAATATCAGTTATACTTTCCAAATATCTCACAGCTGTGAAACAGTCTTGACATGGCACGATAGAAGAGGTGCCACCTCGCTAGGATGCAGATATGGTTGCTGGTATGAGCAGATCCTGGAGTAATCCTGGAGATTTTCATGCTTGCATCAGGAACTGAAAACCTATGAAAAGGTTCAGGGTGGGATTCACGTTTGAGAAAAAGACAATGGGAAGTGTTAAGGAACGCACCAAAAGTTTTAAAAATGGACACCTAAAGTTAGGCTCCTACACTTGTATTTAGGGTTCTGAATAAGTTTGGTCTGATTTAAAAAATGCCGACACTGGGGATCAACATGCCCAGTTAAGAACTCTTCCCACTACATTTTAATGAAAAAGTAAAATTTAAAAACTAGATGATGTCTTTCACAAAGAAACATCCATAAGAGAAAGACTTACTCAGCAATGCAACTGCTAGAGCTGCAAAATGACCTTAGGAATTCACATACTGCAAGTAAATATTTATTGCTATTAAATGGTTGGCCCCAAAAGCAAGCATTCATATTCTGGCTAACCATGTGGAAACTGAGTTCATGCACATGTTGTCAGCCATAGACCCTGCACACATCATTAATCTGCGATAAGTATTTGGGAGGAAGAGGCTGGGTGTGCGAGGATGCTGTGCGCTCAGTCCCGCGGTGTGAAGGGGAAGATCATGTAATAACAGAAAAATAGAGTGGGTGTCATGAAAAACAAGCCACTTACCTCCAGCAGCAGTGAAATTTCTAGTAAAGTTTCTCTTCTTTTTCTACCCCACATGAAAGGAATGCTGCAGTAAAGATAAATATTATGTTTTGTACAAATATCTGCTTTCATGGCACCCACCGTAACACTTTAAAGTGTACGTGCTCCTCTGAAGGACCAGAGCAACATCTGCTAAAAGTTCAGTTATTTCCTCACCGCTTTTGCCCTCATTATTCCATACTTATGAGATATTATTTTAGTTCTGTCATTAATTGATAAGCTTCACGTATGTATT
Organism: Aviceda cuculoides; assembly: GCA_035590195.1. Taxonomy (NCBI): domain Eukaryota; kingdom Metazoa; phylum Chordata; class Aves; order Accipitriformes; family Accipitridae; genus Aviceda; species Aviceda cuculoides. The sequence continues at coordinate 38,129,004 of JAVJGG010000085.1, forward strand.
ATCGATGTCTTTAAAAGTGTAACAGAGTTTTTGAGGTCATTTCATCTGACTGTGAGACCGTCGATTACCACCTTTTTATGAGCAGCTGGAAGAACCAATACCACTGGAAAAATCAATGAGTGCAGACTTAAAACAAAAAAAAAAAGAAAGAATTGTACTAAAATCACCTTGAACTTTTGGAGTTTCTTTGTAATTTTTAGGGATTTGACTCAAAATTGATTAAATCAGAGGTTACGGTTTTGCAGAAGCCAAAAAGTATATCCCTGAAGTGCTAAATTACATTTGTTCTGAGTTAAAGCAATTTATTATGTTATCCAGAAAAAAAAAAGCGCCATTTTGGCAGAAGGCTGTGTAGAGTATGCATTTATTGTTTAAGGGATTTTAAAGATGGTGGCTATGGTCTGCAGTCTGAGGAAAATGGAAGAGGACAGTTTTGTATTTCCCCATATGTATCAATACTGACGTATTTAGGGATTGCAACTTAGGTTTTATGGAAGTGTTAGGGCTGAACCCAAACCGACCAGTACAATAAGAAGCAAAAGCCGTGCACATAAACAGCACTCCCTATATGCTGTCCAAAGCTCTTGGCTATTTATGGTAGATTCAACTGGGTGAATGAGGGATGCAATATTAAATTTAAAGTTGAGTTTTCCTGCACTACTACTACTTTTTCTTTTCTAGTTGGTATTGTGACCATGTACTAATTTCCATGGGTATCTGTTCTCTATCATTAGTAAGTCTTTCTGGTGTTTTAAAACCCATTTCCCATGAATTCCTCATCATAATGAGTATTTTAATAACTGAACTTTTTTGACCAAAAATCATTATTATTTGCTCATACAAAACCTATTAAGGATTCCTTACATGACAGACCACTGCTATGAGAAGAAGGTTTTTTCCTGAGCTACCACAGCAGAAGTATTTGCACAATTGTTCATAATCTGTTGGTGTGTAATCTGCCATTTGCAGTGGCTTTTTCCTCCATCAGCCTGAATTATTAATACTGCCTATTGGCCAAGGCAAACACTCTTCCAAACATCTCTGGAGGCCTAATTCAGGCTTTTCTAACCTCTCTGGTTTGGAGTTGAGAATTTTAAGTGGTTTAATCCAACACAAAATAAAAGCAGTGAAAGGGCTTGCACTCATTTCAGCGAGAAATGAGTCTGGCCCTAACCCTATACAATAATTATTTCCAAGTTTTTCCTAGCGAGGGCCTTGCAGGTTGCCTCCCATGGTCAATAGTTGCTACAAAGAATGAGTTCAGGGATGGAAAGTTGCAATCTGAGATGATTTATTCGTTGCCATTGTGATTGGTGAGGGATAAAAGCTGGTGGAATACAAAACCCTTCTGAGTCTTAACTACAGTGCTGAACGCTATAATTATTTAAAAAAATACATATCCTGACTCTGCGTAGAAGCCTGTTTGCTATAATTCACCCCTGTGTTAATAGCCTCCTAACATATATGAATGTATGCTAAAATGGTTTTTAAACTACTAGATTTATGGCTTGGCAGACTGGTAAATGCACAATTATAGTTCATAATAGGTAGGTATCTACTGTCCATTGATTTTTCTCTTGTTCTATTTCCTTCCAGAGTGATGTCATTAGACATTACGCGGATGACTAATAGTCCTAAGGAATGACATTCACGTGCCAGAATGCCACATGTCAGTGTTCCTGTATGGGCTCCGGCACTGTCCTCCGTAAGATGGCAAAAACACCCTCAGCATTTCTGCTACAGCAAATCCTCAGCCTCGCCAATTCTGTGGCAGTTCGGCAGCACAGAGGCAATTCAGCTAGGGAAAAAAGAAAAAAAGATGAAACCACAAAAGCTATTTAAGAGCTCTGAATATCTTTCTAATCAGATTGCTGGGAGTGCGTTTGGACTTGTATCTATTCATTCTGCGGTGACGGAAGTAAAGGAACTATCCAGTGAGCTATCTGGTTTTCCCAGAATTGTTTGTACTGCTGACCTTTATATCTGCTCATTTATCCTAATTGTTTTTAGCTGCTTGAGGAAGAATCTCAGATGAGAAAAGCAACTCAATATGTATCAGAGATCCTATCTGCTACAACTTTTGTTTTAATTTAAAGCAGACCCGGCATCTTTTTGTGTGTGTGTGCGCGCCGGTTGCGTAGTACCAAAGGCAGGAATTTGTTGTGGGATTTTTTAATAAAATCGTAGGCCCAAGACAGAGGTCCCTGGACACAGGGAGTGTGATCTGGGGGTGGGGTTCCTTAGACGCCTCTTGCCCAAACGCGTTTCCTGATGTTCTCCGGCTGGGGCAGCTTTTGATGTGGTACTTTCTTGTGGGAGAGTGGGGAGCACCATTTTAGGGAGGTGGCCAAGCTGGCTCTGTCAGCTTTGCCTGAGTCCAAGATAGGAGAAATCCACTGCCAGAGTGTTATAGCGGGAAATCTGGCTCTCGACATCCATAAAACTCCCTCTCCAAGTGGAATTTCCCAGATTAAATGAGAATATTGAGTTTTCTCAGTATCCCTTGTTTGAAATTGGAGTTGGGCAGGCTTCACTTCTTCCGGGGGATGTATTACATCTATAATAGTCATGTTTTTCTTCCCCTTTCCATCAAATTTCAGTCTCTTGGAAGGGAGTGGGAGGCTTGTGACATATACAAAGTGTTTGCTGATGGTTAATAGAAAAGAATCTGGGTTACCCAATAAACAAGCCCCAAACTTTCAACTCATAGGGAGCTTAGCTTCAAACAGTAGCTCTGACTACTGCAAAGCGGTTATAGAGCAAAATAGCAAAGTGATATGCAAAAGCTCACACCAAGTATATCACTTTGCTTCAGAATTCCTGCATTTACTGCTAATGCAAGAAATAGCCTTTGAACTCTAATCTGGTGTCTCCTGAGTAGTTCATAACCGAAGGCACTTCTTTCATCGTAACAGGGTGACAGTGATCCAGACTTGCAGAGCATTTGGTACAGTCCCAAAGCAAGATAATAAACACGATAATACTGTAGGCTTTGCATTTCTGAGCATGCCGGCCTTTTACAAAGGCGTTTCAGGGATCCTGCCTCGCAGCTTCCACGTGATATAAAGAAGTATTAGTGTCATTGTCTTGCATGCAGAAATACAAATATCATTGTCTTGCACGCAAGGAGAAAGGCAACATGGTATTTTTGTGACTTTCCCTCCCTAAGCCACCAGCAGAACTATTTCTTCAGCTTTTTTGAAGAGAGAGCAAGACCAGAGAGCAAAGTGTGTTCTACACTACTGCAGAGCAATCACCTGTAAGGAATATTTCATCTGTTTAGACTATCAAGTTAGCCAGTGGTTATTGTCACCAGGGGTAGTCATGAAGTCAGATATTGGTCTTAACCACCTAGGATCTAGGAGTGCTGGGTATTTCTAATACTTATTTGAATTCACCTTGAAGTATCATAAAATATTATGACACAACCCCTTTTTTTCTTTCCATAACAAATCTATTTCCATCTTCACTTCTAAACTGTTTGCCTCCGTTCGGGTAGCAGACATCTCATTTCGCTCTTGGCAAGGGTTGGGCTGTTCATTGGAGCCCTTGGCGAGTGCTGCCCGGCTCTGCTGCCGCTGTGCCTCAGCTGCAGATCTCCTGAGAAGCTGCTCAGCTGCACCTCGGCATGATCCTGTGCTGGAGATTAAGTAATGGTCAACCTGGGAAAAATACTGAGATTTTAAAGAATTCTATGGGAGACCTCATTTTAGTCTTATACAATGCCAACAATGTTTTTCTGGTCCTTTTAGCGAGGTGTATCCTTTCTGCTTTCATTAAAAAGATGTTGTGATCTCACTGCTTAGTTGGGTAAGACACAGTTCCTCCATAATAGCATTAATTTTTTATTCAGTTTCTATGTGTCCTCAACTTGATTATGAAGACAATAATTTAATTTGAAAAACCTTCCTTTTTTTTTTCAGCTTCAGCAGTGCTACTAAATGTGGGTGTAGATAAATGACCACACAAAAACTTCACAAAATTAGTGTTTACACATAATCTGGCAATGAGCTATAATTTGATTGGTAAAAAAATCATTTTGTGTACCTCTGCCCCTATTCTGCTGGATAATGAAAATTTATATCTATGTTTCAGACATCTGGGGAGGATGTGACAGCTTTGGGGCTGAATGAAAGATTATGCCACAGTGACCCCTGTCAGCATTTCCTCACGGACTGGTTACCCGAAACCCAGCAGCAGTTAGACTACTTCTTTTTTCTTTTTTTTCTTTTTTCTTTTTCTTTTTCTTTTTCTTTTTCTTTTTCTTTTTCTTTTTCTTTTTCTTTTTCTTTTTCTTTTT
>JAVJGG010000085.1:38133403-38153882 GCA_035590195.1 Aviceda cuculoides
CTTTTTCTTTTTCTTTTTCTTTTTCTTTTTCTTTTTCTTTTTCTTTTTCTTTTTCTTTTTCTTTTTTCTTTTTCTTTCTTTTTTCACCAGAGCAGACTCTCATTTTATTTTGGAAGGTTAATGACACTGTAAATCTAATAGGCCATTTTAGTGCCATCATGTGGGTATTAAAAGTCATGTGACTGGTCAGGATCCCATAGGGAGTGTTTTGGGGTTGTCTCACGTAGGAACAGCAAGGCTCCTATATGGCTGTAAGAGCTGGGTATGTTTTCAATTACTTTCTAGGACAGAGCTGCTTGGAAATTAATTTAAAATCTTTGCCTATGGTTGTGTTTGCCACCTCTCAGACTCTCCTTAGTAAACGCTTGTGTATCAAATTCACCTTTGATACTCTCTAGAGATAATCTATGCTGTTTAATTTATTTATGCCTCAGGACTATGAACAAACATGTCTTTGTGCTCGAGGTGCAACAATGGATCAGAAAAGGAGGATTTTCCCAAAGTCTGTGTATTCCCCTGTCTGTCCCAGTGCAGAGGTTTTCCATGCTCCTTGTACTCTATTTTCTGCCCCCAGGCCAGTGTACATCCCACGTACTACTATGGTAACACCTCTTAAAGGCCTCCACGCTTCCCAGTTGCACTGGTAGAGGCATTTAATGTCTTCTGGGATGTACACGGGCTCTGAAGGAAAGAAGGAAATGAAACAGATAAGTGGATAGGTGGGAAACAAATAGAAAAATGGCAGCTACAGGGTACTGAGAGCATCCTGGAGAGAGAGAGGAGGTCTGAAGACACTGTTGAGAACTGCCAGGAGTCCTGATTTGGTGCAGATAAATGCAGACCCAGGTTCGCTCTCATGTGCATGGTTCGGTTGCATAAAATACATTCAGATGTTTTCAAGAACTGACAGGTTTTAATGAGGGATTTGGGTGCCAAGGCTCACCTTCAAAAATTGTGTTTCCCTCCTGCCAATGACAAGATATTGAGACCACGGACATTTTAAATGTAGTATGTTCATTTGATTGATGTGGGCCTGTTCCAAAGTGTGGGTTTTTCTTCCCAATTGTCCATTTTTTTAAACCAGTTTGTCTGCCACAGAAGATTTCCACTAAGCCCCACCAAAATTTGTTTACTTTGGGAGGAGAGTCTCCTAAAGCATAAGGATGATATAGAGTTCAAAAATGCGAATGATGTCGTAACAAAGAGAACTCCCTCATGTGTTGTATATTTGGATATTTTGAAGAGCAGTGACTGTATCGTTTCCCATGGACACAGCTCCAGGAAATGAATAATGCTCAGGAACTGTCAGAGATGAGCCTGCAAAGATCCACCAACCTCCTTCACTCCTTTACTTCTCCTCCTCCACTTTGCATTTGTTCTTCTCAAATATGATTTTCTATGGGAAAAAACCATCTGAAGAGTTTGGAGCCTGGGGAGTGGGATGATTTTCTGAGCATTCCCGCTTTTACTTTGCACTTTGTTGTTTCCTATTTATGTGTGTGGGTGCACAATCAATGCACTGCAGGTCCAAAGGAGGGCTGGTTCCTGATCTCAAACACTCTTGACCTGGGGGCTTCTGCACCACTTTTCCCCAAAAGCTGTGCCAATTTGGGTGGTTATTTAGCAAACACACTGCTTGGAAGGGACAACTTGTTTTTAACGTGCTAAGCCTTCTCCTGGTTGCTTGCAGCATTCTGTGTCCCTTCAGGGAGATAAACCCAGGCTCATTCCACCAGCATGTGCTGGGGCTGCTTGTGAATTCATCCATCAGGGATGTCAGAATAAATGTTTTGCTGCTCAAGCACCTTAAGGTGCCTCCCATAAGGGTGGCTTTACTTTTAGCCAACATCACTGAATGGCTAAGGTCCTTGTCCCACGGCTATCAGGTCTCCAGCGGAGTGTCCCATGGCTCCTAGGGGCCCACACAGCCGGATTTCCTTTCCAGAAAAAAACAAAAAGTGGAGACATGGGATACGTCCTGTGTCTTCCCTGATATATTGCAGGATCATGCACGTTAGACATAGCCAAATAGCTCTTCAGCAAGACACGTGCACTCCAAAAGAAGAGACCTGATGGCCTCTCGGTTGTTGTGGAAGAAGGGACAACACTCCCTTCTCTGGCACCCTCTGAGGTGGCTCTGGTTCAGCATCCCTGTAGCAATCCTATCCCTGGGTCTCTTCTGTCTGCTGTCCCAACAGCTCCTGCCGATGCAGCTCTTAGCATCTGCTTTTCATGTTCACTCCTCACCACCTGCCTGGGGGCTGGTGCCTCTGCCTCCAGAAGGTCCAAAAGTTACGGTACGTGGGCTGGGAACGAACATCCCAGGGAGAGGTCCAGGTCATTGTGCTCTTTTACCTTGATCCTACCCACAACTGGTTCCGAACAGTCATATACTGTATTGTTCTGGTGGGTCTGCAGTGCAAATGCTGCCAAAGCTTAATTCTGTCCATCTTCCATGGTATGTAATGATTAAATCTCGATCCGTGAGTGTAGTCCCAGCCTTACTGAAGTCAATCAGAATTTTTATAGTATTTATGCTATAAACTCTTGAAATATTTTTTCTATCTGGTACACGATGTCTGTACTTCTCCAGTAGTGAGAACAATGGTATCTCCTCACTTAGGCATTCCTGAAATCTTTTTAGTGGGCAGAAGTTTTCAGAGAAAGCACAAATGGAGTGGCAGCAATAGTAGCTGCCTTCCCACAGACCACATATCTGTGACCTGAAAAAATTAGCAATATCTGTCATAAAACTGGTGTATTTGAATGGTCATTTGTCGTTTTCTTTTTAAGCTTTTATTTCTGCAGCCTCTTGCAGGATGATTATCCTTCACTTTCACATTCACAGCCTGTGGTACCAAATTTCATCTTAGCATGACTTAAAATATTCACACTATCAGGTCCATAAGCATTACATCCACATTTTTTGGGGAAAAAAAATATCCAGGTTATAAACTGTAGAAAAATAGGGTTTGTAATGAAAATGCTGACAGCACCTTAACTGTCACTGGGCACTGCTATAAACAAGTGTTATGTTTATGTGCATGAGAGCAAACCCATGCAGCGCCAGGCTTTACCAACTTTGGGGACCAGCAGCACACACTTATACAACTTATTTATTCGTTTTTCACAAAAAGGCACTGGATTGCAGTACTGCATCGCAATACATTGCTAATTACCTAGCGCTTCGCTGATATGGTAACTGGCTTGCTGTGTGCCTAGATTGGTAAACTGGAATTTGGAAAGCCATGGATGTGATTTCATTGCTCTCTTAAACTGCAGAACAATTAATTGTTCCATAAGCAGCAACCTATTCCTCATTTTCATTTCTAAATCAGCTCTGGCGATGTGTTTTGCACCGGGAACCTGGCATATTAGGCAGTACTTAAAGTTCTAGCAGTGCCTGTAACTTTAAATCTGTTATTTTAAACTTCTCCCATTGCTAATTTTATGATTGGGAAGGGAGTTTCTGCTCCTCTGCTAAGTGATTGAGCCTAAGAAATCCTGGGGTGCTCTGAAGGCACTTGAAGTCAGCCTTTGCCAAGGTTAGGTCCACTAACCCCTAAATATCCCCCAGCTCTTGGGGAAATCCACCCATTCACTGACAGCCTTCCCCCCTCCCGCGGTGCTCAGCAGACGATGGGGTTGATGTTGGGCTGTGAGCTGACAACGTGAGGTTCCCCCAGTCCTGCAGCTGTTCCACCACTGGGGCTCTGTGGGACTTTTCCAGGGCAGCCAGTACCTTCTCCTGGCTGCATATTTTGGGGCAAATACCTCCTGCTGGGAAAGGTGGGTGTTGTGTTCAGGTGCGAGCCTGGCCTGGAAAGCAAAACCATTTACAAATGGGTCATTGCTGTCTTGCGTTGTCAGAGCTGGCAGGAGGAGGAGGAGGAGGAGAAATTTTAGGGAGTCAAACCACCACACAGAGGAAAAGCTTGTATTAAACAACACAAGGTGCACAAGGCAACTGAATAATTCTGTATTTACACGTAAGTTGCAGCAAATGCCTCATAATAACAACTTTTTTTTTTTTTTTAGGTCTTTAGGTTTTGTGTTATGAGAAAGTATGAAACATAAATCACACAGAGCTACTCCTGGCCTTAAGCCTTCAGGATGCATTTGTTTGAAATCAAGAGCCAAATTCCCTGGATCAGAGTAAACGGTTAGGTGCCAACTGGGGCGAAATGCCAGCCTTTGAACTCCTGCACATTATGGCTGATGTGATCCATATGCAAGACTTGTGTCATTCTCCAAAGTGGTTTCTTTTAATTGATTTAGCAAATTAACAATATTAGGCCTTCTGTAGGATAGAAAGTACATTACTCACTGTGCCCTTATATTACCCTGAAAGGAAATCTATTGTTCTTTTGTAATGAAATGGTATCACAAGGGAAGAAAGAAGGTAGCAGTAGCAGGTAAAAGAAATCACATTCAGCTGTCAAGCATGTTTAACGAGGAATTTTAATTATGAGCCTGGAAATCAATGAGCATAACTTCAGCAATGAAGTCTTAAAGGGAAACTAAATGTCTTTCTATCTTGCAAAGTTTACTGAAGCAGTTTGAGCAGCTGCCAACCATCATTGTTCTGAGAAAAGGAACTTGAGGAAATTGCAAGTCACACTGTAGCATTTGTTGTAGGCATATTTAACAACAAAAAAGGAGGATTTCCATGGATTCATGTTTAATGGGTTCTTCCTAACTGATTCATCTCTGCCTTATGATTTGTAACAACCTTTGGTTTCACATACTGTATAAAATCTGTTCTTAGGAAAGTGTGGATGAAAAGCGATCGGTTGCACTGAAAACTGATAGTTTATGATTCATAGGGCATGAACGTTATCTTTGTTCCTTATTCTCTGGGAACCTGGGCTGTGAGGAACAGCACGGCGTGACTATTCAGTGCAGTGAGAACCTAAACCTCCAAAACCAGAGCAAACGTGAACAAACAATTCAGGTCTCTTGTAACACAGGGCTGTTTCCTGACCACGAGCTGTAGCGGTGTCTTCGGGATGCTACTATAAAGTCATGTTGGTGTTTCCCATGGAACTGAAACTTTTGTAGATTTTTAACTGTACAGTAATGTCTTGTTTAAGCTATTGCATACCATGTAAGGCCAAATCCAGCAGCTCCTTGAAAATGGTCCCCAACATACATCTCAGCAGCACCTGTGAGGCTGTCCCAGCACAAAACCAAGCTCAACCTTTTTGCCAGCTCTTTCTGGAGAAACTATAGGGCAGAATTAGGCCAAAATGCTTTGCAGGACCTACAGATGTGCCCACCACAAAAGGTAGTTTTGGTAAGCCAAGTTTCCATCTCTGGTTTAGGCATATTTTGGTTTCTCATTAAGCTATGAAAGGCGCAATTTATCGGCATTAAATGAGCCGTTCCTTCCATTGATGGCTGTTGCTGCTGTTGTTCGGGGGTGCTGCATTGCTCCCCACTGTCGTTTAAATTAAGGCACATCTCTGACTCCCTGCCATCCCTTGGAGCCCTACCACCACGTGGGCACCCAGCGTTTCAGTGCCCGTGCTTGGGGATTAATGGTCTGAATTAACATTTGGATATTGCAGCAAAGGGTGTTCGACAAACCCTTAATGCAGGTAGGAGAGAGGTAGTTTTGAAACCAATCTAGTTGCCATTCCATAGGAAATCCAAGTCATAGATCACGGTTATTGGTGTTTTAAAAGTCGCAGTGCCTGTTAAAGGCTGGCTATTCCCTAGAATATAGAGGTGTTGGGGGCTGCAGTGGAGACACATTGGCAGCAGTGTGGAAGCTCTGAACTCACCTGCTAATGCTCTGCCTAGCTTAACTGCTATCAGTCGCTCACTTTCATGAGTCTGAAATTCATACAGCCCCAAAAGAAAGATAAATAAGAACAAGTCAGTTTTCACCCTCCAGACACGGGCTGAGGAAATTATTTCAAATAAAATATATCATCTCAAGCAGAGGCAGATGAAATAGTTTTCTACTGAAGTTGTTCTCCCAGTTGACAGAAAAAATTACCAAATTTCCTCCACTGGATATATTAAGTACCTTTTCTAAAATCATAATTTCATTCAACTCTCTGGCAAAGACACCTAATTGTGTTTGCGGTAAGCTGTTTAGCGATGCCTGAAAATCTTCATCGTGAAAGATAAAGGTAGCTCGTGACCCAGCTACTATTAAATACTGTGAATCAGATCTTTACCAGATACCTCATGGATTTAATAATGATCTTCATGGCCTCAGTGGAGCTATAGTCGCTGATACAGGATGAGGCTTCATCAGTGTAGCAAAACCCCTTTGAGCTCAGTGGGAGCAGAGCCAGGCCCACTGTTTGTTCTTTACTACCGTCCACTGAAACCTAGGCCAGCTTTATTAAACAAGAAGTAATTTTAAAAGTCCTGTGTAGGACCTGTTCCAGGATCATTCCAATCTGGTTTAAATAATATCGGGGAAAAAACTCCTATATCTGTGCTCCACCAACTGTACAGGTAGCAGCCAAGCTGGGCTTAAATAATAAAGACAATATATAAAAGAGAAAAAAGGCATTGAAACACCTTTGCAAAAATTGAAGATATTCCCTAAAATCAAGTACATTAAACAGAAACTATTAGTGGTCTTGTGCACAGCTGAAAAGCTTTGGGTTCTGTCACTCGTGACTCTGCAGAGTGGTTTCCAGCCCTGGGAGGATCCAGGTCTGCGCGGCCTCGGCACGGGAGCTGCGGCACTGGGACTATGGGACCTGCAGGATCTGCGGGATGCCCGCATGCCTGCGGGAGCTGCCGGCTATGTGAGTCTGGCACGGTGGATACCACCTCCCCGGGCTCCCCGAGACGCTGATTTCTGAGGGGTATTTTGGTCCGTGCCCTGGGGAATAAGGGGGGCTGCTCCCTTCGCATCATTAATAAAAGCATCGCTTCCAGCAGTCCTCTGGAGGGAATGCCGATGCCCAAATTCCCCAGATGAATTGGTTGGTTTAGCCTTGGTGTCCATAGAGGGGGATTAATTTTATTAAGGTCCATGGCATAACATGCAATTCAAACAACAGAAGGATTCCTGGGGAGTTCAGAGCTTTTCTCTGTCCCTTTTACTTCAGGGCAGTTTAGGGTCATGTGTTTATGGTACACATGTTTGGCTTTCTCTGTCTCATGTGGGAACCACTCACCTTGACTGTCAGTATATTTTTGATAAAATTGAAGTAGAGATGAAGCAGACTATATTCTATGAGAAATCTCACCCACTGTATCTATAAATTCTCTCTCTCATCTTCTGTGAGTGTTGAATGAGCCTTCAGGTGTCCGGCACTATTTCTCTTATGGTGCTCCAAGAGGCCACATGAGATTGAGCAGGGGCTGCAAAGCCCAGAAAATTTTACTATGGTCAAAAATAAAGAAAATCCTGCTTGCCTATCCCATGCCTTCACCCTTCAAAGGCAAGTGTGTTTTCTCATCACTGATGCATTTTATACTCCTGTATTTATAGTGAATATAGAAATTCATGTCACTTCAAAGAAAAGGTTTTTCCTTTGAAAAGGTTGAGATAGGTTGTTTTCAAGCATATGCCCTTTTTCTTGTCATATTGGGCAGGCAAACCATTGATGTATACATAGCATACATTCAAGCAAGACCCCAACATCTACATGTGGAGGAGCTGGGGACCAAGAGAGGAAAGAAAAAGTGAGCTCCTGATGGAGGTGTAACAGTGGAAATGTATTTTACAAGTATTTTTAATTGCTGAAGGGGTATTTGTTGCTAAATATTCACATTCTGAGTGATGTGTAAGTCTGTAAGAAGCTCGTTTTAATGTTGGCTGTGAGGCTTGTTACTGCATTTTGGCTGGATCCTTCCACCCTTCTGCGCAATCAGCAGCCAGGGGCTGCTGTGGAAGTACGGTGGCCTGCATGGTACACGTACACAGCCAAATACTAAGTCATTGGGTTTAGGACTGGTTATTCTAAGGATTTAGTAACTTTGCTATCTTTTCACAGTTTTTCTGAACCTCCCTGTCACTTGTCCTCCTATAGCAGTATATATTTTCTATGTATAGACATTTATTTTCCAGTGTATTCACTTGTTGATGAGTCTATTCTGTGTCAATTCTGCCCTTCTTGGCAATTTTGCTGAAATCCACAAAATTCATTCCAGCCCGTGCCATCAACCGAAATCCTCATCAATTTTTCAATGAATTTCTAATGCTATCGGAGGGTTAATATATGAGATGATCCCAGTGTTGTGTCAGAGGAAAACCTTTTGAGCAGGGGATGGATGTACAGTACAGCACGGCATATAAATCATTTTCAAATTAGTATTCTGTACATCTGGAGAAGAGTACATTTGTGTGCCTGCATAAATTGCCTGTGAACACATTTCAAAACCCTACGCTTAATCTTAGCAATGAACATTTCAAAAAGTAAATTAATATCTTCAAGGAGAAGAAATACAGTATATTAAGCAGAAACCCACTGGAAACTGTATAGTTAAGAATCTGTCAGCCTTTCCATTATAAGCCCTGTTTTTTGAGGGGTTTATAACTCAGTTATAAAATTTCACACTAGGCTAAAGGTTGGCACGTATCGTCTCAGTTTGGCAGGGTGACATTTTATTAGCTCTGAAGGAGTTTCGGATCCCACGTCAATGGGATATTATTTTAAACCACAGAAAAGAAGTTTAAATAACTTGGGGTATGACTTAGCCGTAGGAAGGTGAGACGAGTGGGACAGAAGCCCAAAGCGATGCTGTTGACTCGCGGAGGGGTGACACCGGCGGTGCCACGGGGCTGAGGTCAGGATCTCACGTCAGCCCCAACGCCAAATTTCTTTGCTTTTGTCCGTTCTCCTTAATGTGACTTTAATTCACATCTTTATGGTTAAATGTATATTGTGCTGAGGTTACGGGTCTAGTCGGTGGTTTATAAATTAGGTTAATTAACATTACAATAGTACTTTGTAAGGGTACATGTGTGTTTGTGGGTGGATATGTGTGTGTGCAGACAAGAGCACTCCTTGGAAGCAGAAACAGGATTAAAGTGTCTGTGGGAATTGTAAATTTATTGTGTAAATAGCTTTATGATTTGTTGTGTGTTTGGATTAATGCAATATATATCCATTTTAAACATTGATCTTTAAGCAAGTAACGTAATAAATCTGAATATTCCTTCAAATTACTGTTTACACTGGCCATGCTATAGATTAAAAGAGACAGTTGCCTTTATAAATTTACTTGTAGTGTACACGGGTACGTATAAATACTTCTGCTTCCAATTATACCAAACAATGATGATAAACTGTTGTGAGTTGCCTGGACAATTGTACACAGCCTGAGTCACGCGGAGGGATGGTGCCGGGCAGCGACCGATGCGCACGTGGCACGGCGGGCTGGGGGGGCTATTGTTTAGGCCAGGAAATGTGTAAATAGGCACCTAGAATAAAAATTCTATAAATGTATCGAAATGAAGACATAGTTCCTTCCCAGCTGTAACGCTTCTAAAAGGGGGAACAGTGTAAACTTGTCAAAACATGGAAACACGATCGTTTGTTTTGTATCTACAGCAATTTTAATGGTTTGCAGTAACGTGTTCGTGAAAATGTATCTGTAGGTACCCCTTGGCCTTGGGCTGCTTTTGGTTTTCCATCTAACTTCCAGGGTTGCTGATGGTGCTGTTTTTCGTGCTCCGTATTATTAAACAGGCTTAATCTGACAGTTGGGCAGCATCTCAGAAGGGATACTGCGTTATCATTATGACCCCTTAGAAATGCATTTGCACCAAACACTGTGGCTTTAACCATGGGGTTAAGACATGCCAGAGTTCGAAGGCAGTTTCGAAGGAAATGCACTTAAGGAGATAAATACATGGGCTTAGTTTTAGTTTCAGTCTTTAAAGAGAAATCCTGTGGCCACCAGAAGCCCTTTGAAGAGCCGGCCGGCTGCAGCCTCACCAGACGTGGGAGGTAGAACCAGTGACCAGGGTGATCCACGCTCGAGGAGCAAGTCTCTTCCCAGGCAGGCTTCTTCCCTCCCTCATTCACTGGGCAGCCATCCCACAGCCAGGGGATGTGGCTCCCTGGCTTGTCCTGGTTTGGAGCAATATGTTTAGAGTGGTACCACTGAGGGTACCGCTTGATCTTTCTGCAGATGTCCAATGGTGAGGTCTTAGTGCACAAAGTAAGTCATCTTCCAAACAGTGCACCAAAAAACCAAATCCTTGAAAAATGTTCCTTCTTCAGACATGGTGGGGAACCGTTTTGTGCTCTTTATGAGCAAAAAATTACTTTCAGAAGTGTTTACATTTTTTTCACCGTTCAGGGGAAGCGTGGTTGGGTTGATCTCTTACACCAAACCCATCCCATCTGAATGCAGAAGAGCTGTCCCCGGCAGGCAGCTCCTGGGGAGGGGAAGCCCTCATCGTACCAACGGGTTGCACTGACAAGAGCTGGCCAGATGTTAAATTAATCAAATCATGCAATTTTAAAACTCAGAAAAGAGAGATCACAATTGGGCCCTCTTGCTTCTTTTGCTCTCTTTGTTATCCCTCCTCTTTCACATGTATTTCTAAGAGCAAGAAAAACCAGTGATTATGATAAATTATAGGAAGCTGGCAGCAGTAGTAATTAACAGGTAATTATCAATAAACAATTTAACCACAAAAACTTGGATTCCACCTACCACTTGTCAACAATAAAGTCATGGAGGCTCCACAGGCCACTGGACAAACAGTCCACAGGGAGCACGGCCGGCGCTGTTAGTGCAAATAAACAACGCTGTGCCGAGAGGCTAAACAAAAGCCCAGGGCAGAGTGACCGCGGGGAAGCGGGAAAGAAAAAAGCTCCCTCGGCAGAATAAAACAACACAGAACCCAACAGCGGTTACAGTTTGAAGAGCCAACCTCAAACCACTCACAGTTTATTGGAGCCCCAAACAAGTCTCCCATAAACAGCAGTCAAAGCCCAGTGTTTAGCATTTTGAAAAAAAAAAAAAAACCTCTTTGAAAGTGGAAAAAAGAAAAGGCATTTTGGAGGAGGTAAGGGGAGAGCTGGAGGGAGAGAAAACACTGCTATGTCAACTGATTGACTACAACAGATGCTTAATCATGCCAAGCCCAACTTGAAATCTCTGGTTTTGTGACACGGAGGCAAAAGGAGATGTGTGTGGCAACCATACATCTACTAAAGGGTCCCCTAGATGTGTGTGCGGATGTGCTTGGCCAAATGTCCTCCCATACTCACCCTTGGGAATCAGGAGAGGTTTACTGGTGACTTCCAAAAGGGCAAAGTGGTACCCCTCTTACAAGTGCAAATGGGGCTGCTTTTCTCTCCCTTTTTTCTTAAATATGACCATAATGACCTTGGAGGAATGACAGCCCTTGTTAACACTGCCATACTTCCTAATGATCTTCATCTTGCATTCCTACATTGGGATTAAGGCCAATTTTCTGTTGAAGGGAGTCAGATAAGGACAGCAGAATGAAATAAAAATACGCTGAATGCAGAATTCATTTTTCATGAGTGAATATAACATTGCAGACTAATGCAATGAAATTAAAGCATTTGGATTTTTGGTTTTTATGAATTAATAGCAGAATCTTTTGTTAAAATGAGTTAGTTACAAGTTAAATTTTATGTTAAACAGTTGACATGACTCAATCTTTAGATTTGCACTTAATAAGGTATGTGCTGGTATATTCCTGGAATGCATGTATTTAAAGAGAGCGGTGATAGCTCAATTTGAAACCTTTGTTGCCTGCCACTCAAAGGAAGCCCCCAGCACGTTTGTCGTGACTAACACGTCTCATCTGTGCTGTCAAGCTTCCTATCAGCCCTACTGCACCTACCCTAAAGATCTGCTTCCCAGCCATTTACAAGCCTGCATTAGATGCTGCAATGTGTCTGCCTATTTTTTCCTTTATATTGTCCGTAGCCTGCTGTTTTTTCCCGAGGTTCTTTAGTCGCGGCCGCATTTTCTGAGATTTTCTTAGATTTTCTTAATTCCAATTTTTTTGGAGAATCCTAGATCTTCTAACAAACCCTCATGCTGTGTCCCCCAGTAACTTAAAAGTAATTAAGCAAAAAGTAACGATTTTCAACATCTATCATTTAATTTGAAATTACATATGGATTTAATGGAGGGGGAGGAAATAGTGCTTTGAGAGATTAGTTCTTAAATTTTGATTTAAGAACTGAGTTATTAGCTGAAATAATATGAAGCGGGGCTGCTTTTTTGACCTTTCCAAAGTCTAGCCTAGTCAATTATTACAGCAGAGCAGGGAACCAGAGAACAGCTTTGAATCAGTCAGACCCAAACTGATTTAAGTTTGCATGGGGTCGAATAAGACATTAGTTAAAAATAACTAATGTATTCTTTGACCTCCGTAATGAGAAAGGACATTTACAGGTTTTTCACTATACATCTGATCCTGTTTATTTAATTTTGTGATTTAAAGATGGACTGGACATTCTTATAGAGGTCTAGATAATTTTTTTTTTTTTTTTAAGTTTCCTGCATCTAAATATTCTTTCAGTTATGCATTTTGTCCATCAGTTTATATCATGGCTGTATTTGGAGGCAAGATTGAATAAGAAAGACAACCACAGATCCCAATGCTGGAAGGAGCAGGATCACCTCCCTGCAACCTGGTTTAAGAGCAAAACCCAGGTTAGTGCTGATAAACCTGCTTTATCGTTGTTTTCCAGGCAGAATTAGGTAGGCACTACGGCTGGAAGACTCCTTCCTCCTGAGACCTTAATTATCTTCCCCTTTTCCTCTCGCTGAGCATCTTTGTGTTGGGGTGAGTGGGGAAACCTAACCCACAACCCTGCGAGCTGGGGGAGGACAGCTAAAGGCAGATTAGTTTCCTGTTCAATGGGGAGAGAAATTTCTACAAAATACTGATTAAAGAGGGAGAAAATAAAGCAGAAAAGAGAGCGAGTGGTAGAGACAAGTGTGTGGGAAAAGGAGAAGAAACTGAGAGGGAAAGGAAGGGGAAAGGAGCATTGATGGCAAAGCGGACCCAACAGTACAGAAAGTTTTATGCTAGTCCCAACTTTGGCTATTCCTTCAGGCTCCAGCTCTTCCTGAGTACAGGACAAGAAAACAGAAGTTGTTTCCATTTCTTATCTAGATATCTCTCCTTTCTGGAGCCAATTCATTGTCACCTTGCTGCCAGCCGATGCATCTCTGGTTTGGTCCTTTGGCGTGCAGAGGCTCTAGAGCCCCGGTTTATGCATCTGCCTTTTTGTCTTGTATAACCTGAGAAGATGCCTTTATAACTAGTATATTCAGTGCTGTAAAGAAAACATTAGTATGTCAAGTTTCCAGAGACTTTAAAATAGGCCAGCTGGCTTCTTGGAGTGCACAGCTTGAAATGGTCACTTCCATTTTCAGCTGAGCAGCGCTGCCATCGGGAGGATCGTTGATTAAATTGACCACAGTCCAAGGCTGGTAGAGAGTGTAACGCAAAGCGACTTCTCCCCAGAGCGAGCAGAAGATTTCTGATGTACGCGGGGATAGAGTATGATCTTTCCCCCCACCCTGTGCTGCAGTGTTTGCTTTAAAATACCGTGTTTCCTTAATAAAAGAAGCATTAGCTTTTACCATTAAATTTGCTCAACAATTCAGGTTCTATTTCATCGCTTGTACCCAGCTTCACACATAAATGTTTAGCAATATAGATAGCCCAAGTTCTCCTATGCTTGCAGTAATACAGTTTTCAGGAAAAAGGCTGTTCATATGAGTAACGTTTTGCACGTTTTGTTTCATTAAAGAAATGGTTCCCACGCTTGGTTCTATTTAATCAAATGGCTTCCATGTATTTTCTTTCCGAATGTATTCCGGTATTTTCTTTCCTCGTCTTCAGTGAATCCTTTCATAGGGACGCATTGCGGTCAATGGGAGTGAATGAGTAAGGAATTTATTTGCACGGTCTGTTGCTGTCTCTGTGCAGCACCTAGAGCAGCAAGACCCCAATCCGGCAAGGCGTTAGACCCCTCAAGTCCCATTTAAAATCCCTGAGGAACAGAGGGTTTTCACCACATTGAAGGAAAACATCAGAAATGTGTCAGAAAGAAATATTATCAGTGTGACAATGCACAGGGATGGGGGGAACTCCATGGGGTAAATGCACTTCTGCGTGCTTCAGGTCCGTCCCCATGAAGGGAAGACACCCATCAAAAGCAGGAGCCATCTAAGGATCCTTTCTGTTACGTTAATGTTAATACGATGGTCCCAGGGCTTCCTCCGGCTCCTTGGCAGAACAAAACTGCTGAGAGAGAAAAGATAGTGGCATCCCAGGCTATCGAGCATGTCTTCATGCTTTCCACTCGCTTTGCACCTGAAATATTATCTATTACTTCTAGTTGTCCCCAAAATCCAGCCCATCCATTCTGTTTCTTGCTATTCCCTTTTTGTAAATTGTTTCTTTTTTTTTTTTTTTTTTTTTTAAGTCGGGTGCTGGCATTAAGTGGCTTCTAAACTTGATTCAGTCTGATCACATTCAGCTCTTTTACATTCTTTCTGACTTTCACTGCATACTTCAAGCCAGACTGAAACTGTAGAGCCAAATAAACTCAGCATAGGTTCTGTGCGGAATTTGAGATGAGTAAGAAGATACTGGCATGTCTGCCAGATTTATGGGCAGGGTTCACTTCAGGGAAATGATTATATCTCAGCCAGGATACTCCATCTAGACTTCTAACACACTGTGGTTGCATAAATATTCCACATGAAGCCATCTCCCAGTGTTTTCCAGTGGACAAATTCTGTCACCTCATTGCATGCAATGTCACTACAAATAATGAGGCTATTGTGACAAAAAAGTTTCATATGAAGCAGGATTGAAACACACCAGTGCTCATCATACAGCATTTAGAGCACAAATTTAATAAAATCACAGCTGCCTTATTGGACTGATAAACTTTTGAAATATCATAAATCTATTCCTTGTAATGCAAAATGACGTCTAACCTATCTTGCCTTTAATAACAAGGAATGTTTTACTCTGGAAAAAGAACTGGCTGAAAATTTTCCAGGATTTTTTTCTTGAGGAAACACTAATTTGATAAAGTCTTCTCTCATCAGGACATGTCCATATGATAAAAATACTTTTGACAAAAAATAAGTTTAATA
This sequence comes from Aviceda cuculoides, assembly GCA_035590195.1. NCBI lineage: Eukaryota > Metazoa > Chordata > Aves > Accipitriformes > Accipitridae > Aviceda > Aviceda cuculoides. The sequence continues at coordinate 38,148,503 of JAVJGG010000085.1, forward strand.
ATTATTTATATTTTAATTTATTTCCCCCATTATTTCAAAATTACTGACATTTATTTCGTATTTTATTATATAGCTATTTGCTGTAAATTCACAATCAATATGAAATCTTTCAGATTGTAAAAAATACTGTAACTGAATGCAAAATACACTGTTTTCGGGATGTGTTTCAGAGATGGATTGGTATATATTTTGGTATAGAGTGTTTTTCCTTTACCTATAGAACTAAAAAATTCAATTTATTTTGAATTGTAAAACTAGATTAGCAGTGCAGACAGAGACACCTTAAATATACAATTTCCTGATTGTAGGAGTTAAGAATCTAAATCGTGGGTTTGTAACGCACACATTTACATCTCAAGTAATTACTGTATACTCCTTTTCTAGTCAGTGGAGCACTATAGGAAGTTTGTGGAAACAGTCTGCTGAATACTAAGATGGCTCAACTGAAACACCCTAAAATTATCTATTATTCACCACAGACTGCAAAGAGATTGTAGGGAAACTATGGTCCAAAGAACATTTACATTCATTTAACCACAAATGTCTATAGTTTATAGATAAACTTCTATAGTCTACAGGGAAATGACTTTTTACCCTGTGTTTCTCATGTACCAGTCTTGGTGTGAAATCTGTATTACAGATGTGATGTTCCAAAAGTGAATTAAATTTGGATTTTAAAGGAAAATTAATATAGAAATTATATTTTAAAAGCATGTACTTTAAAAAATTTGATTGAAACATTCCATGATCTAAATGTATGTATGTATGAGAAAGGAAATATAAATATATATATATATATATATAATGATGAAAACATGAAAGCATGGGGGAAATATTCAGCCTATATATATGCATACGTGAAAGAATTCATCTATTTAAATAAGAATTGAGAGAGAGAGAGAGAGAGAGTATACATATCTCTTTCATAACTATTGATCTTTGGCAAATCTCTTTATACTAGCCATTTGGTTTAGTCTGTATGAACTATGCAGCAACTGTTATTAAATATAACTAACTTTAATAGGATATGTATTGTAGAATAATTACATTCCAAATGTTTATTGAAAACATGTGTGGTTTACAGAGTTTAGATTATTCTTTTGCAAAACTGTATCTGTTAAGTTTCAATGAATACTTGTTTAAAATCAGCCATTGGATCTTCGTATACCTTACTGCCAAGCTCCACACTAGACATATTCAGACTGTGACAGAATCATCACTCTTATTTTTTGCAGATGTAGGGTACTGCTTATTTTCATGTGATAAAGATGTATTAAAATGGAATAGACAGTTCAAGCAGGACAATAATTACGTTAATTATTGATTATTTACAGCAATTAATCAAATTACTTTTTTTTCACAAGACACCTAGAAATTTTATTTAGTATATTCAGTATCCCTCATTAATTCTACCACAGGTTGCATATATATACTGGAAATAGACTATGACATAATTGTCCTACCTGCTGTTCAATACTACACTGCACTAAGCTACACTGCAGGCAGATATAAAAAATCAGACAATCTAAGTGCATTACCATCCAAAACTGGATGGAAAGGTACATTTGATATTCATAAGAATTGAAATTCAACTGATGACACAAAGAAATAAAATGCAGGTTTGTTGGTCTTTACCCACTAAAATAACTTCCTGAATAAGAGAAAATGATTCTTAAAACTGAAACTTTTGTTGTCACTTTATCAGAAGAAAATAGCTGATCAATTGCATCTTCTTTTACTTCATCTAAGATGTCTTATCACATGGTGGAGGAATACACTTCCCAATCCTTGAAGCCCCTTTCCAACCTTTCTATACATTTTACTTCTTCAAGTGTATGAAGAGACAGAAAAATCATAAATTAAAAAAAAAGTAAAATTGCACAATATGTTGACTAGGATATTTGGATCATGGAATTTCAATCACAGTATTTAAGTAGATTCTTTAGAGACAGAGAATGCTGGTCTGACTGCTAGTATGTCCTGGTTAGTGAAACACTCCAATACAATTGATAATTAGTACTACAGGGAATTGCTTAATATCAGGAGACTTTAAATCAAGAAATGGTTTGCAGAAGAAATTGTTACTGATACAGTATTCCTTGGTATTCCTTAATTTTGCCGTTGAGATTTTTTCATCAAATAATTCTCTGGTTGTTTTATTTTTTGCCATAAAGCATCAGATTCTTTCAAAATAAAAACAAACATAATGTACAAAATAAACTGATTTCAGCTTATAATAGCTTATAATCAATCACTTACTAATAAGGTATTTCAGATGTAATTCAAACTTAAGTGTAAGGGAAAGATTAAAAAAAAAATCAGGTAAGATTATCGAAAAAGGTTTAAAGCTCTAATAAAATACGAAGCCATTAAGCTAAGTAAACTGGGTGAAGACACTTAAAGATTTAAGTGTGGAGAAGGTTCATAATTCCTCTAAAGCAAACATGCGCAAACATTCTGGAGTTACCCCTGCAAGCAAGGTGGACAGAACTGAGAGGAGAGCTCCAGGCATAACTCCATGAATCATCTCAAGACGGATGTTAGGAGTGAGTAAGGAATGCTACACATGAGAGATCAGGAAGTGCAGTGAAACGATTCATTACAGAGGAATAAAAACTAATGGCAAGTGTTTCTTTGGTCATATTAAAGGAGAGCCAGAAAAAGACCACAGATCAAAGTCAGGACTGGTAGAGTTTAAACCAGTTTTGATAAGATCTCATAATAAACTTTTGGTCTTCATGTCCAATAAGAATGCTGCTGTATGATATGGGAAACAAAGCAAGCTGGTTGGTGGAAATGAAGACAGAAAATTAATATTAAACGATAAAAAATGAAATAACTTAAAAGACTGTGTTGAGTTGGCCTGAGCAAGCAGCTGAGCACCCACACAGCCGCTTGCTCACTCCACCCCCTCTGGGGGTTGTGGGAGAAAATAAGAACAAGAGAGAGAAAACTGGCCGGTCAAAATAAAGACAGTTAAATCACCCACCAGTTACTGTCACAAGAAAAACAGACTCAACGTGCAGAATTTAAGTTAATTTATTGCCAGTTAACATAACCTAAACATTTAATTACTGATGCAGATACAGGAAAACAAGGAAGACAAACATTTAAACCCTGCAACTCTTGCAGCCCTTCCCTGTCCCAATACCAAAATCTTGCCATTTATACTCTTTATATACAGTGTATATATATATATACACACAAACACACCAATGAGCCAAAAAAAAAAAAAAAGTAGATGTTTCCCTATTGTTTTTCCTATTGTTTTAAATTTTTGTTTCTAATAAACTGAATTTGCAATACACTGGAAAGAAAAATTCCAACAGCTCTTGCCCAGTATCTTCAGCAAAGTCTTGTTTGCAAAAGAAATTTAACTGTTACTTTGCTTCAGATCCTTTTATAGGTTTGGCCTACAGAAGTTTTCTTACACCTAAAATGGCCAAGGGTGAATAGGTCAATCCTTCAAACTCAATGAGCACATTCAACATCTGAAGAGACAAAGTCTATTAAAAATTCTTGAAGAAATTGGAGAAATCATGGAGGTTAGTTGTTAGACAAGAGGGAATTCTGTTACATGTTCTCAAGTTCTGCAAACATTAAAGGAGGATCTAATGTCTCCTCTTTTACAGGGAGGCAGCTGAGGTAACCCACTCAAGATAGATTTGATGTTTACTTTTGGTAGACTTCAAGACATGAGACCTATAAAAAGAATTATGATGTTTCAGCCTTTTTAGTATCAACACGGTGTATCTATTACCTTAGCTTGTTTGATGGAAGTTTGAGGGTTTCTGTTACGAACTTCATCATATTTCAAACACCGGGTGAGCATACATCAACTGTGTATTTTCCCCATCTGTGTATTTTCATTAGCTAGAGAAATAGAACTCTGTTTTCTGGTTCACCTACTGAAGAAACAAGATTTAACTAATGGGAAATGCTGCTAAATGGAAACATGGAGGAACTAATTTTTTGTGAATGTGTAGATTTAATTTTAATGTCTCTCAGAGACTCTGATTAGAACTACGAATTTACCAGGTCTCCTTTTTTCATGTCATGTCATAACATTTCTAACATGATCTGACAAATGCTCTGAAATCTGTATGTCTCAGCAGAGCAGTTGGTTTCAAGAAAGGACTATGCTGAAGGATTTATCAAAACTAGTCAAATAAAATCATTGCATTTTCACTTCAAGATAACATATGCTAGAAGAAACATTTGTCTGCAAATATAAATTTATAAAGATAGTTGTACAAGTCAATTATTATATTTAATTAATTATTTCATGAGGGAATGTTTAACAAAAAAGCACTCGCTTGCCTGAGAGGAAATCCCTTGAGTCATTCAGATGTCTCCTGTTGAAATCACTCACCTACATTTAAAGATAAAATTTGGCATGATAATATGAATAGTGTGAACTGGATGGCAACATGTAATCTTTTAGAAAGTCAATGCCCCAGATGCTGTCTCGATACTAAGTCAAGTAAGCAGGGATAATCCAAGGTCCTCATGCATATAAATAAAGTAACTTTAAAGTATGAATTTAGTTTGGAAGCTCACATTATAATCTGTCTTAAATAAAGTAGATTTGTCACCTATTAAAATGTATCATTTTTTTCTTGTTATCTAAATCCTCAAGCCTATAAAATACGCTTGAAATTCTCATTCTAAATCCAACCTCTTGTTTTAATAGTGTTGTGGGAAGCTTACTAAATAAAAGTGATATTTAATTTATTTTTTTTGGTTTTTGTTCGGACTGTGAGGAAATGCTGCATAAAATTAATTTACTTAATAAAAGTGAAACTGTAAACTCACAGGAAACAATGTAGTAGGTCAATAATAGAGGGAACATTTTTTGGTTTTGCCATCAATCATCTGGTCAACCTCCATGTGACCAAAGCACAACTTTTCATTTACCTGCTTTCCCCTTTCCAACTTCGTAATGTCTGTAAGTTACAGCCTTTCTCAGTTCATTGTAAAAAAAGTATGCAAACTCTTTTTACAGATAGTGTGTAAGTTATTATAATGTCCTGTTCAGTGACCTTGAAAAACAAAGTCCTGACTGGCTAATATCCTTATGCTTGTTCTGTTTGAATCTTTCTACTCTGTCCCTTTTCCCTAGCTGCAAGGAGCAATCAGCCTTTGGCACATAACTAGATGACCTGAGGCCTTCTCATTCTCTAATTATTGTCTCTGGTCCAGTAAATCTGTTAAAAACATCATTTACAATATCAAATCATTAGGTGTCGTGGTTTAACCCCAGCCAGCAACTAAGCACCACGCAGCCGCTCACTCGCTCCCCCCCCCCCAGTGGGAGGGGGGAGGAAAATCAGGAAAAAGAAGTAAAACTCGTGGGGTGAGATAAGAACAGTTTAATAGA
>JAVJGG010000085.1:38153982-38180221 GCA_035590195.1 Aviceda cuculoides
AATCCAGCCCATCCATTTTGTTTGTTGCTATTCCCTTTTTTTAAATTTTTTCGTTTTTTTTTTTTTTTTTTTTAAGTTATGTTTGCAAAGCTTTCTCACAGCCCAAAAACAACTGGGTGTTTTGGAAGCAAAACACCTTAGCACTTATTGCGGATGTAACAGTAATCTTTTATAATCAGAAATAGGTATAATTGTGTGTCTCTGGCAAAGGAGCTTAACTGTCAAAGGATTAAGCCACATCCTGATCAATGGAAGTGACTTCCTAGAAAACAGGCAGGGAAAGATTTCCTGTAGTTAACAGCAACGAGGGAGAGGAACTTTAAAAACAACTCTCTATTTGATAACTACAGAAATCTAGCTAAGTCTTAGGGATTTAGCCAGGGAACATATTGGTTCCAGCAGACTATGGTAAAGTTAATTAAGGATGATTAATGGAGCATTTTCCTTCCAATGATATCTGTGACAGAACAAAGCTGTCTGAGGCTTGTCAAGCAGAATTTGAGTTGAATGAGTATTTATGTGATCAAATCTGAAGGGCTGCCTCTTGACAGAGCAAGGATTCATCAATCAATTGCGCTGGCTTGCAGTGGTGGGAAATTGGTCTATCAGCATAGCTCTACTCCCATCCCCCATTTTTTCATTCAATCATCCCTTAGGCTACAATGCATCTTTAGCTTTTACCTCTGACCACCTTAAGGGCTATCAGAGAAAAGTAAAAGCAAGAGCTAAAACATCTATTATAGTGGTTATTTCTCAGCTGTACTCATACAATTGATTTCTTTTAAGCAGAAGCCCAGGCACTGTAAAGCGATACAAGCCTGTTCAATGAATTAATTGGTTTTAATAGAAGTTTAGCTTTGAGCCTGAAGAATATTTAGTGCTCTCTTGCTAGAAAGTCTCCTATTAGGGAAACCACCTGCACAAAAGGCCCCGGTCCTCTCTTAATCCCGCTGTCCTCATCATAATCACTTCATTTAAAAAGGCAAGAGCCTTAATTTAAAAGGAAGGGGCACTACATGTGCTCCAGTTTCTGTGCGTTTAATCATGCGTCAGTTCCTGGGAGGGGAATATTGGCTGCATGCACTTGGCTGTGGGCTGCCCTCGCAGCCCTTTGATCCCCAGCACGTAAGTCGTGGCAGGATTTGGGCAGAGGAATGGTGCCGTTGCGAATATACCAATACCTTTGTTAAATGAATACCTCAGTTGCTTTCATTGCTGTAGGGATTAAATGAAGCTAACCAAGAATCATGTGAAATGATGTGTTTCTCAGGGAAAACTCAGAAGACGACAAGTCTTGGTCCTGCTTGAATAAAGTTGGGGCAGGTATCCTCTGTATTTCAGGAGGCATGGGTTTAGCTCCAAGTACTAACCCAGTACCTAAATGTTTTTAGTTTAACTCCTCGATGCTCAAGCTTCATCTTTTGGGTCCTCAGCAAGCAAAATACACAAGTGGTATTTGAAATTGAAACACCAAGACAGTCGTTAAATGTCTCCATCCTTAGCCATGCAAAACGCCATCCTTAGACATCTAGCCTACACTAGCCGTTTATTGTTCAGCAATTTAAACTGATCATCAGTTTAAAAAGAGGGGCATCTCTAGGGGCAATTCACCCATTTTCCTATAAACACCTAGGTGAGGATGATGAGGGTTGCATTCAAGAAGTCTAATCTCTCTCTAAGGGGAGCTTGGACTCTACACCTACTTTTGAAATGTGTAAAGCTTCCAGTAAAAATAAAATCTGTGAGAAGTGGATTACTTTCTTCAATGCAGTCATAAGCTCAGTTGCATGTCTCCCTCATCGGATTTGCACACTAATCTTCTTTCTGAAGTTACTGGTAGAAATCAGGTTTCTAGGACCTTTGTGAATTGGAAAATTGAAGTTCTGCCTGGTAATAATTTTGAGGTTTGGTACCTACCTCAGCTAGGCCAGCTATAAATTAGGGAGGATAAAGTCAAGACTTCACTTTTTGCCCAGACTTGCGTATTTACACAAAGAAGCACAGATGAGAAAACAGAAGCGCTCCAGTGTGCCCTGACCTAAGGAAGAATAGCTCAGTCACGGGTTGTCCTTACTTTTTTGTGCAGGTTTCCATACTGGACTATTCCCCTGAGAGCAAATATCTTCCCTGTGTGCGCAAATTTTCTATAAATCCAAAGAGGTCTGTAAATGCAAATAAGTCCTGTAGACTTTGTTGCCCCAGTATGATTATTGTTGAGAGCATTTCTTTCCATCAGTAGAGAATAGTATTTTGTATGTGCAAGCAAGCTTAGAAACCAAATGTCTAAATATTTAACCAATGTTATTTCAAAGAATTTCATTATTTATCTTCTTTATGATTTATATTATCACATTCTCTGTCTGTAGTTGTGGTTTATCATAAGCAACCCATCTGCTGTAACAGCCAAATTGGAACATTCATATAAGATGCGTTCCGATATCATAAACATGACAAAAGATAGATTACATTTAGTCTTTCTCCATGTTTAACCAGTTTAATTTGTTTCCTATGCAGAAGAGGCTCTAAATTTACTTAATATATGTTAGCACTTAGGAACATGGTTAGGAACATGACTAGGGTCTTAACCCATTCGTAAATAAATGGGAAGCTTCCTGTCTGAGTAAAAGAAAGAGAGAGAATTTATGTCAAACAATCAGGAATTTAATACATAGTGCTCTATTAGGATGTCCAGTTTGTGTACATACTCTTAAGGCATGATTACGAATAACTTCACTTCTTATAAACAATGTGACTGAAGAAATTACTCACAGATACAACAAAAAGGGAAAGAAAGGTAGGAAGTTTTAGCTGCAGCCAATAAAGGAATTACTTTCCCTGAAAAGGTTAAAAACTCATGCATTTATTTTTGTTGCCATAATATTTGTCTTTGCAGGTTTAGCTTTCTTAAGAATCCCAAAGAAGATGCTGCGTTGGGAAAGATTTTAGTGACCTGGGTTCAAACTCATATCATAGATCCAACATTTTCTCCGACAGCTTTGGTTTTAGAGTAACCCTAATGCTGGACTAAATCTGTGAAGTGACTGTCCATATTTATATCACTCTAGAGAGAGCTTTTAGTGATTACAGGCTTGATCCGGCAAGTTGTCGAATGCCTTCAACTTCTGTCGGCTTCGGTGGAAGCCAAGGGTCCTCAGTGCGCGGCCAAGAGTGCTCAGCACCATCAGGACCCAGCCCGATGTGGTTTTTCACATTGAAAGGTCAAGTAGAGGGCTTTTCATTTCAAGCTGAAGAGTCATTCATTTTTCTCTCTTAAGGTAAAAGTCACATGATTAGAGAGTGTGTGATTAACTGTTAAGGAAACAATGTCCATAATGATATATAAAGGTGTTGCTTTCAAAAGTTACGGTTGGATTTCTTCAGAGGTGTTAAATATATGGTGGTCCAATACCATGCAATTCATGAATACTAAAAATAAATATAAGCTTATTTCTGTGATGGTGATTTACAACTAAGCAATTTTGAGCAAATATATTCACATTATAGGATATGAATACAAATCAAACATAACTGAGCTGGCCTTTATGAGAATGAAGTGTCAGTACATTTGAAAATATGTGTAACGCCAAACTTTAATCATTTTACCAGCACGTTAATATTGCAATTGATTATTCTGTGTTCCTGAATGGTTAAGGTTTTGCTATTGATTTGCCTGCTACGAGGATTGCACAACTTCCAGGGCTATCTGGCACTGGGTCCTTCCCAGGCTGGGATACCGCTGGTCTGATTCAGTCTGATAAAAGAGCTCATCTTGTTGCAAAGTGCTCACCTCCAAAGAGCATTAACACAATAGGAGTATAGAGAAAGGGAAAAATAACGGTGGAACTAACAAGTTACACATGTGCCTTCAGCAGCATCAGATTGGCTTTCATTGCACCTCTTCTCTGCTCATGTCATTTTCTTGGAATGCAGTTCCCAAGGTGAAGACTCCGTCTTCATGTCTGTACATGAAGTGTTTTATACACTGTCAGCACCAGGAAAAGTAATGGGTAACACTCTAGGGTTCTTATTACAATAGCGTTACACTTGCTCAGATAGGAAGGTGGCACTGGGCCCGCTCGTATTAGCAGAGATCATAACCCTCCTACGTGTGCAAATGGTTAATGGATTATTTTTTTCAGTCTTTACTCAAAATGATTTGGGGGGCTTCACCACCAGGACAGCAGAAGCCGGGAGACCCATGTGATGGGTGGGCAATAAAGGGCACAGAGATGGTTCTTGCCTTAGGACCTTACGGTCAAAGAAAGCATTAATGGATCCATATGAGAGAGGAGGAAACCAAGACTTGTCATCTTGACAGCAGCTGTAGCATACCATGAGATTAATCCTTATGAATTCAAAGAGGAATTTGAAGGAGGGTTGGGAGGAGCCCGGTGAAATAGCTTTGGGGGTGTTTGCAGGGAGAGCCTCCTCTGTCTGGAGGGCAGGGCTGGAGAAAATGCAGCATTTCAAGAGTTACCTCTGTGGCCTTTTATTGGAAGGGCTCTTGACTTTATGTTTCTACACAGTGATGGCACACAGCGTGTGCTAAAAAGCACAACATGCCTTGAAAGTGAAGACAGCAGGTTTTGCTTCAGGGGATGCACAGAAGGGAGAGGCAATGGAGGGATTCAGAGATGTTGCAGGGCAAAGTGGTGGAGTAAGCAAAGAGCAGCGATACTCATCCGTGATCTTGGGTAGTTCACCTCACAGTCTGGCCACAGTACAACTACTTAGGCTTTTTTTAAATACTGTATAGCCAAAGAATGTTGTACTGGTAGTTAAAATGATGATGACGGTGCTAAAAACAGTTACTTCCTATAGGACCTTTTAAAAAAGACGGACAGATTGAAACAAAGCAAAAAGAAAGGAGGAACTATCTGGAAAGGCAGGAGTAAATTGTGACCACAAACCCCTGGCTATCTAGTGCTGTTTATCCCAGCCTTGCTCTGCTTCCCTCACTGATAACACAGTTTAACATACACCCGGGCATTGTTCTGACACTGAAAGATGAAGCAGCTTTTTACGTGTCGGACCCCTCAGCCACGCTTTCCCTCGCAATACCAACTGGCTTGCTCTGGTCTCTTGATCCCATTTTTCTTCCCCTAAAACCAGTGTGTTTATTGGGACCAGTGCAATGGAAATTCCACTTACTGTTTATATCTGAGGTTTCTCTTCCCTTCCTCTACTTCCCTGGAAATTGGGGCAGTATAGATTCTTGCTCCACACCCATGGCTTTGTCTTTGGCTTTTTTTTCTGAATTATTTTCCCCCACTACATTTCCATGGAGCAGCTGTTTGTGTTTAAAAACCACCTGCGCAAGTAGTTCTGTTTTCAGTGGAAGAAAATATCACTTGTAAAAGGAAAAAGCCCTAAGGTGTTGGAGTTTGCTGGGAGTTTTAATTTGATGCGTATTTTTTCCTACCGATTGATGAATGTTCGAAGCGCAACTTTAGCCCTTGATAACTAATGAAACTGGGTGGTGCTAACAGTCACCGTCTGGCACGGTGATGTGTAGTTAAACTGACCCCTGTGAGGAAGGAGGTTGGGTTTTGACCCAGCAGGAAAATCCCAGATCCCCTGGTTTCAGCAGAGGAGAGAGCAAGAAGTAGAGAAAAAGAAGAAGCATCTCCATAGAGAGTGAAACTACTGGGCAAAAGGCTGAGCTCTTGCATGGTTGGGCAAGGACTAAGAAGACGTGGTGCGCGCAGGACGTAAGATCTCCTAGAAAAGGAGGACAGACACTGGGGGAAAATTTCGCCCTCATTTAAAGCCTGTGGGAATTTTGGGGACTTTTCCTGAAGGGCTCCTGAAGTGTAATGGGGAGCGATAACATTATTTCCCAGCCGTTGCTAATCTCGAGGAGTTGAGGTTTATATCACACTCGTGTATTGTGCCGGGGTGTTTGTGAAGCCGTCGAGTGCAGCCAGGAGTGGCCCCGAGCCCAGGGAAGCCCTGTTTGCTCTCTCCATGTGCCCTCCTTGGCCTTTCTCCTGCTCCTAATGCCCTCCCACCTCCTACTCCCCTTTCATTCTCCCCCGTGTAGCATTATTTTAGTTTAAGTTCTTTCCAAGTGATATTAATTATTTCATTTTCAAAGAACCAGCTGGACTGAGTACCCAAATCCTCTCCACTCTCCCAAAAATCACCTGTGTGCTTGGTGCTGCCTCTGCTTGGCAGCGTGGGATGCTCACGGGACAAGAAACCACATCAGGCCAATGGTAAATGGCAGTAAATTCTGGCTTTAGCCAGTGTTGAGGCCATTAGATGATGATTTCTTGCTGCAAAGCTGGCACCGAACCTCCCCAGATCCATGCTACAGTACAAGGTCATCTACGTGTCAAATGATAGGACCAGTAGCAGGGAGAGCGGTAGCAAGTTAAGAGATAAATTGTACCAAAGTCTGAAGAGATTTACACCATTATTTACAGAGAGATATATATTTATATATCTTTTCAGATGTATTTAGGCCTTGATGAGCATACTTGTTCCCATCCAAATGGCTTGAAGAAATTGTCAGTGGCTCACAACCCATCTCAGCAGAAGCCAGGCTGTGTGCGCGTCCCAGCAAGATGACTTCTGGAGTGTAGCAAACATTTTCAAGTTTGGTCCTCTTTGCAGACTGGTTCACTGCCTCCACCACCTCCTGGGCTTTCCCTCTGTCTATCTGCAGCTTTGTTGTCCATACGTAGCGGTGGCTGTACCCTCCAGCTGGCATTCGGGTGGGATAGTCGAGCTCCTCCCTTCTCCATGCCAGCTAGACTCTGTTGCAGTAAATTGGAAATTGGAGAGGTTTTGGCATAGCGTGGCTTGTAAAGGCCTTGTAAATGGCTTGTACAAAAAATTTTCCAAATGGAAACAGCACTGCGCCTTAAGTTTAAAGTAGCTTTGATAGGAAAGAGAGGTAAATATATGCCTTTCTACCTCTGTGGTTATATTGTAAATGCCAGACAATGGAAAAGCAGTAAAGAAAAAGAAAAAAGCATCTGAAAGCAAAGAAAGCACTTGGGAAGTTAGACTTTCTTGCTTTTTGGCTTGTATATCAGCTAAACTCAGCAGGCTCTTCAGACACAACTGGTTTTAGCATAAAGGCCACTGCTGTGTGTTGTTTGTGAAACCACTTTGATGTTGCACAACTGGTGGAAGCTGTTCTCACCACACAAAATCTACTGGAATCACCAGGGACTGGCAGCCACCATCGGCATTTTAGGAGGGCTGTCTAAGCGTAAAAGCAAAAAGTTGTCTTCCCGCTTAGTGCATCTTCTCAGGCTTTAGAAACTGGTGAACGGTCTGGTGGAAAGCATCCTGCTGGAGTCCTGGTCATTAGGACAGGCTGAAAAACTCCCCAAGTTATTTAGGCAGGAGGGTGGCAGGTGCGTCTGAGATGCATGAGAGGGAAGGGAAAGCATGGCAGAAGATGGGCTACTCTTTTGGCAGAGATTTGATCCGATTAGGGGGCAATGCCCAGGACCACATCCTTTGGGAGACTTGGCCTCTTCTCTCCTTCACCTGCAAAGGCAGTTGGCACCAGACCAAGTAAGATTTGGAACGACGAGGGCCCAAACTCATGCGAGCAGGCTTAGAAAGGCTTAGAAAGGTGGGAAAGGGGGCAGTGGGCCATGTAGTTGTATGATATAGCCAAATGAGATGGGTGCGTGGATGGGTCCACAAGGGAAGGTGCTGCCATGTTCCCTTCCCGCCCCCTGGGTGCAGCTCGTCCTTGCCCGGGCGCTTGCGAGAAGCCGACTCGGGCAGAGGAACTCTCAAACCTTAAAAAAATCATGAGTTTCCTGCCAAATTAGCTTCCTGAGCTGGCTTTCCAGGGCTCGAGAGAAGCAGCGAGCTGGCCCCACGAAGAGGCCAGGAGAGCTCACCCTGCTCCTCCTGCCCCAACCTCTCAAAGAGCATGAGCAGGTCCCAGGTCACCCCAGAGGGTGGTGAGTCTGCAGGTAAGGAAGAAAAATGCACTGCAAATAAGGAAAACTTCTCTTACCTGGGAGGATGAGAGTTTTATACACTCCACACAGTATCTCAGAGAAGAACAAACACCTGCAAAAAACAAAGGTCCTGAGACCTGGTGGCAAAGCAACAGAAGGATCCTCAGAAGAGGAGCTCCGACTGTGACCACTGTCCTCAGGGGAGGTGGCATCGATCTCCAGGACTGATTGTTGTCATATTTATATAAAAACACACAGCTGTAAAGCCAGAGCTAAATGTTTGTAGGTTAAAGAAATGACTTCATTGGGGAGGCTTCCTTAACAAAGCTGAAAGAATAGTGGGCAAATCCATCATTGCTCCTTACTCAGCCTTCATGTAGGTTATCTTTCTGTCAGTATTTTGCTAATCTCTGAGTATCAGAGCTTTGTTTGTGTAGATGTTGGTGCTTAAATAGGTCTGAATACAATTTTAAACATTATATTAATTTATAAATGTCACCGTTCACAATCACGTAGCAAAGAGAAGCAGTTCTGCAAAACCTGCATGACTAAAAGTTAAACACATTGCAAGCGACCACAGCGGTGTGGGCTGGTTTGCTAAAGGATAGTTACTTGCTGAAGAAATCACCATGTAATGTTTAATAACAACAGCTGACAGTCTGGCTGTATACGTTTCGTGAAAGCGGTGGAGAAAGTGCTGCAGACAACCTTTTCACTGCTATTTTGGAGCATAAATTCAGTTTGTGACTCCTTGCGAAATTTCTGTTGTCATCTGCTCATGCAGAACTTATCTGCAACACCTCCACAGGCAGGTGCTCTAAGTGTATATATAAATTCATCTTCGTAGTGGCCACTGGTGCCACAACAAATGTCATTCCAAACAAACTCTCTGCTACAGGCTGTGTTGGAAATCATCATTTAACACATCATTTAGACTACATCAGAGTGCATCTCACGCAACCTGACCGTAATAATTCCCTACTGAAATTACCTCTTTTTTTAGCATTTTGACATAGCAAAGAATAAGCAAGAATAGAATCAAAGTCCTTTAATCATGTGGGTGCTTCGGTTTGGTGCTTGGCTTTGGGAAACGAGGGTTTTTAGTGCAATGCCTAATTATTATTTTTCATGTGGATTCCACAAAGTAAATCACAGTATATCTACTGATACTGTTACTTCTGTTTATGAACAAAAATTACACGGACAGCCTGCTCATTTGCTCATTTATTAAAACTCAGCTTGCTGGGCCCAAGAGGGCCGCCCAGAAGTAATCCCCTCTGCTCTCCCAGCCTATGCAGGAGAAATCCAAAAGATGGGATCTCAAACCATTTGTGCATTTCCCTGTGGTCAGTGTGGATGCATAACTTTCTTTTTATTAACACAACTAAATACAATGGGTCCTTTGAGCTGATTTAATTCATGCATTGAAAGTAACCATGCAGTCCCACGTAGCCATCCAGGTGTTGCACACAGAGCTGGTGCTCCGTGGTGTATTTTTGGAAGGGCTCCTTGTGTTTCCAGCAAAGTGGAGAGATGCTTCTGAGAGACAACCCTTCCACCCTTCATCTTGATTTATACTGCAAATTATGATTTTAAACAGTATTTTCAATCAGGTAGGATGAGCAGTGACTGTCCTTTGTTTCCAGTCCACGCATTCAATCTTGTTTTCTATCTTGTCTTTCTCTCTGCTCTTGCCCGCCCCACACAGCACTCTAAGGTGTAAAACGACAGAGCAATAACTCTTTGTAACACCCACTATCTGTTTAACCTGCATTTTCACTCTCACTCTGGAGTCAGTGCTGCTTTAGATATAAATCAGTGCTTTTGGTTCAGTGTGTTCCTGTTACAGTGCTTTTGAAAGGGTGTGAACAGTTACATATTTATTCAGACTTGTGCCTTATAAAGTACATGGCTGTGGTGGCAAACTCTTCTGGGCTGTTTGTTTTACTGCGCTATTAAAGAAGGCGACGCTGACTAACGCCAACTGATGAGTTCAACTGTAAAATTATGGTAATGCGAGAGAAGAAAAAGCAGAAGAGACAGCAAAATTCAGGGTGCTGAGCCAGGAGAGCAGAACTGCCACCATCTTCCAGCCTGTGCTCTTCTGTGGTGTATAAAAAAACCCACCTTGCCGCACAATTTTCCTACTCTAAGCAATAGGAGTTCTGTGCAAATATCTGTTTTATAACATGTTTATCACAAAGCAGTGTGGGCTGTACACCAGGTAATGTTCCTTCTCTGACTGCTGAACAAATACTTGAATTGTTGCCCTCTCTGTCTAAAAGCGATCAGGGTTTTTCTGTCGCCCTCAGAGGGGTCAGGATTTCATGATGGGAATATTTTATGCCTCCACTCTGCACTTTGAGCATTTTTTTCTGGTGACTTTACAGTGGATCTCTCTGTCTGTATGATCCCGGTTGTCTTCTTCGGTCAAACTCTGACATCTCCAATATGCTAGAGGTACCTCCCCTACTTCCAAAGACTTACCAAACATGTCCCTTAGTAGTTTATTCTTATCATTGCTGGCTGCCTTTAATTTTGGGTAACGACATCTCAGAATGAAAACTCATCAACGTTCAAAACCTCAATTTTTATATTGCATTCTTCTGAAATGCCCTTCATTTTCCCTCTCTTTAAAGTGCTGTGTTCCACACATCAGGTCTCATTTTCCCCTTGGGAATTTAGCATGAAAACACAGCCTTTGCCTCTGTGTGGTCACAGTGCCTCAAACACTCTTCCAGGTGTCTCTATTTCACATCTATTAGTGGGCTTGTCCCTGTGACATGGCTTTACAGAGAAAAAAAAAAAAAAGTCACAGAATCCCCTTTCCTGAAGCAATGAAAGAGGACCTACTGATCTCAAGAAACCAAGTCCTCCAATGCAGCCAATGGGTCCCCCAGTAAAAGTTAGTGCTCAGCTGAACCCTGAATATGGACTTACTCTTTGTGTCCTGTTCTTCCAACTGCACATCAAAACATAAAGTACCCAGAAAAGTACAATTTTCAATTAATTGTCTGGTTTTCTCTTGAGAGGTGCTCTGAAAAGATGTTTCAACCCAAATCTTTCAAAGAAAAATATAATTATGGCAGTTTATTTTTCTAAGGTTGGACTCCTAGAGAATAGGACGCCAAGTCCATGTGGAGTTGATGGCCATGGCCACGCTGGGTTTACAGCAGCGTTGCTCCACTGCCTGCAGTGAAATGGCATCAGCCAACAGTAATCCCAATCCTATACCTGAATCCAGGAAGCTTCAGAGAAGCAGATTTGACTCTAACGTTTAAACTGTTGTTAGAGTCCTTCTTTTTAGAAATTATTTTCTAAATGAGAAGCTGGCAAAAACCCGCTCTCCTAGTATATGCCAATGTATAGGTAAAAAAGGAGGGCGAGAGAAGCAGGCCTGGAGGAGGGAGGAGGTCCCAGGGAATGCGGGACCATGCAGCGCTCCCACCCCGGGGATGATCCCCTGGCCCCTGCAATGGGGTCTGCCCCCTTCCCGCTCCCACCCTCATCCCATGAACTCAGCTTTTCCTTCTACAGCAAAAAAATAATTGGGCACAACAGTAGCTCTGGGGTTCAGGGGGCCGTGCAGTCCCCTACAGGCCCCCAAACTCCCCCCCAGTCCCAAACCAAACAGCGGCCATCAGTAGCTGCCCTGCATCGGCTGGGGGGTTGGCTGGGGGAGCAGAGGGTCTGGTTGTGGCTGTCGTCCCTCCCCAAATCTGTTGTGTTTTGGAGGGAGGGGCTGGCCTGCAGCGTTCGGCATGTCCCCAGCTGTGCAGACAGCGTCAGCCCCCCATCCCGCTGCGTTCCCAGGGGTTCACCCTGGCACGGGAGCCCAGCCTCGCTCCGAGCCTTTTCAGGATGCGGCCGTGAGGGTCTCGCACAGCGCTTTGGGAAGGCCAACAAGGTGATGTTGGTACCGGACCAGCTCCACAGCCTCCTCAGGACTCTCTGCCCAGAAACAGCTAAAAATATTTTTCCTAGTATATGACTTCACCGCACCAGCAGCGAGATACCATCTTGCCCTTTGTGTTTAGGCTGGATGACATTTTCTTCTTTCCCAAGCAGCAGGCAGCACGGCCCCGTCCCGGCTGGCAGGGAGGAGCGGCACAGCCCTCTGCCGCTGCCCGGCATCTTGCCCAGATCTTCCCCTGATAAGTAGCAGGGAGCTGGGAAACTCCAGGCTGGTTTTCTGTTTCAGTGCCCGAGCTGGCTGTGTAGGTGCGATGTTCTGGATTGGAGCTTGAAAGGGATTATTTTTGAGTACCGAGTGTATTGTTTATGGAGTAGCACTTGGCTTTGCTTTTCTTCCCTGGGAGAGCTGGGTAACGGGCATTTCTGTCAATACTCATTTTTGTTTATTTGATTCGTTTTTAAATGTGAGCAAACCTTTCGGGTTCATGGATGTGCATCAATATATACATGTGCTGTGTTTATAACTACACACATACGCTGTATTTAGCTACTTGGGAGCCAGGAGCACTTGAGAAGAGAGGCAGGAGGAAGGGCGAGCAGCTGGGTGCTACCGTAAACCCCCAGCCCAGCGTCCAGAAAGGGTTTAAGAAGGTCACTTACGTCCTTCCGAACGCACCTCCTATCGCCAGCTGATTTGCAAAGAAGCTAATTTGAAAAGAATATCGCTTCAGGTCATTGCGAGGTTTTTGCTTTACAGTCTTCACCCTGGCTGAATCCGAGGTCTGCAGCAAGGTCTGGTCTAGCAGCTGGATTTACACCTGCGTAGGCTGGGTCTTTTCGGTGGCAGGTTGGACCTCTTATGTGCATACCAGGCTTAAAGTTCCCCACATATGAAGGTGCCGTCGCTTGCTCAAATACTTGGTTTTCACAGCAAATATCACAGAATTTAGTATATGAATGGAGTCGGCATCTCATAACTCTTAAATTTTGGAGGGTCAAATATCCACTGATTGTAACTCCAAGCTCCCCAAAGCTTTGACGTCTTGGGCCAGTATTTTTGTAGGTTTTGAAAATATTAAATTAATGAAATTAAACAAATAAGATGCTATCAGAAGCTGTAATATACCCCAGAAAAAGAAGGGTTACAGAATGCCCCAAAGCATTAATTATTACCAAATACACGTGAAAGCAGTACAGCTGGCATTCATGCAGAGGCACCATTAAAACCGATAGGCATCATTTTAGGACCAGACTAAGTTGTTTATTTTGGGGGAAGTCTTAAGCAGAATCTACCCATTTGTGGGGTTTAAAGAGTTTGGTCCACTTATTTACTTTGGATTTTTGTGTTCACTTTCATCCCCTTTTGTACTTCCTTGGACAAAATCCAAACAGGCAGAGTAACTACAGAAAAGCTGTTCTCACCACAGGGAAATAATGTATTATGCTAATTCCAATTAAAGGAAATTTCTTAAACTGCAAATATAGCCTTCAAGAGAGAAATGAAAAGCGTGGAAATTAACATTCTTGCCAGATTTCCAGCTCAGTTCTGCATACTCAGGGGGTTTGGGTCAGGCTCAGATAAGCATCCAAAATTTGGGGATGTTTATCCAAACCTTATTTCTGAACATTCTAAGTTCACTCCTGACTAATCATAATGGAGTTAGTGGTAGCAGGATATGAATGTACAACATTTAGCTTAGAAATTGGCAGCTCCTCCTCATTTCACAGCTAGGAGCCTTTGACCAAATATCAACTCTGCTAACCAAAACAAAATAAAATAATGCCTTGACTTGGTCTCCAGCCATACCACCTTGTGCTACAGCCCTGGAAGATCTTCCAAGCAGGGCTGGGCCAAGGCAGGCTTTGGCTGGGGACCTCCCGGGAAAATATTGATGTTACTGGAAGCATCCCTTGTGATTCAGAAGGTGACACTTTCCCCGAGTCTGTGTTGAACCTGTGTAACTGTTACACGTACGGAGGTGTTCTTTCAGATTGGGGAAATTTCAGAGGGTCGGTGGGTCATTAAAGATCTTTTCCGAAAGGCTCAGATGTTAACTTCACATTCATCTGAAATGTTAATGCGATAACCAGCTATGTTACACGGCCAACTGGAGGTGGAACTCCTCACTTCCCTGGCTCCCTGCTCCATCCCCTGCTGGTTGCCTGCTCAGTCAGGAAGGACGTGAGCTCCCTGTAGAGTTTGATATTGAAAGAGTTTGGAATATTTTTTCAAAGAAATGAGTGGAAGATGACTGAGGGTCATGAATTAGCTCCTGAAGAAGCAGGGGTTTTTTTCTCTGTTTGTTGCTGCTTTTGCCATCACACCCTTTGCTTTAAACATAGGAGAGGGGAGCTGCATCTTGCTGCCCTGCTATAGGCACCTCCCAATTTATTGTACACTTTACCATAGCGTAGCAAGCCAAGATATTAGCTAAGGAGATGCCATAGGTCTGTCCTCTATGGATAACACCTTTCAAAACAGCACCAGGCTACCCCCCGCCTGCTCACCTACCTTTTTTCCCCATACATTTTATTTTAGTCAAGGGGTGTCACTCTAAGTAGCTGTATCTGATTTTTATTCTGGCATTGAAATTCATGCCAGGAATAAATCCATCCAAGTGCAAATACTTCCCAAGTGAAAAAGCACTGAAAAGTTCAGTGAAGCTATACCAGGAATGAATTTGACCACATGAACTTGGATTGCAGGTACGTACTCTATCACCTAAAATCCCTTCAGATTTGCTTAGGCTTACCTCTGAATTACAAATATTAAACCTGCAGGACTGTAATAGAAGACACCCCACTGAAGCTTCTATTTTAAAGAAAAAAAAAAAGTCAATTGAGAGTAAAAACAGACATCATAAAACCACATTAAGAAATGTTCAAAATATATTTGAATATAGTCCTATGGCTACAGAAAAAACTGGGATTTTTAAAAGTTCAATGATTACTCATTAGTGATATTTTGTGACGTACATTTTATAAAACCTTGCTTATATTCTTGCCATTTCTCTTGCATCTTCCTCCCAAAATCAGCAGAAATAATTGCTTGATTTCTACCAGACCAGTAGCATAGATGTACAATTGCAGAAGATTTTTACTGTAGCTTTATAACAGTTTAAACTAAACCCCTTTTTCCATCTAATGTAGATTTGGTGAGATGCTAGCTTCAATGTAGCTTATGCCACTCAGATGTCAATTTTTTCTTCATTAGGCCAATATATTAGCAAACCACACCATGCTCTAAAATTTGCATCAATCTCCCATCACATTTACTCTTTTCGTTGTAGTTGCCTTCTCCTTCCAAAAGAAATGAGCAACTCTTCATACATTGCTTTTTTCTCTTCCCAACACGAACCGATGCATAGATCCTGTTTAAATTTGGAGTGGGTATTCAGGTTGGAAAGTGGATTTTACATGTGCACTATAGCATCGATGCCCCGTAGCAGCTGCATCATGAGCATTTTGGCATCCGGTAGGATGGAAACTTGGGGGGGTTCGCCGCCCAATACGTTCAGTAATTATTGCTATCAATGTCATTGAGAGGTCTGTAATGATATGACTAAGGATATTTAGAAGGAATGGAGAGAAAATCTCAATTGCCTGATGCTTATAGAAACAGTTCTTGGGAGTTGTAGTTGTAGCTGGTTTTGTTTTAGAAAAAGCAGAAAGAGCAGAAAAACTGTTCCAAACAGTTGTGAAGACGTGATGGACTCCCGTATTTTCAGGGAGAAAAATCAGAAAATCGTGTAACATGTGACTGTTGATAACTGCAAGAGGAACAAATGCTTTCCATCCCAAAACACATTGTACCATCAGTGTTTCAACAGCTCCTACTTAGACATTAAAAAGAAGACATTTTTTATTATGATTTCTGCCTTGGTCTCTGATCAGCAATGTAGAAAAAAGCAAGCAGGAGCGTATGGTTGCTTATCCTTCCTTCTTGTTTCCTTTTACTCCAAGTTCTTGAAAGGTCATAAAATAGAGAAATAAAAAAGCCACTGAAGTGTAGTTTTGTTAACTTTATCTTCCCAACATTAAACATTGTTTCAAATTTCTTACAGTACATAAAATGTTTTTCCTTGCTGTATCATGTGTACAGAACTTCAAAAAGTAAATGAGACAGCTCAGAAAATGTAATGGATGTGTAATAACAGCTCTTTAGATCTCTCGTTTTTAGCATAGCATCTTTTTGTTCCTAAAGGTGCTTTTAACATGATATCTAAAGCTATTTATGAAGTCATTTATTTTTGCATGGTGATAGATCTTATTTTGTAATTAGCCCAGGCTTTCCATCTTGCTGTAGCGTGTGAGCCCTCCTGAAATGTTGTTTAGTCTTCATCAACCCTTTTTGTTTTCCTTCCAGAAGGCATTCACCCTAATAACTTCCATTTCATGGATGCAGTATGTCCTAGCTCCCTTCGGTGCCTTCTGCAAAAACATTTTGAAACCGTTGCGTTGGAACAGTGTTCAGTTCTTTTTGCTGGGCATTTTCAATATAAAGAAGTTTTCCTGTTTGCCTGAAATTCATTCATCACACGAATTTCGGCTGCTGGTTTTTAACCACTCTTGCCCCACATCCTGTTACGCGAACACAGCGCGCCAGCGGCAGGCACATCGGTAGGGACCGGGTTTGCCCCATCTAGCCGGACCTTTAGGCAGAACCAAATTGCTAAATCACCATTTAGTCTATTTGGGGCATCTCTAGAGCGTCCAGACGCAATTTATTCTGATGCGAACTGGCGCGAGCTCAGCGGGAGCTGCGGCTTCGCTAACGCTCTCTAATCTGCTATCATTTGCATATATGCAATCCAGTGAAGTTAACAGGATTTCCCTGACGCGCTCGCCAGCAGTGGCAATGGCATTGGTTTCCTCTAGTGTGTCAGGCAGGTCGCTGTTAATCAGTCACTGTCGGGCTTTTCGTGCCAGCTACTCTGCTCGTTCCGCTCCTGTGCGCGGGAGCTGCTGCAGCGGGGAAGGTCTTCGGGTGCCAGCACGGCTCCCAAAAACTCCAAAGAGTTTTTACCCTCCAAAGAGGGTAGAAAGAACAAATTTTAATATTCAGTGCGCAATTTTGCCCAGCCCGTATCTTCATAAGCCAGCAAAGTTTCAAGGCACGTCCACTGGGTGAGAAATACCCGGCTGCGTTGTCTGGGTTCTGTCCGCTGGCGTGGCTCCAGATCCAGCAGGGACGGGGGGCCGTGGCCTTAGCGAAGGAGGTTTATGAACTTTATCCTCACGTAGTAATGACCCTGGGTGTCCTGCAGCGGCTCTTTGCACACAAAATTCCTCGGGATGCCGCGACCAAGCGTGTGCCCACTGCAATTGCGTGCAGGGGCCAAAGGGGGGTGGTTGCGGCGGGACCCTGCTCGAGTGGCCTGGAAGCACCGATAAGCTTGGAAGCAAAGGTACGGAGGAGAACTTGATAAATAAGATGATGTGAAACTGAATCACTGCATAGAGATGAATCAAAATTATAAAATCAATAGGTATCGATCTGTATATATCACACAAATAACTGCCTGAAGAGGTGCCCAGGTTTAACATGCTGATTATATGGCAGTCAGTAGAAATAACTTGAGATCTGAAGAGCTATTACATTTTAGTTGTTCAGTGCTGCAGCTGAAGCTGATAACATCTTAGTTGAAGTCTCTTCTACCTTTTTTTCTGCTTGAAGTTTTTGGTAACAAGTCTATTTAATCAACAAACCAAAACTAAAGAGCAGATTTTTGGCTTACAAAATACTCTTGAGCCATCCAAAACTGGAGCCCAAACACTGCAAATTCTTCTAAAAATATACACCTTCCATTTTAACCTCCATTCGCTTTTACTACTGGCCTTGCTCACGCAAGCCAAGGTCACTGCATTTCAGAGGTGTCTGCTGGCCACTCGGCTACTGACAGGAATTGCAATGAATCACCTGCAACAACATCATCTGTGGTCACCAAACCCTTCCAGCGGCTGGTTGGAAATCAGGACAGCAAAGTCTTTGTAATATCCCATTCATATATATCCCATCTCTATCTTATTCTTTTTATATCCTTTAAACTGGTGGAGCTGTACTGTGTCAAAAGGACCAAGGATTTACTGGAGTTTTGGGGTTTCTGGTCAGTCTTTGCATATGACATCGACCCTCCTCCGTCTTTCCCATCAGTAGCTGTGTTAACGGAGGAAGGACGTGCTCAACTCTCAGTGTGGCGAGTAGCTGTCGTTATTACTGGTTTCTTCGCGATTATCATGGTGTTCTTTGTCCCCATGTTTTGCCTGCCAAACTCAGGGTAAATACAAACCTAATAGACGTGTAAAAAAGGCTTCAGATGGGTTACTTGTCATACATGGGCAAGCATAGTCTGAAACTGCTGCAGAGTTACTTCCCATCTTTATTCATGGATTGATAATGTTCATTTTCCTTTGCTGGATTAGATTTGCTGAGTAGATTTCTGGGCATATAAATGATATTTTGGAATGAAACCCTCACATTTTATAAATCATTCAAGGCAACTCAGTTTCTTCTTCTTTCTACAGAAGTATTTCCTGGTCCGCAACAACCTCAGTCTAAACCTACTGTTTTCTGTTTGAGACAAAATTCATTAATTAGAGAATTAAACAAGAATTAAGTAATTCTGAAGTGCTAATCCCACTTTCATCTTTTATAGCATTGTTAAATATACCGTAAGCACTAGGGAAAATTGTGGTCATTCACATTGTGACACAGAGTCATACTTTACCGCCCAAGCTGACAGATTTCCTTCGTGCGGTACATGACTGGTTTGAGCTCCTGTTCACAGTGCCTGGCAGGAGAGCTTCTATCTTCTGTTTTTTTCTGGAGGTGTAACAAATATAACATTAAAATGACAGGATGCACAAACAGCTGGCTTATCCTGCGATTCCTGCACGATCCCAGAGGTACCATGCTTTGGTTTCATCCAGGCCTTGTCCAGGGCTGCAGGCCTGATGTGTTCCAGGACGCCGGTCCTGGAGCTGAAGGCAGTGGGGGGGTCTAGGACTGACTTTCATCTGGAGATGGAGCAGTTCCTCCATCTACAGCCCTGGGGCAGCTTGGGTCTGATCTGAGCGTCCTGTCTGATCCTGGGACTACGGAGTAATTTTGGGTGGAAATTGCACTCCGTTTCTGGGCTTGATCAATAGTTTTGGCCACCAGTTCAGCTCCAAGGTAGCCAGCTGTCTTATGTCAGTGCCGTCTTCAGCATTTTGAGCTGCTGGGGCTTCCCTGGGGAATACGTGACCACCTTCCCAGGCCCCAATCTCACTATAACTCCTTGAAAAGCCAACAGAGATGACCACCTTCCCCAGTCTGTACATCCTACGAGAGCTTCCTTAACCTCAGCGAATCTCCTCCTTTGCCCCATGTGAGGATCTGGCCTGAAGGATGCACAGGGAAGAGTTTTGTACAGGGCAAGAAATGATCTTGAGCACTATATTTACTACCTGGGTACTCAGCAATACGGACCATACAGTCTCTGAAATCCTTCCTGGTGGAAAGATATCTGTTCTCAACACATTGCCTCATTTTGCTTGTACAGACCCACAAAAATTGCAACCTATCTTGAGCACATGCCCGTGCCCTGCTGCTTTTTGGAGTCACTTAGTGAGGTTTAGCAGCGGCTGGTGTCGTGGTTGGGACAGTCTCTCCCCTGCTCTGCCTCGTGGGGATCGTGACCCATCTCGTGTTCTGTGCCTGCACGATTGCTAGGTGACTCCCAACAACATGACTTGACATCATGAACTCCTTTTCACATTTGTTGAAGGCACAGTTTTATGTATCCTCCCCAAAACTGCTTCTGTAGGAGGAGCTTTCATTTATGGTACCAATCAGCACAACGTGCTTATGTTTAAAGATCTGTTCCAAGGCATCGACTCTTCATTTCCAAAGCTAAAATATTTTTCCTAGCTAAAAAAGGGTGATAAAGTACAATTTCTGCTACAGATGAGCTATATTAAAGCATGCAGAGCTGTTTTAACTGGCAGAGACCAAGCAGACTCCCCCTATTTATCCGTGAGAAGCTGTGAACACCAGTGGGCAGATAGGAGTTTCTGTTCATTGCAGTCAAAGGAAAGAAGTAAAAAGCAACTTCTCAGTGAATGAAAGTTATGGGAAAATATTGGACGAGGTTCCTTCCCAACCCACCACTGATTTTCTCCATGAGCAAATCTCCATATTCCATCTGTCAAAACAAAATGATAGTCTTCCTGTCAGCACACTTTTTTATCCCATCCATGCCAACTGTAAGCTTTTCAGGGCAGGGATTCATGTTGATTATTTTTCTACCCACAAAGGGTCCCAGTTTCCACTGGGGCCTCTAGGTGCTGCTGTAATACTAATAATATTAATAATACTTATAATTCTGCTAGTGGCAAATTTAGCCCAACATCTTAGGCTTAAATAAGTTATATGGAAAAATGGTTATAAAACAGTCTCCATCCTCCTTCAAATTCTGCAAGTCATTTTGCATCTGCAAAACTCAGTTCATGGATTTTAATATGCATCTTATATATTGCATCTAGGGAATGTTTTCTCTATGAATCTCACACAAAATCTGCAGCATGACTTGTGGATAAAAAAGCCACAGCAAAAAAGTGCCTGAAGCTGTACCACTTACCTCCCTCCTCCTTCACATCCACACATGCCCAACTGCTTTTTTTTCCCCTCTTTGTTTTATCAGTATGGTGCTAAATTACCAAGTTTGAAATTTCTTCAGCAAATAAGGGATGCATGCCAGAACACAAACGCCCTAAGGGATCTGAGTCTTAGGGGAAAAAGCCCTTAATTTCCAAGTTTATAGGTAGCAGCACTTTCTCAAAATTGGAAAATGTTCAACTCATTTATGAAAGAAATCTGCCACAAGGATATGCTGATGTTCACAGCTATTTCATTAATAACCCATTGTGATCAATGGGTTATAGGACAGGTTTATTTTGACACCTGTATCAAATATATTCTGCTCCCCTACCCCTAGAGATTTTCCCGGCGAGCAAAATCTCCTTGTTCTGCAAAACATCTTTAGTGCAAACCAGGTAGCTCTCGGAGTAAGGTTTTTCAAAATTAATCAGGCACCTTTACCCATGTGTGACTAATTTATGTGGAGCAGCACTTCAGATGCACGCTCAGGCGGGCTGCTGCACACGCACTGGGCTAGTTAAGCATTTACTGGTCAGGACCCCAGTTTGCACGCCCAGGGTGGGTGCACACGAATAGCTCTGCCTGCCGACGGTGGGGAACCTGACCCACTCCCGTGGCACCTGCGGTCCAAATACTTTACAACTTAATCCCAGGGAGATTGCCCGAGCACAGGATAAGGATCAACCTTGCATGCTCCTCCACCGGCTCAATAAATTAGCATTCCTGAATTTCAGTCCTCGGATTTATCTACCGAGCATGACTCAAACTGTTGATGGGGATTTTAAGCTATTTATAGTTTCATAACAAGCCCGTAAGGAAGAATTCTGCCTCTCCTACCCCCGTGTAAATAAAATCTAACGCTACTCTCCGGGCTGGCAGGGCAGCGAAGTTTCTGAGGCGGTGTGGATCCTCAGCCTGCCTTTAGCAGGGTATCTTTCCGCTCGGAGACAAGCGCCTTGCAATAAGAGGAGGATTAATCGTCGCTATCAGAGCCCTCGCTTTCCTCCGCAACCTTCCCTTCCCAGGGATGATGAGTCAATTCAGCTGGAACAATGTTAGTTCATCAAGTTTTGTGGTTTATCTGAAAATCGAATTGCAGTAATTTCATATGCCAGCTGACTTACTGCCCGTTTAGTTCAGGTTTTAGACAACTCCGGTCGATGATCACAACGGGTTTAATATGAAACGCATATTGGGGTGGGGTGAAACTGTAACACTGATGCTTTCAGGCAGGTTTTTCTTCCCCGCTGCAGGAGCTGGTTTTGTTTGCTGTCTGCACGTGTGTTTCTGCATGTAGGATATGTATCCGCCTCTTCTGAACCTCCGCTAGAACCATCCACACATGTACATTTAAAATAGCAAATGCAAACCTGAAAATTTTAAAATGAGTGTTTGACTTTTTATTGGGTGATAAATTGCTTCTTACTCTTATAAAGTCCACAGGTGTTTATGTCCACTCTTGTACGCCTAGTTAAAACTTTGGCTACAATAGGAATGCTTTGAAAATAGCCAGTCACTCCTAAAATTGATTATTAAAATAGAATTACCTGTTATGCATCACAATAATTCTTGCAGCGTAAAGTTCTGTTGCTTAACCCTTCCAATCCCTTTTGGCCTGGCATTTTCCCTGCTTCGGTATTTTCTTTTCCATCCTTTTGGTTTGCAAATTCTGTTGTCAGACTCCGGATAGTGCCGAGACCCGAACGGTGCCCCAGGGCTCGCTGCCACACACCCTTCCTCTTTCCGATGCCACGAGGGGCTCTGGGGCTGGAAAAGGTCTTCCAAAGTAGGCTATTTGGTAAATGAGAAGGCTTGAAAATTAAAAAATTTGGAAAAAGTGAAGAATTAATGGATCCCTGTTGGATTCTTATGCACGTACGTACAAAGGAAGTCTGCAAAATCCTTCTACTGTGCTTTCTACCTCCCGGGTACGGTGCCTTCTCAGGGAGTGTTTTTTAGAGTTCTTCCATTTTTAGAGCAGCTTCTGCAAAAAGCTGTGTTTCCAGGCAGTGAATCAGCGGCTACATCAGGTGGGAGCCTCTGGCCACCCCACGTACAGCCTCTGTCTGCAAGGTCCCACTGCTCGATCTCTGGGCGAGCAAATTGTGGGAAGCAGGAGTGGGTACAAACCTGATACAGATTTATTCAGTTGTATTCCAGCAAGGGTGAATGAGAGCGTGCTTAAAAAACCCAAATCGGCCTTTTTTTCGGTCATGTTGGCGGGTTTTAGAGGGCCACGCTCAAGCTCTTTTACTCTTTGGGTGGTTAAGAGGGAAAAGAGCCCTTCCAGGCTGCCCAGCACACAGGGGGAGATGCAGACTAAGGGCATCGCCAGTGGAGTTTCCCAGATTCTCCAGAAGTTTGGCTTTCTTTCAAAACAGGAGAAAGGTAAAGCACAGGAAAACACACAGCTTCGGGGTGGACAGGAGGCTGGCACCCACATCAATCAGCCGCTGCCTTAAATTGCCCTGTCTCTGGTAGGTGTTAAAACGAGCGAGCAAACGCGGGTTTCGCCCCCGACTTTTATCCTGGTGCACACACGTGCCAAACTCGCCCGGCGGAGACCGTCTCGCCCTGCGGGTGCAGTAACCCTGAGCGCGAGAAGGGTCCGGGCTGGATTTGGAGGCTTCCAGACTTTTCTGTAATGGAAGTAATGAACACGAGGAAGGAAAACAGCAACGGTCCTCAGCATCCAGCGCCAGAGCACGTGCCTTGGCAGGGAAACCTGGGGGAAGATTTGGAGGAGGAAAACGAGGAGATTCCTCCCGGTGGAACTCCTTTTCTGCTGCCTGTGCAAGGAGCAGGGGGGTGGACAAGGAGCACGGCATCCCCTGGCATCATGGTTTGGGGTTGGCTGTGAGGGCCACGGTTTGTTGGCAGTAAGGTTGTTATAACCTTATTTTTATATATCTATATATCTATATATCTATATATCTATATATAGATATCTTCCTGCTGTGAGGAAGGGCAGTTTCTGCAGGGTTTCCAAGCCTTCCTCCCCAAGGCAGGAGCAGATTCACCCAGGCAGCTGGATGCGTGTCACTGACCCGTTTTTACATCTTCCTTATCGACGCAGAAGGTAAATCTGCTGTGATTTCCCTTCTTCTGGTATGCAGTAACACCCCAGATCCAAAAAAATTCAGGCTCGAACCCTGGCGGCATGGCTCAGTGCCTGTCGGAAAACTCCCCTGCTCGGGAAGTTTCCCCTCACCCATCAGCTGTGAGGGTACCCACGCCGGCAGGGAGACCCTCACCGGCGGGGTGCCACGGAGCTGCTGGCAAATGTGGGTGCCCGGAGGCGATGGTGCCCGCCCTGGTGCTGGGCACACCAGTGGGTTTGCATGAGCGAAAGCCGGGCAGGACAGGAGGGCAGTGGGTCTGCTGGGACCCCACTCACACCAGGATAGCAGGAGATGAGAAAGCAGGGCTGGGCCGTCAAGCTCAGATCGGGGTGAGAAGGAAGGAACATGCTATTTTAGAGCGCAGATTTTAATAAGAGGGGAAAAAGCGAAGCCTTTCTTCTCCATACTTGGGTAGTTGTTTGGCTTCTGCCAGCAGCGGCATCACGGCTGCTCCGGACCGTACGAGGGGGTGGAAGCGGGCACCAGCACCCATGGGAGCTCGGGGACCACTTCATCCACCCGGGAGCCCTCCCACCACCCGGGCAGTGGTCGCGTATGCCTGCCGTGTACCCGCTCCGCCTGGGCACCGGGCGTTTGCTGTACCTATTTAGTTATGCCAGCAATAAAGCGATGGGACGGGGTGGGATGGAGGGGATGGGGGGGCCGTGCGGCAGCAGCAGGAGGAGAACGGAGCTAAACAGGCGCTGCCTCTGCGCGGCTGGGAGCTGTGTGTGCTTTGCAGTTCCCCGAGCACAGGAGTCGCAGAGGTCCTTCAACTTTTTTATGGCCTGCACATGCACCGCTCTCATTTTTTTTTTGTAAGGATATGGGGTCGTTGATTTATTTTTTTTATTTTTTTTTTCCCCCGAAGGCAGTCGGTATTTTCAGTGGTGGGGGGGCTGTGCATCTTTTCTGCACGCTCCTCATTTCACAGCGGTAAATGCCCCTCGCTGCCTGGCTATGGGGGGGGACGGACAGCCCGGCTGGGTGTCCCCACCGCAGCTGGAGATTTTGGGCTTCGTCGCCCTGCAGCTGCTGAAAGGGGACTGACCCCCTGCGCTGGTGGGGTGAGCGCCGGGGGTCCCCGGAGCCCCCCACCACCCTGGGGAAGGGGGTGCCGGGCGCAGCAGAGTGCTGATCCGCCCCCCCCTGCGTCCCACAGCCGGGCCAAGGCAGGGGGTGGAGGGGAGAGGAAACCCACCCTCCAGCAGTGCCGGCAAAGCCAGCCTGACCCGAGCAAATGAAAATAATCAAAAGTAATTAGAAGCGTGCTGGACTGCTCCTCGGAGATCTGTGCGAGAGAATAAACATGCCGGAGCCCTCCGAGCCACTGCAAAGGCCCATGTCTGAGCTGTTAGGTGCCCTGACCTTGTCCACATAAAGACGTGATTTATGAAGTGCAGGGCACAGCAGCAGGGCTTCTGTCTTCTCCAGAAGAACCAAATTACTGAGGTGGAGATTAACATGCTTTCAGTTGGGCCCATTTCCAGACCAAGGGAAATTTTTTATTTACATTTTTTTTACCTTTAATTTCCTCCTCCTCTCCCTCACTCCAAAACTGCCTTTTTGGCCGGGAGGGACGAGCCCAGCAGCGTGTGAGGGCAGGAGGGGCGGCCAGGACGGGGCACCAGTGCGGGGGGCCGCGGCAGCACGGCGATGCCCACCACCACCACCGCTCCTTCGCGCGAGGGCTGGAAGAGGTCCCGCTCCTCCCCCTGAAAGCAGCAGCGACGCTTCTGTGGTTTTGCTTGATTTTATTATTTTTAATTTTTTTTTAAGTCGATATTCACAACGCGGGGCGGGAGGAATTAACATGCAGAAATTGTGTCGCCTTTCCTGCTTGTCGCTGTTTTTCCGGGGTCTGTCCCGGAGTGCTTGGCCATGTTGGAGGGCAGTTGTTTTCTGCCTGTTTGTTTTGCTTTGCTTTTCCTTTCTCCCTCCCCACCTGATACACTTGCCCGACGTTTTAAACACTCACCGCGGTGTTAGTCAGGATGCTCAATGTTGTGTTTAGTCACCTTGAGAAATATAACATTAAACCCCACTTAAAAATGCGGTTCTGAAGTGGCTTGCTCTATAAACGTAAGGATAATATTAAGCCTAATATGAACATTTACGGCTTTTAAAAAATCGCCGGCGACTCGTCTGATTTTTCAGCGTTGTTCTCTGCAGCGTTTGTCCACAGGAAGCCCATTAAAAGTGGACAGTGCAGTTATTTCATCTGGCTTTGGCTGAGCTGCTTTGCTTTGCTTTAATGATGTGCTGGAATGCACGATGCCCATAGGGTCTCCATTATGAGAACTTTTACTTCTGGGACGACCATGAAGTTAAAGGCTTAAAAGAGGCATCGGTTTACAGCCTGGTGGGAATTACTAGCAGACTGGAGTACTAACTCCTTGCTGCCTCCACTAATATAGCGACTTATTTTAAATAAACAATTGCAAAAGGGACCCTGTGGAAATATTTGGGCCCCTCGAAGCGCCTACCAAACCGTCCGAGGGGAGAGAGAAAAAGCCTACAGACACGTTTGAAAGATCCTTGCTCGAAAGAAGGGAAAAAAAAAAAAAATACGCGCGCCGAACTCCAGCGTCCCCTTAACACAACCGGCGGTTAGGCGAGCCTCGACC
>JAVJGG010000085.1:38183535-38221727 GCA_035590195.1 Aviceda cuculoides
TCATTACCGAAGGGGAGCGGGCTGAGGCGATCCTGGGAAGCCTGGCTGGGAAACTTCCGTGAGTGTCCAGTAAGTCCGTGATCCCCAGTGCCGGGGCTCCAGTCCTTCCAGTTCGGAGGCCGAAAGTGCTCTCTGGGGCCGGCCGGGAGTACAGACGGTTCCCGTCGGGGCAACAGCCTCCCTCGGCCTTCGCTTTTCGGTTGGGGCGTGTGCCTTCACGTTTTGGGGTTATTTTTGAGTTTTTTTTTTTTTTTTTTTTTTTTTTATTCCTACGAAAATCGGGTGGTTTGCTGCCGGTGCCAAGCCGGAGGAGTTACAAATGTAGCAGTGAGCTCACTGGGATGCTGTGGAAAGTTTAGGATAGGCCGGTGGTAAAGCTTGCAAATAGATAATGACATTCAGTCGTATGTAATGATTAGTAATTTGTCATAATATTAGAATAGAACATCCTCTTTAGCTTGTCCACAAGCAATCTCATTATATTTGTTTATTGTCTGCATAATTGGAACCATTTATTGGTATGTATTGAATACTGCCATGTTTTGCATGAGTGTTTACATTGTTTTTCATTTATTTTTCTGTAGTTTGGCACAGGGAGTTGTATTATTTGCGTCAATTAAGGGGAGTGATTTAAGTGTCGCACAGAAGGGCTCTTTGGGAAGCGTAATATTAAAACGAGATAAATAACTCTGCCTACCAAATAAAGTTTCATTCAGAGCAACAAATACGAAAAGCTTAAGTGGGTGCTGCAAACAACATAAACCCCCAAACAAACCAGAAACCTCAAATGAAGCCAACACCACTTATTTTAATAATTATTGTTATATTC
Source organism: Aviceda cuculoides (assembly GCA_035590195.1). NCBI lineage: Eukaryota > Metazoa > Chordata > Aves > Accipitriformes > Accipitridae > Aviceda > Aviceda cuculoides. The sequence continues at coordinate 38,184,365 of JAVJGG010000085.1, forward strand.
CCTGAGAGAATAATATTTAATTAAAAACATAATTTCAAACATAGTCAGTGATGAATGCGTAGAAAATCAGATCCCTCTTAAATTAACATAGTGTTTCTTAGCAATAATTAGGTAACGTCTCGATTACACGTAAATGTTTGTCAAGACATTTTTCAGTACATTTATTGTCCTTTTATTGTTATGTATGTATTCCTACCGTTCCTAAAAAAAATCTCACTGGAGAAGTGTATTTCTGAATAAACATGCCTATATTATTGTTATTGTTCTTATTATTATCTGTTTGTTTATCTGGAAACATGTGATTTATCTTTTGATTAGTGTGCCCAGACAGCGACAGAAAGATTTACTCTTTTGTATTCTTCCTTTTAGATCTTGGATGAGTTTTGCAATGTGAAGTTCTGCATAGATGCCAGTCAACCAGATGTAGGAAACTGGCTCAAATATATCAAGTTTGCTGGATGCTACAATCAGCACAACCTCGTTGCATGTCAGATAAGTGATCAGGTATGTGGTGTTCACTTTCTGCACTTATTTTTTTAAGGAACATTAAGGTGTCAGTGGAAAAAAAAAAAAAAAAACCAACAGCAATTCACAACAGATTTTGGCCTGTTTGCTGTTATGGCAAAAGATAAGACACAGACATGAAATGCAGAATAGAATAATTTTGATTACAGGCTGTAGATAATACGAATTTTCTCTTTTTTTCACATTGTTGTTCAATTCATAAAGATTTTTTTTTTTTAATCTTGATAAAAATTGGGACAGCTTGCTTAGGAGTACAAAGCCAATATTTGCTGATTTTGAATCAGCAGCGTTTTCTGGCTACTGTTCCAGTCCACTTGGACTGCTACATTAAACTGTTGAGTTGATCAGAAGCTGTAATGTGAAATTAATGGAGAGAGTGGAGGGGAAGACGCAAAACTGATAACACTGCCAATGTAGCCGTGTGTGTGTGGCTTTGGATTTGAATGCACACGTGCATGAATATTATTGTGCCTTCCCATACACTTTGCTGGAACTCATAATGCTTGTGTGCTGAACCAGGATCTTCAGTGGTTTTCTTTTTCTTCTCATTTATTGCACTTAACTCCACTCTTTGTTGCGCCATAACGTTATTTATCCTCGTGTGTTGGAAAAAAGGCTGGGATAGGCAGAGGAAGGACGCAGTGAAGCATTTTGTTTTCAATTATGCTGATGAGTTATTAGGTGTTTTTTTAAATCAAGGTTCGCTTTAGTCTGCAGATAATGCATGCCATTATGAAATATTTTAATGGGTGAAGTTAGGTTAAGAAAGCTATGCTTCGTTAAAGTAAAATATCTAAAATAGCAAAGCAACAACTGATTGTGAATTCTTGTTTCCAATTTAAAATTTGCTACCTGCAGCATAGGATTCGATTCATTTAATCAGCGTTTTGTTTTTCACCACTTAATTAACTGCATCAGGTGAACGTTAAAGATTATCTTTAGCTGATTTAATTGCCTTGACAGTAGTGAAAGAAGAATCACAACCAGACACAAAGCTTCAATTAGAAATCATTCTTTCTAATCAAATTCCTTACTTATAGGAAATGAATGTGAGACAGCCTGCTATTTCCAGGACAGCATTATGTATTTCGTTCATGCGAGATGGTTGATGAAAACCGGTTTAAATAACTTTTTCAGAAACTGTGAGAGAAGGTTTTTTTTTTAATTTTCAACTTTCAGAGTTCAACCCTGAGCACGTGTAACAGAATGAGCCAGCCGACTGAGATATAATTTCTTTTTTATATAGCAGCTGCTTCAACTAAAGAAACCATAAAGACTATTAGTAAATGCAAAATACGCTTTCCAAGTTGAAATATGCTCTATGCTGAAAAAACGATAAATTCTCTCAGTGCAGAGCATTTATGGAACAGGGATACAAGAAGGAAACTGTACAGATTAATTGAAACAGCAAATTCAAATATTTTATGGTTAATAAGAGCTGGCATAGATAGGAAAGATTAGAAGTGGAATCACGTGCATTGGTCAAAGCAACTTACTGTCTTTGTGTCGGTATTGGTGATCTGAACTGAAAATACACGCTAGGCTGAAACCTCAGCATCTACCTCTGTGACGCAGACACTCACCCACATTTTGACGTTTTTGGAAGGAAAGTTATGGTGCTTTTAACTTTCTCTTTTCTTAGTGTTTACATTTCTGACATTTGGTAATGGTGGCTGTACTGCTGCCAATAATTTCTTTCATTCACTGGAGACTTGTTATTTATTTTGCACAGTATCGTGCTGTTCATAATTCCATATTTTTATAGCTTATTGTTGCTGAGATTTGCAAATTAAGAATGAGTTGTCTTTCAAGTAGCGTGTTGTGAGCTGGGTACTGTCAGCAAGAGATTGTTGTTCATTTGGCCCTCTGGAAACGCTGCACGTTTACCCACGAAATCGGACGCGTACTCCAACGTTTTATGACCAGAGCCTAAAAAGTTAATGCTAAAAATGTGCTCTCGAATCTTAAAGCGAAAAAGCTTTTCTAACAGCTCCTCCTTCTGCTTTCTTCTGGCACAAGCTCACCAGAGGTAATATAAAATATAATAGGAAGGCAAACTGGGAAATGGACATTACATGGCTAAACGTGTGCGTGTACAAGGAGTGACAAATGTAAGTCAGGACTGAGCGTGCACATGTGCCTGCATATAGACTGTGTGGGGCTGCCTTTGGGTCACTCTGCCTCTGTAGCTCCTAGAAAAAAGGGGGAAAAAAAGGAAAAAAGAAAAAAAAAGTGGAAAAAAGGAAAAAAAAAAAAAAAAGGCGAAGCCCAAGGACGTGTATCGGTGGTTGCAGCTAGAGCTGGAGGGCAGAGGCGATGCAACCCAGCTGGGACAGGAGGCCCCAGCTCAACTGGAGCTGCAGCCAGTGCTGGGTGCAGGGAGGGGGGGGACACCCCGCTTCCCCCCCCAGAATAAGAAGCACCTCAGCAGCCCTGGTTGCGTGGGGAGCATCTCCACTGCGGGAGACGCAGCTCGCTCCCGAGGCACAGACACTCGATCAGCAGTAATTGTTCACCTCTAATTGCTTCAACTCATCTGTAAAATTCACAAGCAAACATCGGGCTGTACCTGAAAAGGTAAAAGATCCTGCCAGCGCTCCCAGCCTCATGCTGCCCACAAGTTTATGCTACTAAATTCAAGCTTGACTGACAGACAGGTATGATTCCCAGACTGCTTGAGGCAGGATTTGGATGAATCTCAGGGCGATGTGTAATCTAGTTGCTCTGCTGAGCTCTGCTTTCTGTATTTAATAGAAAGAGGGAAAGAAAAACATTTTTTGTTGTTTTCTCTCTTAGAGTTTTTTCAGAGACATACCATCCCACCCCCCGACTCACGGTTGAGGTTAGGTTTCATCACTTAGGATCAACTTTACAAAAGGCCTGGGCTCTTTCTTATGACTGTATAAATGAGCTTTGCTAAGATGAACAGCTCGATAATGGTGGGATGCAGTCAAAACATGCACGCTGGATGCAACTCATGTTTCATTTGATTGGAGGTGGAGTAGGGTTTAAAAGCTGCATTTTTTTCTGGTTGTTTTTTCTATTTCAAACAAGGTTGATCTAGGATTTCTCTTTGCTGTCTTCCTATTATCTCCCGTCATACTCAATCCAACCTGAACGTATGTAATTCAAGATGTGTATGAATAATAAAATTCCACAAACAGGGCACTCTCATTTTTTCCTTTCCCCAAAGAGACTACAGCGTGTGCAGAGCTGTGGAGAGTCTTGTCACTGTTGCTGCCCTGGAATGCGTTTCTTCAGCTCAGAGTCAGTTAGGATTCAGTACCCGTTTCTGCTAACTTGGACGTCTCCCTGCTTGTTATCATTAAACATGATAACATTAGTTCAACTTTTTAATGACTTCGCAATGATTAGCCCTGCTAGGCTTTCTGGCAGGGCTGTCATCCCAGCAAAAGCATTATTTTTAAATATATCTGTTAATGAAAGTGCAGTTGCAAATGCAGCAGTGACTATAGCAAGGCATGTCAGGGGCTGTCACATGTTCCAGGCACGTTTTCAGGCTGGGATCACGGTCACCTTCAAGCTATAAAAAATACATTTTTTTTCTTTTTTTTCTTTTAAGAAGCAGAGTTGGTAGCAGTTGAAGCTAGAACTCCTGAATATTGTTTTTCTCTTACTTGTTGCTTGTAGAGCTCTGACAGTGATACAGCTGTATAATGCTGTGAAACTGCTCTGAGCTTCCAGGTCTCTTCCCCTTCAACAAAGCAGCTCCTGAAGGGTCCCTTTAGTTTATCCATGGAAAACTCCAAGTGCCTCAAGATCAGTTTACTGAGGTTTTGGTTTGCTGTGTGTGCTGAAATAGGTTTTGGGGGTTCTTTTTGGTGTGCGTTTTGTTTCCTTATCCTCAAGTATATGCCACTGCAACGGGAGAAAAACCAGTAGTACTACCACTCTTAACAACGTGCCCGATGTCAGTGATATAAACTTACACGAGTGAACCTACTACTGTAGGTTGCACCAGATCTGATCGCATCTTACACGTTTTACAAACTTTTTTAATCCACAGACACAGCTTCATGTTTCAGATTTTACTGCCGCTGCCTCCCCTCCGCGGCTGGCAGCTCGCAGGCAGAAAACGGCAGAGCCTCCTCCAGCAGCCCTGGACGCCCAGCCACCTGCAAAAGTTGTGTATTTAAGGAATAGTTTTGAGGCTTTGTTGTCAGAGAGTGAAATTAAGGTTTTGGCTGTTGTGGGTCAGGAGGGCACGCGCCCGCTGAGCTCATACGGGGCCCTATTCTGCCGTGATTCTTCCTATGAATTATTAGTTTATTAAGCAAACAAAGCTTAATCCAGCCCCCACTGAAAATCTGTCTCCAGTGGAGTGGGATTGTGTTAGCTTGGGGCTGGTGGAACGAGGGGCTCTTCGGTGGTGATTTTCCACTTACTGCAGTTAGAGCTGAGGCTGGGCGCGAAACTCCTGCGCGGTCTCTTCATCCGCTGGTGTTAGCTGGAGCTTAATGCACTGGGGGTGTTACTGCCCGCGGCGTTGGCCTGTCCTGGCGTGACCTAAAAGAAGTTGGTTAGAACCAAAAATGGCGACTAATTGTTGCCATTCCTGCAAAGCGATAAGCTTTTTATTGATGATTCAGGTTTAATAAAAGAGTAAGGCACGTCATCTCTAAGCAAAAATACCTTTTTGTGATGAGAGCCCTCAAATCATACCTTGCCAGAAAGAGTACAGAGGATTATAGATGGCCACAGGGCCAGGATGAGGCTGCAACTCACCGAGCACTTTGTGCGGGTCGTGAATGAAGGTAGGATGTTAGAAGACAACTGCGTGGGAAGGTCACCTCAGGAGAACAGGCGGCCACACAGAAGTTGTGGTCTGGTGTCGGTGATCAGCGACCTCCCAGCAGGAGATTTGGCTTGGCTGGATGTGGCAGCCCCTCACCCGGACCTGGGGCTTTCATAGAGGCTAAAATTCACCTATGATGGAAGAAGACATGAGTTATCACTGGGGAGGTGGCCTGCAGCTCCCAAGAAGAAGCCAAAGAGCGTGCCCTGCGGAGGGACGTCCTGCAGCTCCCTCCTTGCTTCGGGAGAGCAGGAGGCACCTTTTACCTTAGAAGGTGGAAAAATGGGGATTTCTGGTACCATTTCAGGAGAGCATTCTTGCTCCAGTCTTTCGTGCTTGGCAGTTTTGGGGCATTTCGGAAAGGAGGAAGGGAAAGATTCGCAGTGCCGGTGCCGAGACGCCGCGGTGCTCCCCCACCATCTCGGCAGGGTGAAGGGGAGGGTCCTCTCCTTCCTGCCGGGCTCCCACCTGTGCCCCTGCAGACGCTCACTTGCTGAGTTTCGCCTGGGGATTTTTGCTGAAGTTTTCTTTGGGACCAGTGCAGTGCTTAGGAAGGACTCCTCTACATTAGCCATTGAAAAAGCTCCAGTTCGTTTGAATTTATCATTGCCTGAGTATGGCAAGAACCTGGCTCGAGTTTCATCACACAGTTCTCCAGCTGTAGAAGTTGTTCATCACAGGAGCTAAAATTGAAGCTTTGCTGTTTAGACCCTTTTCTTTCTTTTTTTCCCTCTCAAATGCTTAATTACGGCTCGAAGTGATGTTATGTATGCGTTCATCCTTCTCGTTTTTCTGGTGGGCATAAATCCTGATTTTGATCGAGCTCCTTGAACATAACTCTTACTATTAGTTTCGGACATTTAATTTGCTTTGCTTTTCGGGCAAGTTCCACTCTTTCTCTGAAGCAGCGTGGAGGCGAATGCCAGTTGGCAGTGAGCACGCTGCCTCTCCAGGCGCTCGCTTTCCTGCCCGAGCTTCTCTTTGGTGCACCAGAGCCTCCAAAGGTGGTCAGGAGATGGGACCAGTGCCTTGCTCGGGGTAGATGTACCCACGTGGCGGAGGCTGGGAAGCCGTCGGGCGCCGCATGTTGGCGCAGGAGCAGCAGGGCAGGGTTCTGCGGGCGCTGGTGGGCTTCACCAGGCTTTTCCCCGGGGTCTTCAGTTCCTTCCCACCATCCCATGCGGAGCGGGTTCTCCGCTCCGTCCTCTGCCTTGCACCAGTGTGGTGCAGGACGAAGTCACTCGGTGCCTTCCCCTGCGGTGCTGTAAGTTCAGTACATCGCCTGGAGGGTTAAAGTACAGACAGCACCGACTCTGAGCAGCATCTCTCGCCTGCCCTAAAATCTGAATTTCCCAGGCAGCGCTGGGGCACGTGCAACGTTTTCCAAAGCTCTCGTATACGCAGGAATAAAGGGTTTAGTCGGGTGCGACGGACTACAACTCCTCTTCAGGGCCGAGCGCGACAGATGCACGTGTACCAGCCGGTGCCTTTGCTCATGCTCATCAGCTGAAGGGTCGCTCCCCCCCCCCCCCCAAACCGTCATCCTTCAGCTAAACCTTCCTGGGGGCAGGAGGGCCCATGGGCTGGGAGCGGAGGGAGGGTCAGGCGGAGCGGTGGGGGGGGCTGGCCGGGGCAGGCGGGATGGCCGGGGTACTTCAAAGCGCGCGGGCGGCGGCGGCCGAGCGCGCAGCCCCGGGCCGAGCTCACGGGGAGTGCGTTTTCGCTATTATTTCAATTATTACAACTTCCTGAATAGGTTGAAGGTCATTCATAATTCACGCTTCTGTCATCTTTACGCATGCCAAATGCAGTCTATTAAGCATAAATAAAATTTCAAGTGCCTGACCAGGAAAAGTAAACTGGGATTCATAACAATGAGGCCTTATTCATCCATTTAAAAGTAAATTGTGTGTGTTCCTTTTTTTTTTTTCACCCTTCCATTTCCCTTTACGGCTTTGCAGTTTGGGAGCTTTTATTTCTGCTCGGTAGCATAAATATATGACCTGCGGTGTAGGCAGACACAGAGGACTGATGAGTTAGGCCTCCCCCAACTTCTCCCCACCTCAGACCCCCTGAACTTTGAAAGTGTTTCCAGATCTGGATCCGATTTTGCTCTTCCTATATAAACTGCAGTCACACACCGCTGATCCCAGGGCATGTGAAATGTGCATCTGGACTTTGCTTTTGTTTTTCACTCCCCCCCTCCTCTGGTCGTTCCTCTACCGTGCAGCAGCTCTTCCTGTACTTCTCCAGGCAGACTGGTGCACGCTTGCGAGTCGTGAGTGCAGGTTAACCCGAGAAGGTCAGGTAACGAAACAGGATTTTGGTAGGCTGAAGAGGCGATAGTCAGAAAGTTAAAACCTTTCCTTAGTTTCAGTAGAGTCAGGACTGCGCCCAAGAAATCTTCAAGCTCTGCGATCGAAAAGGCCATTTATTCTACATTAGTGTTTCCTAATACAAAAAAATGCTGCCTGCAGTAGAGGTTGCTGTTGTTGCAAAACAAGGGCAGCCAGGAGGGGACCTGTGGGGCTTGCGGGTAATTTATGAGCTTTCTCATCCGGGGGCTTGCAGGACCCCCGTGCCGTCTGCCCCAGTAGGCTACTGCCACCTAAAAACTCGGGCAACGTGGTTCATTTCCACAGTTAGCTTCTCACTTTTTCTCAGACAGGGTAATTCCAGGAGGTTTTAGGTAGGAAGAGTGAGAAGAAGGCTTTTCACGTGAACCAGTAAGGACGGTTCTTAAGGTCAGATTAAATTTACCTGCACGATCATTTTGGTTTAAAGTTCAATATGTTTTATTTTAGTTCCTCTCTGGAACACAAGCTGGTATATAAACTGTTAGTGCAGGTGGGGGGTTTTTGTACATAAGCAAATTAAAAAAAGTATTTTTAATAATACTTAGAGTTAGTATTTTAATAATAATAATAATACCGTGAAAATGCCAGAGCTGGAAATCTGCCACTTGGACCTTGTTTTGGAGGGCGTTAGTTCTGAGATGCGAAATAAAGAAACATCATTCAACCTAAATCATAGAGTTTTTCGGTATACTCCGTCTTGTTTCCCCACTGAGGTACAGAGAGGCTGGCCAGGTAGTTTCTGATGGGTAGCTTAATCATCTCGGATATTTTCGAATACCAGTGCAGACAGGACAACTGGCTGCAGAGTTTACACCCTAGTTAGGGATTTGTCCCACAGCTGCAAGAAAGATGCTGCATCAAACCGGGGCTTCCCAAAGAGAAGTGGTGCACCCCAGCACAGCGCTTCGTGGACAAGACCCTCTTTATGCCTATGTATGGTCCATATGTCCTCACTTTGTGACCAGAGGTGAAAAGGTCTATCAAAATACCTCTGGCTGGACAGGAAAAATACAGGAGAAGGCTTCGTGGTGGTTTTTGTTCGCTCCTTAGTGTGGATGCACCGCTGACCTCAGAAGAACAGCGGGGTTTACCCGACCGTGACACAAAACCCAGGAGCACAGAGGCAAGTCCTGGGCAGAGCAGGAGCTTTGGCACAGTCCCTCTGAGATGGTGGAGGTCCCACCTGGCTGAGGGGTGGGCCTGATCCTGCTCCCACCCCAAGGGGGAGGTGGGTGCTGTTGCAGCAGGGAGGTCTGCAGAAGTCTCTCCGGTCAGTGGGCAATGCCATATACATATTAGTTCCACCCAAAGCCAGCTGGCAACCAGGCTTATCTTCCACAGATTCGACTGCAGCTTCCCTTTCGGACATGTGGAGGCCATTATATTTCTGGAAAAAAAAAGCTAGTTTTCAATACATTTATCTTTATAAATGGAAAAACAAGCATCACTTAAAGCAAATATTCACTGGATGCGGCGCTGACATCAGATTTATTTGTGGGAGTTAAAAGTTGGCTTCATTTAAATGTCTTTTGGCCTTTGATCAAATGAGTTGTGTCGCCCTGGCCGCATCCCCGGCACGCCACAGCCCACGCAGCAGCCCCGCGTCCTTCGGCACCGGTGATAGCATCGGCTCTGGAGGGGATTGCGGTACCAGGCGTTCGCCCGGCTGCATGAAGAGACGCGCTCGAGGGCCTGCCACAGCTCTCTTGGCCCTTCGTGCCCTCTGAAATACCCGGTGGAGTTCCAAATCCCCTCGATAAAGGGTAAAAAGAGGAGGGAGGTGCAGCCCGGGTGGATCAGGCTGCCCATAAACTCCTTCTCCTGGCTTTTAGGGGGCGAATTGTCCATAAGCAGGGGGTCGAGGCACAGGTACCTCTTTTGCCCAAGGTGTTTTGCCAGTGCTTCTGGCACCGGGAGAGGGATGAGCTCTCCCGCACACCTCCTCCAGAGCGGTTTTTGGGACAAGGCGAAGAAAAGCAAACAAATCCGAGGAAATGCGTCTTATTTCGTTGTTTTTAGGTATTTAGCCCATATCTGTGGGCAAAGGCCGCTTGTAGAAAGAAACGATTAGGCTATACGGCCACCTCCTGGAGGACATCGGTATGTGCTCAGCTGCCGGGGCCACCCGATGGGTGACGGTTCACGTGTGACCGGACAAGGAAAATACCCACGCAGCTCTAGATACTCGTACCTGCCTTGCGACAAGCGCATCTGTTTGACTTCAAACAGCAGAGGTGATTTTCTGCCTTTCTCCCAATGCATTGGAATGAGGATTGAGAGTTAAGAGTTTGAGAGCTCAACCTTTATTAAAAATACTTTGGTCCGAGAAAACGCAAAGGCATCATTTTTTAGTGTAGGAAACATAGCTGTCGTGTTTTTGTTTAACAAGGCCTAAGGAAGTTACTAATATTTATTTGAGCTTTTTAGTGCTCTTCACATTTCCTGCTGAGACGGCAAGCAGCCAGATGGATTTTGGGAATTTCCTTTCGGCAAAGCCCCTCGCGGTGCCGGCGTGCACTTGCTCTGGGTGCAGGGACCCAAGGGAGCGTGGCCCCTTCGCCCCCCCGCCCCCACCAGCCTCCTGCTTCCCTGACGGGCTTCTTCCCAGAGCCCGGAGCCTGGTGTCTCCTGTACAGGTGGACCAGGTACCACCGGCCGGGGTCACCACCAGCGGCTTTGGCTGCTCGCGGTGTTTCTTCAGCCGGGGCTGATTTTTTTCCCATTTGAAGCTAAGGAATAACCAGGCGCGCTGGTTCATGTGAGTGTCTCGCCTCGCAGCTTCCTGGACTGCGTAGAGGTAGGGATGGGGGCTTGGATGTCTGTGGTTTGATCAGCAACATCTTCTTAGGTCTGCTTCGGCACCTTTTCCCAGTGCAACAGGAATTCTCTCCCTTAGATGGGTCACTCAGGGATGTGTTTTACAGCTACTTTGTACGTGGGTTTGGTATAACTAAGCACGCAAATTGCTGGTGATGTTTGCAGTCATCACGCAGCTCATTTTGCAGCAGAGGCTGTTGAAAGCAATCGTCCTTTTTATCCTCGCGGAGCCCAAAGCACCAGCAGCTTTGAGGCTAGAAGGAGCAGACCTGCCGTAGTCGACGTCGGCACCTCTCCAGCAAACAGCAGCCAGCACCCGCGCCGGGGCAGGGTCTGGCCACACGGTTTTGACCCTGTAATAATCACCAGCAGTGGTTTATGCCTCTTTGCTTGTCATGGTAGTCACGTTGCTTTCTCTCTTTTTTTTTTTTTTTTTTTCAGATATTCTACAGAGTGGTAGCAGATATTGAACCAGGAGAGGAGCTCTTACTGTTCATGAAGAGTGAAGATTATTCACATGAAACAATGGCGCCGGACATTCACGGTTAGCAGTTTCTTACTGTCTAATCTAATAGAAAGTATCATTGAAATTAAGGAAAAAATTAGGAGATTTCTCCTCTGTTGGAATCCTTTTGAAATCTGGGATGGCTTCACTGCAGCCAGGGAGGAGAGCTGGACCACAGTTCTATTCCTCTATCTTCTGCCCTTCTGTTTCAGTGAATAAACTAGGCTAATATTATCACAAATCCTTCAGTCCCTCTGAAGGGTGAGTCTGCTCTTAAAAGCAATGCCATCGCTGGCATTGGGGTTTCCCTGTTTATTTTCTTCATCACTCCGTCACTCCAGCCTGGTCCAACTAGGAGTGTAGCTTCATTCAGTGTTGCATTTGAATGCACCTGAATGTTGCTTTATTCGATGTTGCATTTTCTACCTGCTAATGTGGCGAGCTCTAGTTTGCAGTCGATACTTCTCAGCATTGAATCACTGCAACAATTAATGTCATTCAGGTTTTACACTCGCTTACTCGAACCTCCCTGGCGGAAACAGAGGTCTGCAGATGTAACTGAGGGCAGTAGTAAGGCTTCAGGTTTGAAACTTGATCATTTTGTGGGTATTGCAAAAGGAGAGCAAGAGTCCATGTCCTTATCTCTAGGCTGTGCTGCTCCTGCAGGACCTGTACGGACCCTGATTATAGGTTATTTTTTGTCACTTAGCCAAACAACTGTTCTTCTGTCACCTTGAAAAGAGAAAATCTCAGGTTGTTAATGTTGCTGTCACTTGTGAGAATGTTTGAGCCATTCTTCCTCCTCGTGCTCATTCGTTACTCATCTGATGCACATATTCCGAGTCTGAAACTCCTGAGCTGTTGCTCAGATTTGTGCCCCACCTCCAAAAGCTCCTTTTGCTCTGCTGCCCGTCGGGCAGTGGGTTGTACAGGCACAGCGGGGACTGGGTGCAGGATACCTGCTTGATGCCCATTAGGCTGCAGTTTATGCCAATGTGGACATTTTACAAGTTTGCAGGGATTCTGGGACAGTACACAGGTTTTCCCAGGGCAGGAGGTATCGAGGGCTGCACTTTCTTATAAATGCTTGTACATTTAGGACAGTATCTTTTATTCTCTTAAGAAAAAGGTGGGGATTATTCATTCATTCTAATTTGGCTTTGTGTTTGGTTTTTTTTTTTCCCCACAGTGGTAACTTCGTTTAGTTATTGCTAAAGATGTCCCCCTTTTCGAGCACAGCATTTTCCACGCCTAGTCCCTATGGTCAAGTAGCTGTTGTATAAATGACACCAGAGGACACCTCTGCAGTCACAGCAGGAATATGTCCCACAGGGGTAATTTAGAAGCAGACTGAGCCAAAGCATTGCTCATGAACAGCGGACAAGAGAGCCCTATGATGCTTTCAACTGTCAAGTAGCAACCAGCTACATATATTTGAGATTTCAGCCAGACTCCACTGTGTGTTTCTGACTCAGAGCCCCTGGGCATTTACACCTGCAATCAAACCAGGGTGTCTGGATCCTCGTATAGACCATCAGTAGAAAATCCAGCGGAAAAAAATATCACGGGATGCTCTTCTCTGAGTTTGCTTTTTGGGATTCTCTTCAGCTAATCTATTCTTTTGCAGGGATTGCTCATTAATGGAATGCAGTATTCACTTCAAAGTGACACTCTAGTGATCTTCTGCACTTGTTTTCAGTAAGAAACACGTTGTGACCAATTTTATAGAATTTAAAGCAAGGCCCCCTGTGTTCATTACCCAATTTCATGTGTCTCTGGCTTACTTTGAACAGGGTTGGGTGTTGCAAAAGGATTCTAATGGAAATGAAGAGACTTCTACAAACTTTTGGCTATGTTAGGTGCTGATGTTCCTATCTAAGTCAGTCTCCTGCATTCAGAAATGCAGAGACTGGCAGCCTCCACTGGATATCCACCTTAGACCCTGTATATCCCCATTTAGGATAATATATACTGACATACTGACTTTTGTCCTAAGCCAGTGTTAGGGATCCCTATTGGATGTCACCCGGCAATTAACAGGTAGTATTGCACTGTCATATATTGTAGAATTAAAGCATTATTGTAAAGCGTTCTAAGGCATTCTTGCTTCTTTTGAGGTTCTTCTCTTTTTCACTGAATAGCTACTTATTTAACCACACCGTCATCGAACTCCCAATGGGACGGTAGATAAAAATGACTGAAAACTGATGCAGTCTCCTTGCGCCCAACCCCTTTGTCTTCCAGAGGAGCGCCAGTATCGCTGCGAGGATTGTGACCAGCTCTTTGAGTCCAAGGCTGAGCTTGTAGACCACCAGAAGTTCCCCTGCAGCACACCTCACTCTGCCTTCTCCATGGTGGAGGAGGACTTCCAGAAAAAGCTTGAGAATGAGAATGACCTTCAGGATGTGCATGAAATCCAGGAGTGTAAAGAGTGTGATCAAGTCTTCCCAGACTTACAAAGGTAGGAGTAGATGCTTAAAACGTGGTTCAATGAGGCAAATTCTGTAATGGCTTCAGTCAGATCATGCAGGGCATCACCCAGGGCAGAATCATCTTCTATACAAACCAGAGATGAAGATGAATAAGACTTCTGTGCCAGTTGGTGTTTTATTGCATAGAAAGCAATGGAATCTCAATAAATCTGATCCTTGTACTGAAGTTCTTAGCGGGGACCTTAAATTAAGAACTGGATCTTCTGACAATCAGATCTTTAGCTGGCATGCATTGAACTGGTTGCGGTGAAATCGGAGGAGTGATTACAGTTCAGATCAACTAATGTCTGGGCTCCTTATTTTTAGGTAGAAATAACAGAACATCTCCAAGTGGTGTTCACTGATGTTACCAATTTTATCTTTGCAAAAAAGGCATGCTAGTTAGAGGCAGGTTCCAGATCTTAATCTATGTGTGTCTATATGTTAATAAATATTTATAGCCATACTGTCTTGACACACTGGGGTTCAGCTTTTTCTTATATATATCTGTCTGTTTAAACAGATCGGCCTATGCGCATATGTACCTGAAATATGCATAGAATGTAAATAGAAAGTATGAATTTTATATGCTGAAAATCATTTACATATTTCCTGTCACTGTAGTTTTTTGTGGCTACTTAAAATGCCATATAGCTGTGCAGATTACAGCAAATTTTGGAAATTACTAGAAGATACTGTGAGAGTACACAGGAGCTTCTGCGGCACATCCCTCGCAGATTCACATCTTAATGCTTTCAGGACCAGGAGAAGGTTGACCTCAGCCAACATTTGATAATAATGCTGAGATATCTCAGTAGCGAAGTCCTGGGCCATATCCTCCACTGTGGGGAGGCACTGCATTTCTTAGGAAGCTGGTTTATAGTGGCAGCAGACACGGGCCAGAGTCTCTTGCTTTCGGCCGGAGTCTGTAACACAGCTCCCACACTCCCACAGTGTCTTCTTTCCTCTCCACGTCCTGTGGGCACAACCTAAGTGACTATTAACTTCCCTCTTAGGGACAGCAGTGTGTTTATTTGCATTGCTTAATAATCATGTGCCCCTTAAATATTGACTTGTCAGTGTAGAGTATTTTGTGCGCTCCTGTTTTTCATAGAAGTCTTTACTAGTCCGTCATTCAGGATGTTGTGGTGCCTGTTGGAGGTTAGCACGGATTTGTGCAGCCCCTTTGGACAACTGCTCCTGGATGCTTCAGGTTCTGCAAGATGGAACCCTTTCTTCCAAAACACAGATGCTCCTTGGCTCCTCTTGACGGAGTGGAGGTGTCTCGGCATCACGCAAGGGGTCTTGGATCAGCGTATCGTACGACTTGATCCTTACACTTCCGCAGAATTAATGACACCAAAATTAAAACATGATGTGCCAAACATTGCTGCCCGCATAGTAGGTCAAGCCCGCTGAGTGGGAATTTGTGCAGGCACAAGGTCTTATTTACCAGCTGATGTGGAGCAGTAGGCAGCTCCGCACGTCTAATTTTTGATCTGAGTGATTGATTCGAAAGGGCCGATGTAGGTAGATCAAGTTGAAAGGGTTGCAGCAGTGTGGGTGAGGCAGGAGCCTGGACTGTAGCATTTTTCCATGTTGTGAGTTACTCGGTGTTAAAGTTCTTTTCTGCCTGCGAACCAGAGGACGATATCTAACATATGGGAATCATTGAGGAAATGTAAATTTAGCTTAAAATATTAAATATTGAAGAGAAAGGGCAGAAAACAAAGAACGAGTCATCATAAATAGGTGGGCAGTACTGTAAGAAAGAGTGAAAAATGAGAGAGAATGCAGTCATTCTCCGAACTCTTGAATTATTGAAAGGCTAATACACCACAAAGACAGTTTGCAGCAAAAAAGTACCGAAGCGTGCTGTATCCAGATTATATAAAACAAAAGGCTCGCATGAGCCATGCTTGAGGGTGTGTGTAATTAAATGGAGAAAGAGCTGAGCAGGAAGATGGAGATGTGGGCGGCCAGGACTGCCCAGTGCTGGTGGCAGATCACGTAGCTGCGGCGGGCGTCTGGGAGCTGGAGCCAGAGCCAGGGACAAGAGTCTCTCTAGATCTTACGGCAAATTTGTTGACCAGTGCACAATGGAGAGTCAATTGTTACAGAAGTTTTAGGAGGGGAAGCCAGAATTATTTTTTTCCCGTGAGGGAAGGAGACTGAGAGAGGTAGAAGTAAAGAGCGTCTGCAGGGTGAAAGCATTTCCATTACCTGTGGCTGAGAATGGAGGTTGCTGTTTGGGCTGCACAACCCAAACGAGACTGTAAACCCAGCAGGGTTTGTCCACTGCTTCAGCAGAGATCAGTGGGAGCTTCACATTAGGCAAGTTTGCTCTGGTTTGGCATCTGAGACTAAAAATCCCAGTTTCCAGTGCCTTTTCTCTGAATCCGCTCTTACATTATGCAGTGATCTTTCCTCAAGCAGTAGTCTGAGTTGCGAGTCTGTATGTGACCAAGCAATACAGGTGTTTAAAAATACATATTTGCTACAAATGAATAATAAAACAGGAATTCAGCAAATTTAGAGTTTAAAATTAATTCAAAGACGTGCAACAGAAATTAGGCAGATATTGAATACCTCACTAACAGACTGAATAAACTACTAAGAAATGAATGAATGAACAGCTACGCAGTTGAACACAGTTAATAATAACCAAGTATAACTTCAGTCATAGTGTACCCTACTTAGAGACTTCTTATGCTTAATCCTGTCCTACTCCAGTGGAGTTATTCTTCATCCATTCCTGCTGAAAGAAACATTGACTCCCATCAAAGGAATGGAGTTATGTCAGGTGGTGGGATCCAAGGTGTGTTTAGAGGGACAGTCATAAGATAGAAATAATTCAGACTGCAGGGAAGAATTACCGGAGTGAAAGACTGAGAGGTGTATGAAATAATCTCCTTAGGGAGCGATGGCAGCAGCATCTCCTGGAGCATTTGCAAGTGGTCTGGCAAAACATGAGAGGATGTGTTATTCTGGTAGGGAGGAGGATGTTCTGCCTCCCGGCTGGTGTGAGCCTGGTACTCAAAGGACTCGGGTCTGTCAGGATTGGGCCTTTGGGGCTTTTAAAATTTTTTTTTGCTGTAATTATGTGCTCTGCTGTCTCCTCTTCCTATAAACCACTGACAAACCCCTGTGTGGGGGACCTTGCTGAGACCTGTTCCTCTTTCCGCAGCCTGGAGAAGCACATGCTGTCGCACAGCGAGGAGAGGGAGTACAAGTGTGACCAGTGCCCCAAAGCTTTTAACTGGAAGTCCAACTTGATACGGCACCAAATGTCGCACGACAGCGGGAAGCACTACGAGTGTGAAAACTGTGCCAAGGTACAGTGAATTTGTAGGCTGCCTGGTGCTTCTTATGCTGCTGGATGCACGGGGGCATGGAAGTGGGGATACCTGGGACCAGGATGCAGGAGGGTGTAGGACTCCTGCCATGCTCCGGACAGTTTCTCAAGGGTTTACCCTTCTCCTTTATAAATATGTTGGTATTCTACCCCTTTTGATTTGGAAATGGCTGTGGAGTCTGAAATGAGCGCTGATGCAGGATGCTGAGCATCCCCGAGCTCAGGGCTTGGTGCCTTGCGAGGACTGGTGGGGCGTAAGAGGATCACTGAGGGGCAAGAAACCCCGGGGAAATGCAGGGCGGGTGGGTTCCCCAGGCTGTGTGCCAGCCCTTGGGACCAGAAACTTCAGGACACTACTGCAATATCAATTCAGATAAGAAATAGTGATGGGCCCCGGCTGCGCTAAAGTAAGCACAACTATCTCATCTCTAGAGCATCTCTGTCACTTCCTAGCACCGGGTTTGCTGTGTCGGTTATTTGTACAGGATGTGGTGCTCTGCATTGCTTTTTATCAGATTCCCAAAGCTTGGGCCTTTTGCATGAGGACTTTCTTGTTTTTAAGTAGGTTTGCTGCAGTAATGAGAATTTTATATTGAGCTGACACTCGTAAGATGCAACCAAGCCCTGAGTGCTAGGACTGTGTCATGTACAGGATTTCTCACTGCCACGCGCTCAGTTGTCACTATAAAGTATTTCTATTGCAGTAGTGCTTAGAGGTTTCAAGCAGCTGCATTTTTTCTCGTTTTCTGTGAAGTCCCTGACCTCAAAAGCACAATTTCTAATGACAGGGTCAAATGCATCTGCTGCAGCGGCTGCAAAGGGGTTAACAGATCTGCCAAATACTTGGCTGATCCTGGGAAACTGAGGCCCTATCCTGCAGGCACAGCTCCCATTGATGCCCATTAGCGAGGCTTTTAATCTTAAATACTCCCAAAATAGCTCCAAGGTTTGAATTTTAAAAGACTCTTGTAATAACTGGCTTTTTCCGCAGTCAAGTTTCTTGGTTAATCAGTACTCATTTCCTAGCAGGTTTTCACGGACCCCAGCAACCTTCAGAGGCATATTCGTTCCCAGCATGTTGGGGCTCGTGCTCACGCTTGTCCAGAGTGTGGCAAAACCTTTGCCACTTCTTCAGGCCTCAAACAGCATAAACACATCCACAGCAGTGTCAAACCTTTTATATGTAAGTCTTCAACTAAACATCTTTGGTTAAGTGTTATTTTGTTTGTTGTAAAGCACCATAATCTGGAAGGAGGAGGTTGTGTTGTGCTCCCGTTGAATTTCTCACCGGTTTCGCGGGGGCTGCGAGTTGTTAAATGAGTTCTGGGTAATTTGTAGTCCAATGCAAAGTGTTATTTTCATACAGTTTTCCTTTTGAGACAGACACTGTATGCTGTATAAATGTACCTGTTGTCCCAGAGGAGGAGGTGACAGTGCCCGGGTGGGCAGGGGAGGGTGGCGGTGGCTGCCACCACAGTCAGGATGTGCCGGGAATTACACAGAGACAGCAGTACCTGGAAGACTGCTTTGTTTTAGGAGTTAATTTTGGGCCACAGAGTCTCCACAGCAGATGCCATGACTTTTGCTGGAGTTGGAAAATAAGCCTCAGAGGCAGTGAAATTCAGCTGGAGGAGCTTGCCACCCTCCTTGAGGCTCCTTTGCATGCCCCAGATTTTGAGTTGAGCTATTAGATCTTCGCCAACAGCTGCTCCAGCAATAAAACTTGACTCGTATGTGGGCCTGACTCTGTATTGGGCTATAAAATGGATCCTCAAAGTCTCACGGGTTGTGTTTACTGCTAAGCCAAAATCCTGCTAGGAGATGGGGAAGCTGGGTGCACAGTAACGTTGCAGGTTGCTTTCTCACACCAGGGAAGCAGAGGCAGAAAATATTTAAGAATATTGTTCTTGGTAGTGCTAATCTCCCCCACAGTCTTTTTAGGCACCTGCTATATCTTGAAAGGCACCTTGTGACCACCTCCCCTACTTGTCTGCTAAACTTCTTAATCTTTTGCTGCTCTCAACAATAATTTACCAAAATACCAACACCACACCCGGACAAAGCGGCGGCCACACGCTAATGTAATTCCTCCAGAGAGGAGTATTGGCTTGAAAGACTCATTTGTGCGAAATCTGTATACCTGCCATTGGGTTAGATAATACTTTTGGTTTGGGCTTCTTCAATGAGAAAATGTATAACTAGATCTGATAATAAATATCACTAATACTTTTAAACCTGATTACAGATTAAGTAATTGCACTTAAAGATTATAATTATTAGAAAACAGTAACTTCTGGATAGGTAAGGAGTCTTCAGATGGTCCTGTTGCAATGCCCTACATAAAAGTCTTAAGTGGCCCCTCTCATAAAAGAAATAATCTCTCAAATGCTCTTTGTTACTATTTGTTCTGATAAATCAAAACAGCAACCAGTATTCTTCGTTATGTACAGTGTGAGGGACGAAAACCCATTGAGCAACCTATGAATAACAGCCATGTAATTGCAGAACAAAAGGGTTTGGAGACCACATGTTTGGTAGGCTTTGCTGAGCGATGGGAGGGAGGTAGGGTCACCTAAAGGAGATATCTGTTTTCCACCAGGAAGGCCACACACCATGATTTACTCGTACCAGTCTGTTTATGGCAACTGTCTCTTATTACAGTACACCACCCAAGCTTGAGTGAAAACTCACCAACACTAAGGTAATTACTCACTGCCTTCGCAAAATCTCCAGCCTCTCCAAATAGAAACCACATGCCATAATAGACTGAACATATTCAAAATAGTACTTACGGTAATTTTTTTAATAAGCAGAAAATATGCAAACTTAACTGCTGGCTAATTTGGGGTCCAGAGACAATCGTGGTACAGAGTGTGCATAGGCCTGAGATGAATTTTTGTAATTTGGGAGCCAGATTGGGAGTTTGCGTTAAACCTGAGGTCTGTAGAGCAATAAAAGCTGCAAGGAGGGAAGCTTCCCTTACAAGTTAGTTGCTTAAAAGTATGGTGCTGAGATTTAAAGGGTGTAATAAGGTGTAATAGGAGAAATCAAACCCAGCTTCTGTTGCTTTGATATGTGGAAGCAATTAAAGTTGATAACCATCCCCCATCTACTAAGTTTAAGCAAAGCTTTACTTGGAAATAAAAGTCATGTGATAAAAAAGAGGTAGATCTTGTAACACCAACTTATCTGAGGAGTCCTGGCTCCTGGGAATATCCATGGAGATCAAGGTGGCATAATCGATTTAGACCCAGTCTCCTCCAAAATCAGCGGAGCACTCGCTGTGTGCTTCACTGATGCCATGTTACACCCAGGCTTCAGGCCACAGTCCCCAAGAGTAAAACTACTCTGGGGAGTAACAGCTTCAGACCTGGGCCCAAAATTTCTTTGCCAGCCTTAAGATCCCGTGGATTGAATGGACTGCCTGTTAAATGCAAGAGGCACCTTGAGCAAGCAGCACCTCGTTAAATAGTTTTAAATAACTTTTATGCTCAAAATGGTAAAGTCCTCAGTACAACCGTTTTTTGATTGAGTTTATGATAATAAATATTTACATATTTTAATGGTATTGCCATTATTGGTTTAATTTAGTTTTAACACTGAGATAAAATGTATTTAGTCAAATTATTAATTTGCATCTCCCTTAATAGTTTGGAAGGATATCTCTCAATTGTAAGTGTGTATTTTTGCTTTTCTCCAGAGTAGGATATTTCTTGGTTCTGATGACTTTTGATTATATTAATGTAGAAGAATAATTTAATAATGTATCGATGTTCCTTAGGGGAGAACTTCCCAAACTTTAGGAAGACCAAATCTGTGCCAATACACCCCTTTTCACCCACTTGCCTCTGTATATAACACCTGAGTGTTATATTTAATACAGTCATGTGAACAAGAAGCAGGCCCTCAACACAACCTGGTAGAAAATCTAAAAGTTCACAAAACATAATTTGTTTTTAATTATACATTAGCCTTGCCTTGTAAATGTATGCATTGGAGATTTTTTTTTTTCTTGAAGAATATGCATGGTCTGATGCTCTGCTGCTCTGTGTAAGGCATAACTCTATCGGTGTTGATGGAGTTATCCTGCTTTACACAAGGAGAAGAGTTGACCCATAATATTCAAGATGATGCTTGTGCAAACCTGTGGATATGTCACCTGAGTCACCATTTTGGTCAGTTTAATTTTGTTTTCTGTGATCAGCCTGATGGGAGCAGGGGGAGCTTTTTGTGTAAGGCCTCAACAGTGAAGGTAAGGGGCCTGACTCGGTACCATGAAGAATGGAGGTGACTTTCATTTGCGGGAGCAGAAACCTTATGCTTGTGATTAGGCTAAAAATAGGAGAAAATAGCAGAAAAATTGGAGCTTCGTACTGCAACAAATAAATGACAAATAGTTCTATATTAAATAAAAACATAGTTCTATGTTAAATAGGCAAATAAAATATTTTCCCCAAAAAAGAAACAGAAAGTACTTATCCAGAGAAAATCAAGCATTTTCAAGGAACTAGAATAATTTCTTTTCTTTTTTCCTTTCTTTTTCCCTCTCCTCTCCTCTCCTCTCCTCTCCTCTCCTCTCCTCTCCCCTTCTGTTTTTCTCTTCCTTCTTGTCTCTCTTTTTCCTTTCTCTTCCATCTTTTTTCTTCTTTCTTTTTCATTTTATTTTTTATTTTCTCTCTTGTCTTGCCTTGTGAATGAAGATTTCCAGCAGGAACAGTAACCGATACACAGCAACAAACATTCTTCCTGAATTACCGCATTGCAAATTTCCTGTGTTTGGGCCCAATTCTGGACTCTTTACCCCATGAATTGTCCCGGGGATGTCAACGGGACATGAACAAGGAAAACGGGTGGATGAGGCAGGATCAGGCCCTCGAACAATAGCAGCATTGTTGCTGAGATATGAAGCAGCCTGCTGAAGAGGTAAACAGTTAAGAGATGACAACAAGTGGTCAAGTTTCTCAAGGGCAGAGATTTAGAGGAGCAGGAAGGTTAGTGCGGGCCCCGGTGCGAGTGGAAGTTAGAGGACGTGATTGCAGTTCATGGGAACCAAGAGTGCAGGATGGGATACATTCAATTCAGTTTCCTTTGCAGGCTTAAAATAGAGCCATTGTAAATTATGTCAGTCTGTCTCAAATCATGAAAATGATTGTTAAAAAGGCCTCAGAATACACAATGTGTATTGTTGCGTGGCTTTGATGTGTGAAAGATGAGAGCTTATGATATAACACAAATTAAATAAAAATAAAGTGGCCACATGCTTTTTCCTGGCTGGGGAAAAAAAAAAAAAAAAAAAAAAAGATTTATTACAGAGGGAAAACACTGCTTACGGAAAATGTGGCTGCCTTGTTTTTCAACAAGCCTGGAGCTGATACTGTTACAAACAAGGTAGTGCAGAGGTGCGGACAAATTTTAGCGTTACGAAGAGCTTCGTGGCTGCCCCAGTTTGCTCCCTAACGTTTGTAGTGGCCAGAAAACCAGAAAACGTGATTCACTCTTCATAGTGTCTCCCTCTGCACCACCAGGACCGCTTTCAGCCTCCTGCTACTGAAAATGGTTGGGGGACGCTGGGCTCCCGCATGCCGAGCGTCGCGGGCTGGGTCAGGGCCGTCAGCTCAAGGGAGATCTGCTCCCCTCTGTGGTTTCGAGCTTTCTCCAAGTGCTGCTTTTGTGAGGCTGAAGCTATTCTCAACCCGGAGGAGTTTGAAAGGAAATCCATCGAGCTGTTTTGAGCATCAGACATGCAAATAAATACAGCTGCGTTCTTAAAGGAGATTGTTGCTGGAGTAGAGAGTATTTTTTTCATGTGCAGGAGACAAATAAGCAATATTAAAACTAGTAAATTTATTAAGATGTGGAATTTAGAGTTACAGCATCCCAGGCACCTGTAGGGACTGTATGCATTACACGAATAGAAGTGCTTTGGACATAGGAGCATACCAGATTGAGGTTACTCAGGCTCTAGCATGGACTTCCATGAGATTAAATTCTTAATTGTAAGTGGAAAAAAATGTTTGTTCATAAGGTTATGCACTTGAAAATACCCGGCTGTCGTCTCCTTCACCTCTTTCATATCCTTGTGGTCTTGCAGACTGAAAGCTCTGTGAGGCAGCTCTGCCTATCTCCTGTCTGGTCCTGCAAATATTTATTTTAATGACTAACTTTCCACCTGTGAATAGTGACATAAAGGGATGTCATTTGAAGACACAAGTGCTCGCTCGCGCAGGAGCGCCGTGGGTTCATACGGTGTTAGAGCACCGAGCCGTGGCTGTCGGCGGGGCTCTGGGTGCGAATGCAATATGGAATAATGGTACCGAATATGCAACAGTGTGCAATGCAAAGAGCAAACATGGGAACTTTGTCTTTTGATGATTTCAGACCTTTTCTGTTTCTTGGAGCGGGTTTTGGTGCTGTCTTTAGACATTTGTCTGCTTGGATGCCTTGCTTTGGAAGAGTACCGTAGCTTTTCGTACATTTGTGCACCCAGCCTTCTCCTTAACGGCTTCCTAATGGACATTTGGCGGGTAAAAAAATGGTGTTATTTGCAAAATTTTGAGGGTGGGGGCAATTTCCATAAAGCCTGAGATGTGTTGTTGTTGTTGTTTACATACAGGTGAGGTCTGCCATAAATCCTATACTCAGTTTTCAAACCTTTGTCGTCATAAGCGCATGCATGCTGATTGCAGAACCCAAATCAAGTGCAAAGACTGTGGACAAATGTTCAGCACTACGTCTTCCTTAAATAAACACAGGAGATTTTGTGAGGGCAAGAACCATTTTGCAGCAGGAGGATTTTTTGGCCAAGGCATTTCACTTCCTGGAACCCCAGCTATGGATAAAACGTCCATGGTTAATATGAATCATGCAAATCCGGGCCTTGCTGACTATTTTGGAGCCAATAGGCATCCTGCTGGTCTTACCTTTCCAACAGCTCCTGGATTTTCTTTTAGCTTCCCTGGTCTGTTTCCTTCAGGCTTGTACCACAGGCCACCTTTGCTACCTACTAGTTCTCCTGTTAAAGGACTACCGAGCGCAGATCAGACAAACAAAAGTCAAAGTCCCCTCATGACAAATCCTCAGATACTGCCAGCTACCCAGGATATTTTGAAGGCACTAAATAAGCAACCATCAGTAGGGGAGAATAAGCCAGTGGAGCTTCAACCAGAGAGGTCCTCTGAAGAGAGGCCGCATGAGAAACTCAGTGACCAGTCAGAGAGTAGTGACCTTGACCTTGACGATGTCAGTACCCCCAGTGGCAGTGACCTGGAAACCACCTCGGGCTCTGATCTGGAAAGTGACATTGAAAGTGAGAAAGAGAAATTTAAAGAAAATGGTAAAATGTTCAAAGACAAAGTAAGCTCTCTGCAGAGCCTGGCTTCAGTAAATAATAAGAAAGACCACAGCAATCATTCCATTTTCTCACCATCCTTAGAGGAGCAGACTGCGGTGTCAGGAGCGGTGAATGATTCTATAAAGGCTATTGCTTCTATTGCTGAAAAGTACTTTGGTTCAACAGGACTTGTGGGGCTGCAAGACAAAAAAGTCGGAGCCTTACCTTACCCTTCCATGTTTCCCCTCCCGTTTTTTCCAGCATTCTCTCAATCAATGTATCCATTTCCTGATAGAGACTTGAGACCGTTACCCTTGAAAGTGGAGCCCCAATCACCCAGTGAAATAAAGAAGATCCCAAAGGGAAGCTCTGAGTCTCCCTTTGACCTCACCATAAAGCGTAAGGAGGAGAAGCCACTTACTCCCATACCCTCAAAACCAGCAGCCCCCTCTGCGGCAAGCCAGGACCAGCCTCTAGATCTCAGCATGGGCAGCAGAAGTCGAGCCAGCGGCACAAAACAAGCTGAGCCTCGGAAAAACCACGTCTTTGGAGAAAAGAAAGGAGGCGACCTCGAGCAAAGGAAAGCTTCGGAGTCCTCCTTGCAGCATGCCAGGCCCACCCCGTTCTTTATGGATCCCATTTACAGGTAACAGACTCTCTGCTGCCTTCTAGCATCCTTTGGTACAGGCGCTTAGGTCTGCCGGGACCACCTGCCCGCAGATGCAGGACAACCCCGTCCCCTCCCCACCATCCCCAGAGGCGTCATCCCACCGCCCGGGCACGGGGCGACCTGCGCACCCCACCTCAAATCCCAGCTGCTCAGAGCAAACCCCAGGTCCGCTAGTGCTGGAATTAGCAAGTCTTCATGACTGCCCTCGTTGCAGCCAGTTGTTAGTTTAACCCGCGCAGCTTGGCATGCAGAAGTTGAATGTATTCTCTTACCCAGACACCAATTGGCATCGGTATTGAATATTTGTATATTTGCTGTGTGTTGGACATCACTGGTTGCCCCAAACTCCTTTTCTTCCAAAATGCTGCCCACTCACCTTTACTGCCCTCTGCCTCTGCCTTCCCCTGGAAATTAGGGAGCATCTCACCACGGTGCCAGTTGTACACCACCTGAATTAAGTAGGAGTATCTCATAAGTCCAAAAAAGAAGCCACTTTGTCCTAAGGTATATAGAAAGTACGGAAATTGAGGGTGATTTCAGCCGGGTTTTGCACTGATTTGAGCAGTGGGTTGATTTATCTGGGCATTTCATTAACGTAATTGAAGGCGCAGTGTCCTTGTGTGTACAAAGCCTAACCAATGGGCTAGTTAATCTGATCTCCCATATGAAATCAATGGGAGCCTTGTCGGTGGCTTTGATGGGTGCACAAGCACACACTTGTCAGTGAGCTGAGGTTTTAAAAACCAGTGGTAAAATCCTGAGCCCTCGGGGATTCCCAGTAGTACTGAGATGGATCTCACTGGGGTCTGGATTTCACCTGCATCCTGTGTACGTCAGCTCCTCTTTGCCCTTTGCCTTTCCGCTTGTATATCTGTAACCAGCCAAAGTCATGCATCTAAATTAGTTTAGAGAAATATTAGCCATAAAAATATTTGTCTGTAATATAAATGACTGATTTTACAGCCTATTGTTAAAAAAAAAAAAAAGTTGCTGCCATGTAAATGATGTTAATTTATTACTCTATCTGAAAAAGAAATGCTATGGGCAAAGTTTTTCAAGAACACTCCCACATAAGACGACAGGTATGCATTATGAAGAAACAGGATGTGATGCTATTTACTGAGATGGTTTTATTCATGCCAGATTGATATCTGTATTAGACCATAGGTTTTCTTTGCGTCATATTAATTTTAAATGCCTGAAGCAGTGGAAATAACGATCCGTGTTTTATGGTCCTGCATTACAAACTAATGAAATCTGTACAAATTCCGGCAGCGTAGCATGAGGCTCGTTGTTACCAAGCCTTCCTTTGCCGTGAATTACATCTACGTATAGACAACAGGATCTGTCCCTTAAACCCATACACATCAGTAACAGAAGAAAAACAAAACCCTCAAATTTCCACACTGCTTCTGAATTATCCGTGCTGTGTTTCGCTGCCTAAAATGCCCAACAGTCTTTGTTGCGGGTATACCAGATTGAATGCATTCCTAGAAGGCCGCCTTTCTCGCCCTGCCTGTGCGCGGCCACGCACAAGGAGAGGCTTCCAGGGTGGTGGCTGTGATGGCTCGCATGGGCGGATGAGAAGGGACCCATTGCTCAAGGCTCCTCTTGCCTTGAATTCCTCTCCTCTGAGTGGAGAGCACACTCAGTTGCCTTATTTCTTCATAAAAGTGCTTGGTAGTTAGTCATTGGTTCCTGTTATAATTATTACCAGTCTTTTGAAATGGGATTATTTCCTATGTAAGTGGTATAATCTCCCTTTAATTCACAGCCCCCACCCGCAGTAATGAGTTGTATGCGGGAATCGAGAGTTGACTATACTTCCTTATCTTTTACCGTTATCTCTGAGAAACAAATTACTTGATGCATAATTGACTATTTTAAACATGAGTAGCTGTGTAATTATTAATATCTGAGACTGATTCATCACAAGCAATTCTAATTTTAACATTTACAGAGTAGAGAAAAGAAAGTTAACTGACCCACTGGAAGCTTTAAAAGAGAAATACTTGAGACCTTCCCCGGGATTCTTGTTTCATCCACAAGTAAGTATTTTGGGAATTTTGATGTTGTAAACAAGCCTGTTGATGCTTCAAAGCAGGTGCAGAGAAATGAATGCAGTCTTAGTCATTTTTGGATTTCCTAAAACACACAGTTTTTGCTGCACCATTGTGGTGGAAAAGCATAAGCATTGTTCTGAGCTTCTTGATGTTTTGCAGATGAAACAACATGTTTTGATTATAGAGGAAGCTAGATTCAAACTACATGTATGTTTTAGAACTGCGTTCCTCCAAAACTGTAGCGTAGCTACCAACTCTTGCAGCCACCCGTGTCTTCTTCAGCACTCTCCCATGCTCTGGGCCGTTGTGGTGGAGTCAATATTGACTACAAGGAGGCAATGCGGATTCAAAGTCGGGCCAGCAAAGCTGAGCATCCCAGTTGTCAATATTTAAGGACTCGCAGAAAAGAGATAAAACCTTCCACCCAATTCTTTCAAGTCTTATAAGCAAATGCTCCATCTCTTTTAGGTTGCCGCTGTGGGCTAGCTATAGCATGTCCAGTGACATTGTAGCATCCCTGCTCCTCCATACCTGAAAACATGCTATATGAGAGGGCTGCTGTCTTGTTCATAGGCCGTAATCCTGCTGCTTGTTTGCTGGATGACAAAAATTTAGGAGCATGTCCCTAAAATGGTGTAACAACTGCAAAGTGTATGTAGTATAGAAAGAGGACCTGTACGCCAACTATACGTTGCTTCTCTTCAACAGCGCTGCACCCTCATTTTGTCCTCCTCCTCCTTGCTCAAGGAGCTTTTGCTAAAAATTTGGGTTAAATCTTATGCCTGAAATAAAATGCTCTGTGATATTTGCAGATTTGAACCACTTGCTGACAGACTATGGGCTGTTTCATCCTAATAATGACAACCCATACGTGTCTCGTATTTTAAGCACACAGCGAGGAGCTGCTGTCTCTGGTTCAGCTTCCTCTAATTCCTGAGCAAACCATGCCACTAATCTGCCACCACTTGCGCTTCCCCCCTCCGCAATGAAGTCAACAGTTGTTATGTCCTAAGTTGTATGGAATATATTCTGAAATATGGGACTTCTGGAGAACTGGGAAGAGCAGCTGATGGCATATGTAGTTGCAGATGCACAAACATAATGCTGTTGCATGGGTGGAGAGTGCCGAAAACACCCCGTTCCAGTTCCAATGCCTGAAGGAAGTAACGGATCTATTAAGTATAAAAATTACTGAGAATTTATGTACAAGATTTAATAGCAGCTCAGCACCTCTTGCAGAGTTACCTTATTTGCCCAAGTTGCAAAGCAACAAGTAAAAATTCCCATTTCACAGCAGATAGTACTAATGCACAAGTATGCAAACAGGAGCTCAATCCTCTTTGTGTCCCCTGGTGTAAAACCAGCCTGGTTCCTCTCCTTCAAATGAGTGATTCTGTTAGAGCAGCTAAGGGGCTGTAAATTAGTAGTAAATTATTTAAACGCTGCAGGTTGGTCTGATGACGGCGGTAGGTGGCGTGGTCAGTGGGTGGGAAAAGAGGCTGTTTGGGTAAAATACACCGTTAGGAGTTTGGCTGTGGTGGAGGGGGAAGGAGTTGGATATTCTTCTACGTAGCGTTGTATGAGACTGAGATACCTGGGGAACGGCAGGAGGGTGAGTGGGAGTTAGGTGAGGATGGCGTAGGCGTGCAGGTGGAGACATCGGGCCTTTCGCCATGAGCGGGCAGGAGGTCGGGATTTCACCCTTCGTGGTTTTTGTGACAGAGAGTTGGTTAGATCTGTTGTCGGTGCCCAAGGAAGGTCCCGGTGTGGTCACCAAGTCCGTCAGTGTGAGCAGGAGGTGTCGGATGCCACCTCCCCGCTGCGGTGCCAGCTGAGCACCTTCTGGCAGGAGGGGGGGTTAGTTGTGCACCTGCGTTGCTCAACACATGCATGGGAATGCACAAATAGGCCCGTTCTACCTTTTTGCCCGTTCCTCCACATTTCTCATTGTGCAATAGAAAAAAAAAAAAAACAACCAAATATCTATGGTAAAGATTAGCTTTCGTTTTATCACTTACCTAGCTGCTAGGGAAAACGTCTTTAACTTGGTGTGAGATGGATGGATACAAAGGTCATGAGTGTAACATGCACTCTTAGTGTATTGTAAAAAAAAACCGAAACCACCATCACATGTCCTGTCAAAAGAGTAAATGCCAAAATCTGCTTTCTTGCAGACTTTAATAGAAAGGAGTCTCCTGTTTGCAAAGGCAGCATTTGGCTCAGTATTTATGGAGGACTGGGGAATGACTTGCAGAAAAGCTGGTTTTCCTTTATAGTCCTGTTCACCCCTGTAAAAGTACAGGTGTGGAGTGCACTGCAAGTTTTCATTTTCTGCTGGCAGGATTTATCTGTGTTAAATATGAAAAAAATTATCGTTTGTGTCCTACAAGTTTGTGTTTCTGTAGGTGACTTTATTTCTGAAACTTGCTGTCTGATGAAGCAAGAATATTTTTTTTAACTGGATAATATGACAGCTAACACATGGATCTTGAAAATAGGTTTCTGAAGTAGAGATTAAAGACATAAACTCCGTAGTCCTTACCCTGTCCCTGCTTGTGCAAAATCCTTCCCAATGGCAGTGGCCCAAAAGCTATGAAAATGAGATCATTTAACGGTATTTCACAGTAATTTGCCATTACAAGGATTGCATTTTTAGGGAGAGAATACCCTAATGCGACAAATCATTCAGAATAACATCTTAATTAGTATCTTTAAATAAAATCTTAATTAGTAGATTGATTGCAATGAGGGTTCCAAAGCAGGAATAATGTGTTGTTTTTGTTTCAATTTTGCTCCCAGTTCCAATTGCCTGATCAAAGAATTTGGGTAAGTTCATTGCTTATATTTTTGATTTAATCATTGTGAAATAAATTGCGTAAGAAAAATATAATATGAAAGATAACTTACCCCTCAATTACGGAGCATGCCATGCTTTCCTACAGAGTGTTGTAGCTGTAGTGGATAAATATCCTCTTATGTCAAATTGGCTTTATTTTTACCTACCTAATCTTGCCGTTTTTATTTGGTGAAGGCAATGGGAGCTTTACCTGAGTGAGGGTTTCAAAATGCAGTCTTTGTTTATGTTTAACTGAAATTGTTCCAAGCTATTTGCTTCAGAGATTGCAGTGAAATTTTCAGGCTGAAATCTTGTTAGATTGCAATAGTTATAAATATTTAATCTGCATTCAAGACATTAAAATACAGAGCCTCAGAGGACTTCACATTTCTGTCTTGCATTGACTTCAGTGGGAGTTAGTCACTGTAATAGCTTTGAAGTTTTGAGCTTAATTGCTCATTGCTGTACTTAAAGCAGAAATAAAACGCCCATTTATTTGCCATGTTTGGGTCAAATTTGTCCTCTGTGTATACTTACATCGTCCCCCTTATGTGAACAGGAATTGTGCTTTTAGTACTATGGGATAAATTTGAGCTTGCTCTTCTATTTTTATAAAACGTTATTTATAATACATCTAAATTGTTCATGAATATAAAAGAGCTACAGCAACTGCTTTTGCAGATGCAACTCAAATAAGACCGTGTTTTGCTCTTACATTGCTGGCTCCTCAGCTGCAGCACTGAACCCATAAATACTTGTCCCAGATTTTTCCCAACCTTTGGGCTTCGGAGGGGAGAGCTGGAGCCAGCCGGCTGCGGCTCGGGTCCTGACTCACTCTCGCTCACCGCTCGCAGCGCGACGTGGACTAATTTCACAAGCCGAAGACAGAATTTCACAAAATGAGAGCCGAGATCTTCACGTACTCTTTCCCATGGGCGTCTCCGTACAGGGCAAGTGCAGGAGCCCTCGGAGGTGCTGCCCTTGCAGATTGGCCCATGGCCCCGCTCTCCTGCCCGCCGCAGGAGCAGCAGTGGGCCTCTGCTTTGCGTACACGTGGCTTTTAATCTCATTTTCTTCCCGTAAAGTGACCATTTAGGCATCTGCAAAAGATGCGCTAGGATGCCGAGATGGAAGGAGGTAAGCAGGCACCGAAGGACTCCTGCGAGCACCCACAGACCCTGAATGAGCTCAGCAGATAGGAGGGAGGGTTAGATGCCAGAGCACAAGAGGTGCTTCCCAAACATTTTCTCTGCAGTAGAAGGAATTCGGTGTAGCACGTGAAGGGGCCGTGGTTGGATTTGGGATTTGGCCCAGGCACCCTGAATCCTTTGCTCTCAGAAAAGCGGCTCTGTTTGGGCATATTTGGGAAGGTGAAAAACCCAGTGCAGTCTGTTTCTTCTGTCTGCTTCCCTTGACATTGGCTTGGTCCTCGAATTTCCATCATCCTGCTTTTTTTTGTGAGCCTGTGTCTCCTGGCCATGCTAGCGCTTTGAGCAGCTGCAGCAGAAATAGGTATTTAAAACGCGAAGTGCCTAGAGCAGGATGCTGGTTCCTGGATGAATCTTCATCTTAAGAGATTTGAATATGTCACACAAGCCTTTCTATCTCAATTCAGAGTTGCACGTGCCATATATTTCAAGATTATTTCACGTCGTTTTTCATTGTTTGGCAGGAACCCTATAATGCAAACCAATGGGCAACACCCCCTCTTGAAGGGATCATGATTTATTTAGTCCATAGACTCTTTCAGCACCTTCTGGTCCCATCAAGAGAAAGTGCTCTAAAGAGGTTCAGACTTTATTTGCAAAAGCTTTATGGAGAATCATTGTAAATGATTAAAATAATTTTACAAATAAATGAAAAGAAATTTGGCGAGTGTATTAACAAAGCTTTTATTTTATTGGGCTTATTTTAGGACACTATCCATTCTGTTAGATCAGCTAAATCCCCACCAACTGCATTAATACAAATAGAGTTATTCTGGAACTGTACTGCAGATCAGCAGGAGTTTCTCACTACTGCTTCATAAAACTCAGCCACGTGTGATAGGTCTCTTGAACGTGAATATAGCTCAGCCAAGTTCCATGGCTGGATATCCAAATACACACAGTTTCAAGACAACAAATTCCCAACTTGTAGTTTTTAGAAAACGCGTTACAACTTGAACCGGGGAGGAAGAAATCCTGAGCTTTAATAGTTGGGTTTTCAAGATTTCTCTAAATAACACTAGTAAAAATAGAAAGCAAACATTGAACAATTTTTTTTTCCCATGAGTTACAGCCATAAAGTCAGTTGTTTTTGCGATAATAGCAATGAAGGAGTTGCATTTGTAAAACATGAGGTCATGTAATTCATGACATTGTCTGCTAGATTATTTCATATCATCAGGTTATTCTTAAAAAGCAGAAGCAAAACCCCTTTGCTTTATTTATGCCACTTTTTCTTCTGTTGGTTAATAAATTTTAAGATAAATGTTCAAGGCCCCTGCTGATCATATCTCGCCTGTTGAAATGTTTATAAATACTTGTTTTAGCCGATTATGGTAATGTCTGCATTTTTGAGTTGGAGCTGGGGAATTGCGACTGCATATTAGTTTGCGTCAGTAGGAGGTTAATAGCCTCTCAGGGAGCGGGAGGGAGGTGGGGGAAAGCTGCTTCCTTTTCCAGACATCTGGACGCAGATAGAATCAACAACTCTTATATATGTAAATCAAAAGTTACTGTTCTATATAAAATACTGTCATTCACTGATCTCAGATTAGGAGCAGACATGACTTGTCCATAAGGCAATAGCTGTATGTAAAATATGTAATCGGATCTTCTTGCTCTCCTGCCTCCTCGGAGGGCTTTCTCCGTGGACATGCCAATTACACTAATCCCATCCTTGGGGTCAAGCGGTGCCTTCCTCCCCGTGCCCCGTTCAGGGATCGCCACAGTCCTTGGGCAGTCGGCTGGGATGCAGACCCCTCCTGCGAGCGCTGCTGGGTGACTCGAGCTGCACGCCTGCCTCCGTGGTGGTCCTCCGGGACCATCCCCGGAGAGACAAGGTGGCCACGAGCACCCACCTAACCTGCCAGGACAGATGCTATCACTAACGGCTTGCTCCAAGAGTTGGGTGGATTGCTGACCAGTAGCATCTCCATGGTCAACGCAGCTCCTGTGGAGGCAAGTCTTGCTTTGCAATCAGCCGTAACGGTGTTTTGAAGGAGTAAGAGCTACTTCGGTTGTGTTTCAGCTGAAAGAGGGACTTTCATTGTGGAAGAGGGAAGGTCATCCCCTGAGTTAATAATTAGTCAAAAAAACCCCAAACAAACCTTTGGAAAAAAACGGTAAGAATAAATTAGTGATTTTTACAATCATTGAAGTTTATTGGTGAGTCCACCTAGGGTTGTCCTTGGGATCTGAACTGCGGCATATATCTGTAAATGGCATAGGAAGGAGCATGACCAGGCAAAGAGCAAAGTTTGCGACAGTTTATTGAGAACAGCTAAATCCAAAGCTGACTATGAAGATTATGCAAAAGATTCACAGAAAGCTGAGTCACCAGGGATTAAAATAGCAATAAAACTCAATGTTAGTAAGTACCCAGTAACACTGAGGGGAAGGTGTGACTCTTAACTCGTGTCATTCAGGAAAAAGATCTTGAGGTTGATAGTTTTATGAAAATATCATCCAAGTGCTTAGCAGAAAGGAATTGAAAACATCATTATGTTATAGTGCCTTCAGATCTTGAATACAGCGGAGTCTCTCTCAAAAAGGACACAGTAGATAAGAAAAGACACAGAAAAGTGCAACAATGATGGTCAGAGGTAGGGAACAGCTTCCATACAAAAAGAGACTAAGTAGATTTTGATTTTTTCAGCTTGGGAAAGAAATGCCTGAGGGAGCTGTGCCCCAGCTCTGTGAGACCATGAATGGTGAGCAGAACCTGAATGAGAAATGGTTATTCATTAGTTTTAACAATACAAAAAAAAAAAAGAGGGGCACCTAGCTGAATTATCAGGCAAAAGGCTTAGAAGGGACAAAAGGCAGTATCTTTTCATATGCACCTAATTAAATTGGCGAACTCTCCTTGACAAAACCATAAATGGATTTGAAAAGGGTTTAGCCAAATGAATGGGAGCAGCAGCCGCCAGTGGCTGTTCAACACCACGGTCGAGATCCAACCTCCAGTTAAGGCTTTTGCACCTCTCATTGCTGGTGCGTGACAGAAGGCACTGGGGAAGGTCTGTCCCTTGCCCCCCCTCCTGCACATCCCCTGAGGCCACTGCTGCAAAGCAGGGGGCCGGCTTCCCAAAAGCGACTGTTGCAGGTTTATAATTCCTGCAGTCAGTGCGACAAACCCCGGATTTCATATTATTCAGTTAATATTTTGCAAGTAGACTGATGAGCAGGGGCTGTCTACCTGCGTACAAAGTCTGCAGGAGAGTTCGTTGTGGATCTGGGCTGGCAGGATTTTATGGGCTGTAACAAGTCCACGCAGCCCAGGTGCCCATCTCGTGATAGGAAGTTGCATCCTGAACGCCCTGAGCTCCGGGACTTCTAAAGAAAATGCCCCAATTTTGGTTCTTGTGAGCCCTATCTCCAGCAGATAGTAACAGCTCGAATTGTCCTGACGGCATTGGAGTGCAACCGCCTCGTATTAGCAAAGGCTTGGGGCCGAGCACTTCCCATTGCTGCTGGTGCATTTCTTGAAAAATATAAATCATACCAGGTAACTACATAGATCAGTCTTTAAAAAAACCCAAGCAACAAACACAATAGTCATTCCTACAGTGAGAAACATATTTTTGGAAAGCGAGTAATACTTTAAAATAATTGGAAGTGCTTGTGTTTCCTCTGAATGAGGGATTTAAGTTTAGATGCTGATTTCATACCTATTTTGGGACTGATATAATCCTGGAGGCCGTGTTGGAGGTACCGCTGATCTGCATCGCCGTACATTAGAGAAGAATTGGTCTCAATTTCTCCTCTGGAAAATCCTGGAAATAAGAACTAAAATGAATAAGCATGACTAAGCCATTTTAAATGTAAAAGGGAAAATAGTTGCTTTAATATATTACTGTAGGGGACCATGTACATGAGAAATGGTGATCCAAAAATGATTTAAAACCACTAGATAATGAAACTGACTTGAATATTAAATATACATAAATAAAACATTTATTATACTTCTCAATGCCCTTATTATTCTTCACCACAAATATGTGCTATCATAACCCATGCACTGTCTTGTCACTGCTAATCAGCCCGAAGGCCAAAGGTCATTTTTCATTCAAACCATTTATTTTCCACAACCGCAGAATAGACAAATGAATTCTTGTGGGGAACAATTAGAAGGAATTAAAGCAGTGGCAAGACTATCGTAAAAGCTTTAAGAATCAATTCTGACTAAAGAAAAAGATTAAGTCACGTAAAAAGAAATACACGGTAATGTTGAGTTGTATGGGTTGATAATGACATCTCAGTGCCGAGATAGAATTACCTCCTCTCCCAGCAGCATCATCATTACATATCTCACGCCTGTGATCAGTACATGTCAAAATCCTTCATATTGACAAATGTGCTGTCCACTTGCATCTGTGGAGAATGTTTTAGCAGCTGAGTGATTATGAATCAAACCCCAGGCTTACAGCCCCTACTGCCTCGCAATGCTTTCACATTTGTTGCCTGACAAGTAAATGTATCTTGACTTCCCTCTGAGATTTTTTTTTTTTTCCACCGTGTTTGATGAAAGACATTTGGCAAATTGGCAGTGGTACCCTGTACATTGCAATTTGTACTCGGCATTAGGAATCTGAGCATGAAATGAGAGGGCAGGCTACAGGCTAAAGGGAGAAGAACCCCACAACCCAAAGCCAGAGCTAACCAGCCTGTGAATAGCAACTCCAGGAGACAAACATGCAATTCTGCCCATTCAGATAAAATTTTAAAAAACCAACAAATGTGCAACTCTTCCCATTGAAATGAAATTTTAAAATCCCAATATTCAGAGCAACCTCTTACGGATTTTGAAGACTGGGCTGTGAAGGTGTTCTCAGCTGAGGAGCGTTCAGCATCTTGTCTTTCATGTAATTTCCTCCTTCATTACAAGCAAGGTATTGCGCAGGGCTCATGCTGTGGTTTTTATGCTCGGTAGGTGAGATCTTGGCGGGGGGGGGTTCATTTGTTTGTGGTCTTATGAAGAGACAGATGGTTACTCTCAGCTGTCAGTAGGCTCAGCAGCAGTCTCGAACTCTCCAAGTGACAATGTTTGAGGTTTTGGAGCAGTATTTCATGATCAGTTCCAGACACCTTAAAGGAAATCATTCTTCAGAAATTATTTAATCCCCAATCCCTGAAAATTGCAGACAGCTAACCAAGAGTGGAGATATCCCAAAGTACATAGTGTTTACAAGTGACTGAAGGTAAAGCTGGAATATTAAGAGGTTGTAGAAAAATAGGATAGGCATCTAACAGGTAATGTAAACACATAGCACCAAACCCATCAAAGCTTCATTTCTTATGGATTTATCTCATGGTCTTTGACTGTGATGGGCAAGAAGACTGGACTGAATGGTTTGGTGGGGCTGGGGCATTAATGAAGCCTCTCTGGATCTGGCTCGTTGCAGCCCTTGGTTGAGCTACAGTGTTCATAAGGTTTCCTCTGCAATATTTGTCGTCTGCAAGTCCTTTAAACCCAAGCTGTAGGACTTCCGTTATTGTTGGTATCTCTATTTTTTCTGTTGATTTGGTCAGAAATGGCCAATAGTGGCAGTAGATGGGATGCATAGACTCATAGGCACACACCCACACAGCATGACTGTATAGAGTGGAATTTTATAGAAGCTGAGACTTAAAAATAGGAAGAAATGAACACTGGCTAATTCAGATTTTGTGTGGAAGCAGCTTTCCATTATAGCAATCAGGACAGGAGTTCTGCTGTATGCTGCCTTGCAGAGAAACAGCATCCTGTGGTAGCAGTTACGGGTGTTATTCCAAGTGGGACAACACCATGGCCACCACCTTCCCTAATGTGCCCCATAATTTTTGAGACTGCAACTCTACATTTGCTTTTTTTTTTTTCCCTCCTTTTTTTTTTTTTTTTTTTTTCTCTTGGCAGTGTATGTTCTTTGTATTTTGGGTTTCCGGCGAGGGCAGAAAGCTGAAGCCGTATTCACCGTGATGGGTTCTGTGCTATCTTCTGTTGCAGATGTCAGCTATAGAAAACATGGCCGAGAAGCTGGAGAGCTTTAGTGCCCTGAAACCGGAGGCCAACGAGCTGATCCAGTCGGTGCCATCCATGTTCAACTTCCGCGCACCGCCGAGCGCCTTGCCCGAGACCCTGCTGCGGAAGGGCAAGGAGCGCTACACCTGCAGGTAGCCCCCAAACCACCCCGTGGTACCCCTCCCGGGCTCCCGAAATTCCCCCTGCTCAGGCGGTTGATGGCAACCGCGGTGGGTCTTTCAGGGGTCTCTGTGCTCAACAAAACAAGAAAAGCGTTTTGCTTTGGGGTTGTTATTTATTAAATTACTGGTGTTAGTAAATTACTGGTGTTAGTAAATAACGAGTTTGCCCTGTTATCATACCAGTGTGGTAAATGAGGTGGAAACTATTATATAAACTATTTTTTTTTTCC
>JAVJGG010000085.1:38221827-38236079 GCA_035590195.1 Aviceda cuculoides
GAGGTGGAAACTATTATGTAAACTATTTTTTTTTTCCAAATTTTCTCATCACTTTCACAAGCATAAGTGTGCTTTTATTATTGATTTTTTTGATCATAAACTACATAAGTGTTTTTTCTCAGGCTTCTGGTTATAATATCCAAAGGGATAGGTGATAAAATACATGACTCATTAGGACTTATGTGTACAGACTTAAAAAAAAATACAATGAAGATTGTCATTGTATGTGCAAGCAAAATGAATGGGAGCTTTGTCGAAGAGAGTAGAATTAGCTATGTGGGTATTTTGAAGGCTTATACATCACATTGTGAAAAAATAAATGGGATGTTAAAAAGTGAAGGGATGCAATCTTCAAAGTCGTCATGTGGAGCAACCACCACCCTCATTCACTTAGAAGAGTGCTGTGTGCTCTGTCCCCATACAGAAATGGGCTGAATGTCATTAATGGACCAATTAGGACTAAATATTGGGCCAATTATAAACTGAATATTAATATGTTACTTGAACGAAGGGGGAGGGCTCACAAAAATTTTTTTTTCTTGCCATTATTTTTCCTGTGACATGTTATCGAGTTTGGAGAATGCTTTTTAAATTGCATTATTTAGGTCTCTGTATAATCTCCAGAATGCGCAGGCGTTTGACACTGGCATATCGGTTTATCTGATCTTTTTGAAAACATGTCACCTTCTTTCAAGACATGTTGTTATAGAAACATACCTTGATGGATTAGGTCTTTGAGTCTTGTCTGCTCTGATCCTATTCAATGCACAGAGTGATGTCACGTTTGCTGACACATAGAATTGGTTGAAAGGTTTGAAATTTGCCTACGTGGAGGCAGAAATCCCAGGCTTTAATAACAGATTCTCTTGATTCCAAATCTGAATATGACCCATAATCACCTAGTGAGCTTAGAAATTTGGGCTGATCTTTAAAACTGGTATGTTTTCTTATATCCCTTGCTTACGCACAAGAAAAGCTGTTGGTGCCAGCAATTCCAGTCCCATTCTTGTGCGTGTGTGCATTTGCTGAATGCTTTTATTGAAATGTCGTTACACCAAAGCAATGCCAATAGTACCATTGACTAATGATTCCATTTGGGCTATGCATCCAGTGCACCTCAAATTGGGATGTAGCCATTGAAGGTTGCATTGTCTTATCAAACCTTTTCTTATCACAGATACTGCGGCAAGATTTTCCCGAGATCTGCAAACCTAACACGTCACCTGAGGACGCACACTGGAGAGCAGCCCTATAGGTACTGCGACTCCTTACCCCTGTCTCTGGTGTGGTCGAGTGAATAAAGCAAGGGAATGAGTGTTCAACAGCCTTCCCTGGCCAACGACCCACCGTTGCGTTTTGCTCTCTAACAGGACTTCTTGTGTTCGATGCTGATATTCAGCATTGGAGCTGCAGAGGTGGGGGAAGGTTTTGGTCCTAGCTAGCCCAGGCGCCATCCACAAGTCCTGCCTTTGCTTCACAGGATAGCTGGCGCTTCTACACCAGCATGGTTGAAGTGATTTTCAATAGGGCTTATGGTCCCATTTTCCCTTGCAAAAATGTTTTTTTGTAAGAGCTCTGCGGTGTTATTTGCAGCCTAAAGCTGGGTGTTTCGTCAATCATCTGATTTCTGAAAGGTCTTGGTTGCAAAGGCGTTACTGTAGTTATTTGTTTCCTGCTGAATCTGGATCCTTTCTGAGGTCTGCTTAACCAAAACCCATGTGGGTGTACTCTCTTGTTGATAAGAATATGTTTGTGATATTGTATCCAGGACAGTCACATGCAGAAATGTGTATAGAAGCTTCACCGTATTGAAAATGAAAGACTAATTTAAATCAACTGGAAAGAAGCCAGTTCATGTTCTAGTAAAACAAATGCACCAATTTCTGCATTTTATGAGCTGTAAAGAGCAGAGTAAGCTCATTGTTTGTGAGGAAACAATATGTTTTTTGCCTTTAGTCTCTTTAGGAAATGAGATTCACATCTAATTTTATTGAAGGAAGGTCTTGATGCATGTTATACCCGTCCACTACATAAAAGCCACAAGCGATTAGTAGCATAATGGACGATTTCACCACCAAAAAAAAAAAAAAAAAAAAAAAAAAACTGACATCATTGACAAGCGTAAGAGAAGCACAGGAAAAGTAAAAGATTGAAAAACTAAAGTGGTGAAGACTGTTGGCTAGTTGCCAGCCAGAGAATTTGGAATAGTTATAGTATGACTTAGTAATGGCTTAAAGAGCAATACAGTAAAGGCTTTAGGGACTCCAAATCGCTACAGAGTATGAAAATTGATGCCTCTGGTACCAGAGTGATAGACTAAACTACTCACATTGGCACAGTATTAAAGGTTGGGATTGTTTATTGCTGGTTTTTGCAAGATAACCAAATTTCCTCTGGGATTAGCAATTGAGCAAGCTAATTCCTCAAGAAAAGATTTAATCACACAGTATAATTTAGAATAGGAAAAGAAATAGCCCTCTTTTACCTTATTTGAGCATTAAAAGAGATCTGTTTCATGTTTTTTTCCAAAAGTGTTTAATTGTATTGTATTGGCAGCACATGAAACAATAGAGTTATTGCTCTACTGTTTTCAAACTTCCCAACTTTGCGTGCAACAGTTTTAAAAACATGGGAATCAATTACCCTAGCTAATTTGATGCCATTAACTCGAAATATTATGCTTATTCCTAAAGGCAGTATTTAAAATAGAAAGCCTTAATGTGAATTAAAGCTAAAAAACGCACTGTAGAAGTGACGTCTCCATTCTAAGAGCACAGCTATCCATTTAGTCAGCCAAAACTTGTCTTTATTTCAGGGAGGGTTTTGCCTCAGTAGGGACCAAGGAACTGCAGTTGGGTACTGATGCTGAGCCTGGAAGACGCTTCATGTCTCTTAGAACAAATATTACATTTGCAGCTACTATCAACCCCTTTTCTACCCACTTGTTTTGGTTTTTTTTAGATGCAAATACTGTGACAGATCCTTTAGCATATCTTCTAACCTGCAGAGACATGTCCGTAACATCCACAATAAAGAGAAGCCATTCAAGTGTCACTTGTGTGACAGGTGTTTTGGTCAACAAACCAATCTTGACAGACATCTAAAAAAGCACGAGAATGGGAACATGTCTGGTATGTATGCCTTTTCCCTCTCCGGCATGCCCTACATGCCGCCAGCGTTCATATACAGGGGCTGCACGTTCATTTCCAGTGCTGCTGAGTGTCAATAGGCAAACGTTGCTCTGCGCTGTCTGCTCCTATGAGTGGGGTTTTGGAAAATATGTAAGTGCCTAAGCTCTGCTGACATTTAAAGTGCTTTGAAAATCCCAGCATAAACTCTACCCTTGTACAACTTAATACCACTGGATGATGTCCTTTCTTTTGGTTTTAATTAAGCCAACCATAGCATTTTGAGAACAGACTGGGAAAATTGGTTTAATCCCATCTCCGCAATCACTTGGCTCTCAATAGGAGTCCTAGATTTAGAGTCTCAGGGGGCACTCTAAAAGATTTTCTTGGCACCTTCTAAAATATTCCCACTGTCAGGAGCTGAAAAGCACTAGCTATTATGGAGGTAATGGTGCCTCCCAAGCCCCCAAGCAAATCGGTCACCGTACAACAGCAGCAAAGGCAGCGGCAGGTAGTGGATATCATTGGTCTGGTATTTGCAGGGTTTAATGAAAACCCTGTCTGCAGTCTTTTCAGTCTATGTTTTGCTCCACTGGAAATAACCAGGTACATGCAGGGAATGCAGAGCTGTCTTTTCCCCGGTGCTCAGAGAAAGACGTCTGTCACTGGTCTCTTGGTGGTGATGAATCTGGGTGATTATGTCAATGGCTGCTCCATATTTTAAGCAAATCTGCATAATTAGTGGCTAAAATGAAATTCCATTTGCTCAGTTCAACCATGGGTCTAACACAGTTATTGACTGACAGTCTTGGAGTCGCAAGAGAACAAGAGGGGGACGTTGAAATAGATACTTGGCAAAAGCAATTATAAACTATGGAAATGGCACCCAACATGCAAGCAGTCGTTTTGGCTGGAAACCACCTTCACCCATGGATAATAATACTTCCCTTCTAATTACCAGTTTTACAGCCAATAGATCACTATGACCAACTTTCCTGGGTCTCACCCATTTTAACCATTGTTTCAATTTCAGTTTGATTTAAATGGTTAAATATAGAAAATGTGAAGGAGCAACAACAGAAGTCCTCTATTTTGCTTTAAGGTACTGCAACATCTTCACCTCACTCAGAACTGGAAAGCACAGGGGCAATCCTAGATGACAAGGAAGACTCTTACTTCACAGAAATTAGGAATTTTATTGGAAACAGCAACCACAACAATCAGTCCCCCCGAAACTCAGAAGAGAGGTGAGTTGCATCTGCCTTTTGCCACTCTTCCTTTTCCAGGTTTGCTCACTTATTCAACCTGATTTTTCACTTGTGATAATGTCTGGAGCCAGAGTTATTTAGCAATCTGGTTGCTTCAGCATTCACCTTGGTGTCTTATGAAAAGAAATGTGTTGATTCCCTCCCCATCCTGCGTGAACATGTTCCTGGTGGCAGATGCTGGACAGAAAGTTCCATCTATGAATACATTTCTCCTTGTATCACGAGCTCTCAGTTTCAAGTTCCCATAAATCAGTCTGTTGAAAAATTCCCTCATTTTACATTCACAGCAGAACAGGTGAATTCTACATCCTGTGGCTAAATGTAGAGATTTAAATGCAATTTAAATGTGTAATTAATAAAGTAGACGAAGCTAAATTCTTGGATCAAATGAAATATTATAACTGAAAGTCCTTTCCCGTAAGTAACTCAATCCCAAGAAAGATGCTGACTAGCAAAAAACCTGTGAGGCTGTGGGTAGGCATTGGTAGTCCACAGTGCTCTAGCATGTGAGACAGTTTTTCCTACCAAGATTTATTAAGTATATGGGTGTTTCAGTTCTTCTGAACTAACAGAAAAGAGACCACTTCTAAATATTTTCAGCTAATAAAAACACAGCTAAGCAGAAAGGGCTGTAGCATGGATACGCACATCAGCTGTACATATTTCTTTGAGATTGGTTTTGCATTATGCGTTATTTGCGCTTTTGAATTGGCATTACGTTATGAGCATCAAAAATTTCTTACTGTTGGTGACAAACTTCACTGTCTTCTCAATTTCCAGATGCCTTTCTGAAGGGATAAAAATGGTGGACATAACACAATTTCCACAAAAGTATTGGATTAAGTGATTACATGCATATTCAAATTTCATTCCATCTTGATTGGCAATGAGAGCTTGGGATTTTTCCCTTGCACATCTGGTCTCAACATGTCCTCTGACAGGAAGTCAGCAGAGTGGAAAGGTTGCTGGGTTGTGCAGTGTTTCCTTTCTAAATTTGGCACTTCAGACTGCTCTTGATGGATATTTTATCCCTGGCAAATTGCTGCATTTGAAAGCATAATTAGAGAATCTGTTTTCTTAATCACATGGCTTTTGTTACTTTGGTTGTAGTCCATCTCCCTTTCATTTCTAGCAGCCTCAATTGAGCATAACAAGCAAGTTGGCAGCCCAAACTGTGCTCAACAATTTCTTATTTCTGCCTATTTAAATAAAAGATGATAAAGAGATATTGCTCTGATTATCTTAGAAGGGGGTGGCTGCTTCAGCTCTCCCGACTCTGCACAGCCTCAGATTTTTTGATACCGTGATATAAACAGACCATTCCCTAGCTTTTTTTTTTAATGCAATCCTAAACTCATGGCAATCAGCTGGAATTTGCTCGGAAGATAGATGAAACTCTATTATGTTTAGGAAAACGATGCTATTGTTGTATAAGAAACCAACTTTCACTTGTGTACACTCCATAAGAAAGTCCATCTGTTACAACAGCAAGTCAAACGTTAAATACCAAATAAATTGCTAGGGCTCATCCTTATCTTGCTCTAACTTTTGATATATTCCATATTGTCCCGCACAGTTTGAAGCACATGGAGTCTAAAGCAAACTGCGGGCGGACAATGAAGTTTCCATTTTTATAACTGTATTCCTGGAAGAGTAAGGACCTTTTGCACAATGAGAACAATAGATGAATCAAGGCCTCCGTGCTACATGACGCAGCAGAGCAGATACGCTGGTAGCGTGAATTGTGTGGCTCCACCGAGTGCAGCCCTTTTACGCCACTAGTACCTCTGGCCATGCATTTGTCGACATGGCCGTGCTGAATTTCTTTAGCTCTCATTTAATGCGGTGGACACGATGGAGCTGCGGATGCTCGGAATCCTACAGGGTTGAGGCCGTTAGCAAACGAGCCCCTACTTCAGCATGGCTATTATGTCCTTGATAAAATCCCGTAGGAAGTAGTTAAGAGAAGTCATTGTCTGAAAGCAAAGGACAGCGTAATAACAGAGGGTACACCAAATGGTTTTCCATGTGCGTATTGCTGTAATTACTCTTTTAATAAGAATAAATGCACTTAAAATGCTATACGGCCTTTCTTTTCATTACTTCTTACCCTTCAAACCAGTCTATAATGTAGTTCAGCGTGGAGGCAATATTGCAGACCACTCTTCAGGTCTTCATCTGAAGTCCCTTAGGTTCCCATGTATGTAATCCATACGTTCAGTGAAGTAGTATGGCTTCCAAATGGGTGGTAGTGT
Source organism: Aviceda cuculoides (assembly GCA_035590195.1). Lineage (NCBI taxonomy): Eukaryota > Metazoa > Chordata > Aves > Accipitriformes > Accipitridae > Aviceda > Aviceda cuculoides. The sequence goes on from JAVJGG010000085.1 coordinate 38,228,479, forward strand.
GCAAAATTAATTATGCATGTAATTTTGACTTTAAAACTCTGAATGCGGTATTGGATGTCATTTTTGAAAATGCCGGATCTGATTTTCAGAGTTTCTTGGCCCCTACAGCTTCTGTTAAAAGGCAATGGGTTGTTTTGCCCAGACTACATATATGATTGGAAACATGAGATGAAGTAATGCGTGAGAAAATTTGGACTGGATATCTGAACATACCTCCACTTGAACAGTAGTTTTAGCAGGATAACAGGAAAATCCCATGCTGATGGTACTGTGACCTCCCACTGATTTTTGAGTGGTATTTTCTCCAATACTGCCTAAATGTCTGAAGCTAAACAAGATATTAAATACAGAAATCACTTTATTCTACTGGGACAGATCCTTTTCAGATCTGCCTCTGACAATCTGCTGGCGAGGAGCTTTCATAACTGATTTGTGATTATTGCCTGGGTTTGTTCTGGTACTTTCAGAATGAATGGCAGCCACTTTAAGGATGAAAAAGCCATGGTAGCTAGCCAGAACTCGGATTTGCTGGATGATGAAGAGGCAGAAGATGAAGTAATGATGGACGAAGAAGATGAAGAGAGTGAAATTGCAGGGAAAGTAGTCAAAGAGCCTGTTATGAGTGACATGCACGAGGGGACTCCGGAGGAGGATTACGAGGAAACAAGTACTTTGGACATGAACTGCAAAGCTTCCCCTGGCAGGTTGGTTCCTTCCGAGTATTGGTGTGCCTGATACATGAAATACAAACAATAAACCATACAAGAGTGCCAGCACCAAACTGTGTGCTGTGGGAACCGGTCCGTGGTAGCCAGCTTCCCAGTTACGATAGCAACATGTGCCTGTGTTTGGGTCAATACCAGCCCTGTTTTCAGTCTCTTCTTGCAATCTGTAGCCCTTAAGAGGAAAAATAGCTGTGCTCGGGGAGCTATTGTCAGGTTCTGGGTGAGACAGGAAACATTCATGAGAGGGACGTTATCTGCTCCATAAACTGGCTTGGATCTCCTGTAATGGTCTTATGAAAGGCTGAGGAGACACCAGGAGAGACACGACCTCTCCCTTCCCTGCCCCTGCTGCCCACCCTCTCCTTTTTAGAAAAGAAAGGGGAATTTCTTTTATTTCAGGATCTCAGTTCCACAGGGCAAGGTGGTTTATGGATATAAAAAAGGGAGAAATGGCTCAGATGTGTAAATCTGAGAGAATGAGGAAACGCAGAGAGGATCGTTTAATTGACGTTAAAACCTCCGTGGTGTTTTTGTAGGTATAAAGAGGAGGACTATAATAAGACTGGACTTTCGGCTTTGGACCACATAAGGCACTTCACAGATAGCCTCAAAATGAGGAAAATGGAAGAAAATCAATACAGTGAAGCTGAATTGGCAGCTTTCAATACTTCCCAGCTGCCAGAGGACCTAAAACAACCGTTGTACAGGAAATCCAAATCCCAGGTAAAAGCTTAACTCAGTTAAAATGTTATTGTCGCCAAATACCTGAAGGATTAAACTGTTAGTGTGTGGCAGGCAGGGTCGTTTCAGCTTCGTCAGACAGGGCTGTGCTCCACGTCCACAAACCTCAGCCTGCCCCGACCTCCCCCTGCACTCCTACTGCACCAGGGAGACATGGCAGGGTGCTCTGGTCCCTGTATAATGCAGGATTTTCTTACTTTTTTGCTATTTCTGCTACCCGCAGAAATGCCATGATAAGAAACAGTCCCACTCTGCTTTCAGACAGCCGGTGCGGTCACACTGATGCCCTGGAGTTGAGCTGCAGCCTTGCAGCAATGTGACTCGATCTTCTAAAATAGGTCTTTTTAGCCCCTTTAAAAGATTCCTGTTTTAAAAGCTGCAGAATATGCCTGCAGAAAAGGTCACCGAAGGAGACTGTGGTATTTGGTGAAATACAGGACCAGCCAAGGGATAATGTGATTCCTCAGGCTCTTGAAAAGAGCCTCCTGTGCCAAGAATCTAAAGGCACAGGAGACTCTGGGAGCTTGTCTACTATGAAAGGTTTCTCAGAGCTTCGTGAAGCCAGATGAAAGCAGAAATTATTATTACTATTAGTGAGTCAAAAGTGTCAGTGAAAAGGTTGACAGTGGTTTTACCTAACGCGTTTTGATTTTTTTTAAATAAGTTGAGAATAGCAGCTGTAGCCTAAATGATGCCGTAACCACATAGGGGTGGCACAGGTCCAAGCTCAGATCCGTGCCGCAGGATCATGACCTCCTCGTCCTTTTTCTTTCCCCGTCCAGGCGTATGCGATGATGCTCTCTCTCTCTGACAAGGACTCCCTTCATTCTGCATCCCACAGTTCTCCCAATATGTGGCACAGTATGGCGAGAGCCGCTGCGGAATCCAGCGCCATTCAATCCATCAGTCACGTATGACATTGTGAAGTCTTACCAAGGATGGGACCAAGTCCAAACCAGTAGCATGGCTCTTTCATATATGACTATTTAAAAGACTGCTGAGCAGAATGCCTTATAAATCTGCAGGGTCACTCATTTAAAGTCCGGTGACCTTAAACTGAATAATTTTAAAAAGAAAGAAACTATTTATTCTCAATATTTTGTTTTGCACAGCAAAGGCAGCTGCTGACTTCTGGAGGATCAATGCGACTTAAAAAAAAAAAAAAGTTTCAGTGGATTATGTAAACCGGGGCCGGGAAAAAGTGTCTTCCAGTTCACCCGGCTTTGAGGGGCAGGGGCAAAAGGGTTAAGACTGCATTGATACACACATGGGCACTCCTTTAAAGTAGGAACTGAATTGATTTTCTTTTTGTATAAGATAGTTTGACACAAGATTGGGAACAGTTGCTTTTATGTACAAATCTCTTCATTAAAGCTTTATGCATTTTAGCCCTTCAAAGAAAGAAACTAGTTCTATCAAATGCGCACTATCCATCGTAAATGTAGAAAGAAGTAACAGGGAATATTTTGTTCTCTCCGTAATTCTTTTGCCTTCTCAACTGCATTGTTAAAAAAAAAGGAAAAACAAGGAAAAAAAAAGAAAGAAAAAAAAAAAGAACTCTGAGAAACAATACATAAGAGGCTTGTGTATATTGTAAACTATGAATGTTCACTACTCCAAGAAGCTAAATCATCCAGATAATTCCGTGAAAGCACCGCGTTCATCGACAGCACCACTAGTTCAAATCATTGTAAGGAGATTTTAATTTTTGACAATCATGTCACTATTTTGTTGTATTGTTTCCTTTCCCCCCTACCCTCTAATTTCTTCTTTGTGTTGTGTGTACCATGTATTTATTTGTTGGCAAACGATTGTTTGTTGATTAAAATAGCACTGTTCCTATAACAAACAGCACTGCTCCAGTCCCCCACTGCGTTACGATGTAAGGCACCCATGTACTTCAAAAAAAGTGAGGTGAACTGATCTGTGTATATGGGAGTGCAAAACAGTGTTTGAAATTTTCTTACATTCCTCTTTTATTTTATTTTTGCCTTTTAATGAACTAAATAACTAATAGATGCGACTTAGGTTTTTTTTGTAATACAGTAAATTGATTCGATTGTATAAACAGTTATAATTTCTTCATGAAAGCATGATTCTTCTGATTAAAAAACTGTACCCAATATTTTATGCTGGTTGTCTGCGAGCTTGTGTGATGTTATGTTCATGTTAATCCTATTTGTAAGATGAAGTGTTCCAAATTTATGTTTAAAAAAATAAATAAATAATGGAAGGTATTCAGTTATTTTTGGGGGGTTTTTTTGGCCTTTAGTGAGGGACCAGATTTATTTTTCCTTTTGTTTATAATCTCATTTTGAAATAATCGGCAAGTTGAGGTACTTTCTTTAAATGCTTTGTACAATGTAACTGTTACGCATTTCAGTACATTACTATGGGAGGATCAACTTAAAAAAAAAATAAAGGACTACAAAACTGAAGGGATCTTTTTCCTTTTTGTCTTGTTTTTCTCTGGGTCAGGGCAAAAATGACATATTTTGTCTGCAGTCTGGGGAGCAAAGACTGTGTCTGTGGGGTCATGAGGATAGGGACACTGTGAAGTGTCTTGGACTTAGTCATGCAATTTAGGAACCAATCCAGAGTCTCTCAATAGACCATTGGAGGGTTTTAGATCAGTCCTTTAAGGTTCAAAACACTACCTTGGGAAAGAGAACTGTTTCATTTTACAAGAGGGATTGGCGCAAGGGCACCTTCAAATGCTGTTGTGGAGCCTTGAGCTCGGGCTGGTGATGCACCCGCCTACTGATCCTGGGGACGAGGTTGGGAAGCAGTGGCTTGACTGGCTAATAGCAAAAAATTGACTCACCAGAATGATAAAAATCCATAGTTGAGAAGCTAGATGGACCTCCACCTGCATGAAATGAGCCTTTAGGGCCTAAAAGGAGAGGGTTAAAAAAAAAAAAAAAAAAAGAATAATATTTTAGTTTGAGCATTCTCTTTGAAATCAGGGCCAAAGCCCTGCTTGTTCTGGACAACCTGCAGAGCAGTGGGAGGTGGGATGTCCAGGAAAAGCCGGTGTTGGCCCAGGCAATGCACATTTTACTGCCGTTCCCGTCAGCAGAGATAGGAGGACTGAGACAGCTCCAAAGGGGACCGTGAGGATGTCCCTGCCTGCCACCCCCAGCCAAGCTGGAGCTTTGCGGCTACTGCACAGGGCTGTCCTTCAAGTTTAAGTGGCTTGAAAGAGTGGATGTGTCTCGAAAGAGTGGATGTGTCATACTGCGGAGTCTTTTTTTGCAGTGGGACCAAGGGTTGCTAACACCAGATGCAAGCGAGCTGGCATGAACGAGCAATGAGGGAGTGCAGCGCTGGGTCTCAGTAACCCAGGGTAGTTAGTAACAAACTGCATATTAAATCCAGCACTGTCCCAGTGGGAAAGGCACATTTAGGGAATACGATTTGCAGGAGGTTTTGTTAAATCTGGCTCTGCTGATGCCAAAAGTGCCTCCAAAGATGGAGGCCTTGTCTTCAGGCCAAAGGCAAGGGGTGCTCCTCTTTCAGCCTCTTTCGGTACACAAAGACCTGTCGTAGCTCACCAGATCCTTAAGTTACATTTCAGAATAACCTATGTCATTCTTGTCTTCAGCCCAGCTATGGTTTGACTTGTTTTATAACCGTCATGTAGCAACAGGGGCATCAGCAGGCCTGAATCCAAACCCAGCAGGGACAGGCCTGGGCTGCCTTTGGTGTGCGCTTACAGCTCCGGAGCCTCACGCACAGGTTGATGGCAGGCTGAGACCTACAGGCCGATGGTTTTCATGCAGGAAGCCTAAACCACACCTGGAAACAAATAAAATAAAATAAAAAAATAGCCTGGGTGCATGTTCTTGTACTCACTTCACTGGCCAGAGCCAATGGTCAGGTACATGCAGATAATTGCATAAATAGGCTATTATTTTTAGTGCAGTTAAAGTCACCCTGAAACCTGGTTTTAGGTTTCTGCCAAATAAAGAGAACAAATAGATTAATCAAGTCAAGTTTTATCTGCAAACACCTTTCCAGATTGTTTTCCCCTTTAATTTGATGCAATGACAGTTCTTATCAGCTCTACCCTCACCTGCCCTAGATGAAAGGGGTTTTAGGAGGTAGAGAAAGGGTGGGACAGTTTCCCCTGGGTTTAATGTTCTGGGTTACAATAGCACACTCCCATCATATAACTGTCAGGGAAAGTACTCCTTGAGCTGAGCTGCAGGGTTAGTTTAACCTCTGCCTAACCAGGTCTATTGACCTTCAGGGAGCGGCTGCCACCGCCTCATCGAACTCCGGGGCTGATGTTCCCATGGAGAGCCTTGAGCTTTGTACTTTCATATCCAAGTATCCCACCCAGCAGCATGCCTATGGGGTGCGAGGAGCAGAGGGGAGGTGAAACATATCACCGGGGGTCCTTCAACTCCATGTAGATACCTTATCATGACCTTGATTTTCACTGCCTTTTCTCAGCGGCAGAGTTATTCAGCCAGAGGAATAGCTGAAAAGCAAACCCAGATTTGATTAGCCATCTCATCCCCCAAATAAACAAAGAAAACTGGATAATTTTTGTCTTTGTGTCATTCCCTCCCTGATGGACCGCACAGATGCACTTGCTCAGATGCAAGCAGATTGCTAAGTGAGGACCAATGTTTCTGCCTTTCTGCTACAGTGATTTTTTTTCTTAAAAAAAACCAAAACACAACAAACAAAAACCCCTTCTTTTTAAGAGAAAAAACCTTCAGCTTATTTCAGCATCATCCTACTGTTCACCCCACTGTAGTAGTTTTCCATAAGTCAACGAATCATTCCCATGTGACACAGCAGCCTTACTAGATGAAGGAGCTGTGTATTACTGCCTCAATTCCTATCTACAGAATCTAACAAAGCACCAGCATGACAAGATGATTAATCAATATTTCACCCTGGCCCACATCCTTAATACCACTGCGGGTCCGAGTCACTGTTCCCGTGTCAGCCCTGCTGTTTTACTGCATTAATAGCCACATTTGTGGAGTAATGGGAGGGGAAGTTATTATAAAAACATTTGTGAGGCCGCTTTAGCTCAGCGATTCAGTTTGGACCGTTGCTCCATGCGTGTCTTGAACTTTAAAACTTTTTGTCAGGTCTCTCTTGCTCAGATGTATGGAGAATTGCTGCAAACTCCTGGATCATTTCGTCGCACTGTGCTACCTTCCAGCTATATTAAGTCTCATTTGTGGTTTTGCTGGTCAGTCATATAGTGGCACAGAAAAGCTAGTTTATTTTAAAGATGCTTCCAGTAATGATTTAAACAAAATAAGGGTATCCAGCACCAAACAGAAGACCCTTTCTCCGTGTCAAAGACAGTATACCTTGCCAAGACTCCAGTTAGAAAAAAAATTAATTCTGCAGCCTGGCCAAAACCATCCTCTTTCCCATCCCATCGAACAGCTGTGTAGGCTTGTGAGTATACCTGGTCTGTGGCTTCCAATAGCCCAATTAAATCATCTTTTGTTTCTATACCAAAAATGGTACCAGCTTTAGGAAAGACTCAGCTTTATAATTCAGAGTTGCTTAATGAAGTCTGGGGAGAAGGTGAAGGGGAGAACATCAAATAAAAAGTAAAAAACAAACAAACAAAAAAAAAAACAAAACAACAAACAACCAAACTATATTCCTTTTCTGTTACTATACTTTTTTTCCGCCAATTCAGATTCATTTTCTGCTAGAGGAAAAAAATTTTCAGCAAAATTTACTGTTTTCCCAGAATTCAGATTTTAATCAGACTAACATTTAAATAATCCCTGGAAAGACGCCCCACTGCCATGCCATGATTCAGGAACTCATGGTATGTCTTGCAAGACTGAAGCCTTTTTCCCCAAAACTACTGGCTAAATTTTGCTTGGGACCGCTTGCCCCCCTGGGTATCACCATAAACCAGACTGAACACACAGATCGCTTTGCCACTGTGTGCTGGAAGCAGAGCCTCCTTTTTTTGATCCAGGAGTGGCCCTATTTTAATGGAAATTGAAGCTATTTATATACATAAATCCATTTGGGAAAGTTTGGGGAACTTTTTACTATGAAAGGTGCTGTGGAAATATAAAAGTAGTCTCATATAACATGCTGGGCAGGAACTTTAGCAGTATCAGCTCCGTCTGTCTGAGC
>JAVJGG010000085.1:38247096-38284157 GCA_035590195.1 Aviceda cuculoides
TGTTTTTTTTTTGCGGTTTGTTCCCCCCCCCCCCCCCAAAGGACAAAAAGATAGCATTTCCCAACTAGATTTAGCTGCTGAAGAGAAGCGTTTGGGAATTCACCCTTTCCCCTCACAGCACAAAGAAAGAAAAACATTGCATCCTCTGGAAACCTTTTTCTCCAGTTTAGGCCCTCGTTTCAGCCTGGTGCAAACAGGGAATAAATCAGTGAAAAGGGATCAGTTTAGACAATTTCAAATTTGGACGGGAGGCTGCGGTGTCAGAAGTGACCGAAGTACGTCAAACACAAAGCTACATTTCTGGGTTCGGGTGAATCTGCCGCTGCAGCCAGTAAAATGCAAGCGGCAGATGAGCGGTGTGACGGGAAGGAGGATAATTAAATGTCATGAGATGGTGCCAGGTGGGAGAAGCACCGGCCCTCCGGCTGCAGCCAGGCAAGCTGCAAAGAGTTAGTGGAAGAACCACTGTTAATTGTCACGGGGGTAGGGAAGGGTGTGCGCGAGGAGCAAAATTGTTAAAAGACGCAGAAATATTCCAACATAATAGAATATCCCCTTTTCAGCGTTGAAGTTAATGTTCCAGGCCTTGGGTGAAGTTGGCTCCGGGGGTGGGCGAAGCACCGAGAGGAAAGGGTGCTCAGTCCTGCGGGCGTCCCCAAAACACAAAACTGTGGGGGATGAATCGAGGCTGAGAGGTCTGAGAGTTCAGCTGTCTTGAAAGAAGGGGGATTAGCATCTTTCCAGCCTCTTGACTAATTTCCACCACATTGGACATTCTTGTTATCCATGTAAATGTCCAAACTATGTTTTAATCCTGCCAAGCTCTTGAGACTTTGTTGCCAAGAGCTCCAGGAGCTGGAACAAATTCCCCAGGTCAGGATTATTTGCTCCTGAGGCTTCTCCTCATCCTCCAAGTGCCCTGTCCATCAGCTGCCAAAGTTTGTTGTCTTTTCCTGAGTGATGCCAATATCTTCCATATGTCATCTCCTATCTTCATCTCTCTTCCTATCCCTTCTCCCTGCTCATTTAAGCATTTGTTCCCCTTGCTTCCTTCTACCTTTACAGTAGGACCCAACCCAAGCAGGGCAAAGAGATACCAGTGCTGCCTCAGAGAACCAGACCTTCCTGTATTTTCTGATATTTTCTCTGATATTGGCTTTTTTTTTCTCCTATCCCAGTTCCTTTCCCCAGTCTCCTGCCCACCCCTTCACGATTCTTCCACCATCCCTCTTGGCCGCTAACTCATCTAAGCAAGTGTAGATCTGGTGTTACAATGACGTTCCCATATATAGTAGCTAATAGAGAAAATAACAGATAAAATATTGACTGGTTTAGAGGCAGAAGGTGTGGAAACCCAGCTCTCTGTATCTCTTATCACAACAGCAATAAAAGGCAGTACTTTTTTACACCAGTGCATGCTCAAGAGTTTTTGTGGATGAGCGTTCAGCAAGATGGAAAAAGAAACTGAACCAAACCATGGATACCCGAACCTGCCAGCGTCTGTAAATAATAGCAAAACCATCAGGCATCCTACATCTCATCCGTTGGTGTTTAGGTACACCTGTAATTGTTGTAGATGAAAATGAAGCTTCTGTGATGAGAAGATTAGCCAGCATGTTGCTGCTAAGTGATTTTTAGGTCTGGCCAGTGCTGAGGAGGGGCTTGGGGCTTGCCGGTGCGCCGTGCTGCTCCTGCCAGCCTCTGCTCGCCCGCGCTGGGCAGGATCCTTGGAGGAGGACGGATGTGTCTGCATCCAAGGAAGGAAAATCAGTCCTGCTGGGTCGTTAGCGGCAGGGCTAACAGAGCTGGCTGGATCAGCTTTCCCCAACCTCTCGCGCTGTCGGCCAGCTGAGCCGTTAGGATTCGCGTGCTGGTACCTTGCTCCCTGTAAAATCAGCCTTTGGTGAGCAGCAAAGCGCGAGCCCTCTGCCCGTCCCACCAAAGTCCAAATCCTGCCTCACAAAACCGGCGGCATTAATGCAACATGAAACCGCCCGCCGCTGAACTCTCTCAACCCGATGTTCCTGCTCACGGGACTGCACAAATCCCAGAGAGCCGGGTCACGCGCTGGGTGCCCTGCCAAGGCGGAGGGGAGCCGGCACGCACCGAGGCCAGGGGCAAGGGGGGGGTGGGAAAGGAAGGCTGCGCTTGTGAGCTTACCCATCCCTGTTTTCCAGGGCAGGGTGCAGCTGGGAGCAGAGCAAGGGCCATCGCTTCCGATGTGTGCAGAGTCCCAGCTCGGAGCGCGTTGCCCCCAGGACGAGGAGCAAACTCTGCCGCTGTGAACCAAAACCCCAACGGTAGCCCCAGGGCCGCTCCTTTCCTCTTCCTTCAGGCTGAAGTAAATATGAATTTGTGGTTTGGGACTGATCCCTTCACCCAGGTGAAAGCCCTTTAGAGGAGAGCTCATTGTGCTTGTGTGACGTTAGAGGGGAAAAACACGCAAAAGGGGAGAATCCCCCCAAAGTGGCGTTGCACGAGGCTGCGTCCAAGCAGGGCTCTCTCCTCCTGGCCACGGTTCCTCTGAGCCTTCGTTTGTCCCCAGCAATATTCAGCCCACGTAGCTGACTCGGCTGAAGCCCCTGAGCTTTGACCCTTTGCCTGGCTGTAACCAGAGCCACGTAAAAAATATATTTTCTCCCTTGCACTAAAGAGCTAGCTGTGGCAGGCTGCAGAGGCCCCTCTCGGTGCTTCCTGGGGACAGTCCCGTTGCCACCTGTTCCTATGGAGAAGGCTTTTTATCACAAACACTTGGTAAACAGCTGCCGCCGGAGCCCCTTTTCTGCCTGCCCTGCGTTTATTCGGAGAAAGTCAATAAGGGAAAAACAAACATGCCTCGTCCTTGCACACACACATCCCCGGGCCGCCGCAGCGCTGGCCTGCTGTGCGTGGCAGACTGAGGGCTCCCAGCTGGTGCCCGAAGCCAGGGCTGGCGGGCACGGCCTCACGCCTCGCTTTAGGGCAGCTGGGAAGCCAAGGAGGAAGACCGCCTTTGCAAAGGGATTTTCCCTTTTCCCTTCGCCAGCGCAGGGATGCGTCCCCGGTAGCAGGTTCAGCAGGGTCAGACACGAAACTCAAACCTCCCGGGCTTCACCTCCCAAAGGGATTTCTTTCCAGCTAGCTGCGGAGGTTGCAAAGTTGAAGCTTTGAATCCCCCCGTTGCCCTCGCTTGCACGGGCGCCCCATCCCTTCCCACTCCCACATGCGCTTCCCGGAGGCAGGGGGAGAGGAAGAGGGCAGACAGGATCCCCCATCGCGACAAGCGCTGGCAGAGCCGGAGCCGGGAATTAACATGCTCAGGCTGTAATTAGGGCTTCAGCACCGTGACACCTTTACAAGTGTCTTTATTTAAAAGCAGGTAAATTGGAGGCTTCCAGGTTGGGTACGTTAGCGGGGGGAGATGGTGGTGATGATGGTGGGGAAGGGATGAGGCAGGAGTGAATTATTTTTAGTGGCATTCGCACGCTGTGACAGGTTGACTGTGGCCTGGGCGATGGGTGGGAGATGCAGAAACTTGAAAGAAGTCGGCTGGACTCAATGTGGGGAGAGAGTATTTGCGCAGCTCCTACGTCCGTCCGCCTGTCGAAATGGCTGTATGGGAGCGCAGGGAACGGGGGTGAAGCTGCGTGGGTCTGAACCCCCCGCTGAGTATCAAGGCTCCGCTCATCCCATTGCCTGCCCTCTTCGATCCACCTGCTCCTATCAGCACAATTTACCCTCTGCCATCCTCACCGGCAACCAGATAACGCTGCCTGAAGCAGGCTGGGAAGCAACCCCACAAGCAGGGCTGGAGCAGGAGTCGGGCAGGGGCGAGGGCTATACGGGGAGCTGGCGGGGGGACCGAACCTCCCGCTGCCCCCGCGGCATCGCTGCCCGCGAGCTGCGGGCAACCCTCCTGCTGGCCCTGCCCCTCGAGACCTGCCGGCCCGCCTGGTCAGAGAGACAACTTCAGCAGTTGCATCCAGCTGATAACACCGGCAGCCTCAAAGTTCAGGGATATTCAGATCTAGACCAATCTCTAGGCTTTTTTTTTTTTTTTTTTTTGACAGCTGCTGCCTCTACTTTAGGCAAGGACATTAGCGCCGAGAGGAAAAAAAATTTGATTTTAATGCAAGCCCCAGTAATCAGCTATTTGTGATGGAATTTTATCTGTCCTGGTCTCTAAGGGATGAGAAGCAAGCAGAGAGGAAAGAAGGGTCAGAAATTAGTATGCAGAAATATCTGATCAGCCAAAGTAATTTTCTTTAATAATCGTATTCATACTGGCTGCTCTCCGCTCACTAGAAGAATTAAGTATTTAATAGTAATATATTTCATCTGGCAGCAGTTCCGTTTCGTTAGGAGCTGTGATGCCTCGCCGGGGTGGGGGGAGGCAGGGGAGGCAGCGGTAGGAGGGCCCTGGCGCGGGGCGACCTGCCGGAGAAACAAAGCTGCCTCGCACGCCGCCTCGATCCGTGGTGGGTCCCAGGGGCTGCCGGGCTCTGCCAGCCCTCCCTCCCGCCCGGCACCCGTCGGGGAGAGCCAGCCGGTGCCGCTCGGCACAGGGCGAGCTCGTTACGGAGCTATAATTAAAGAGGAGCATGCTTCTGTCGCAAGGGGAGGGGAGGCGTTGGGACCAGCCGGCACGGACGTGGGAGGAAGGACCCACGTGCCGCCACGGACTGTCGACGCGTGTTTCACGTTGGGCCCAGTGTCGGAAATCCTGTGCTGCGTCCTCCGGGCTGGGCAACATGGGAGGTCACACCGGAGGGACAGCAGGTTTTTCCGTGGCCTTAAAACCTATGGTTCTGTAATTGCCAGGAGATGCACTAATTATTGTTATTGGCATCCATTCAGGAAAGTGTTTAAACGCATGCTTAACTCGAGCATGTCCATAAGTCCCATTGACTCTAACGGGACTTAACTACATGCTTAAATGCTGGCCTGAATATTGATGTTTTCCCAAATCAGTGATTATTCGCAACAAACCCATAATAAACACGCGAGCTTCCCAAAAGCCGTGCAGCCCAGATCTGTCCGGGTGTCTGCCACGTCCGCAGCGCGACACGTGGCCATCTCTCATCCAAGAGATCAGCAGCGTCTTCCTGCGGTTTCCAACCTTGCAGCACCTCCAGGGCCTGGCTCAGAGGACAGGGACCCTGTCAGGGTCCAGGGCTCCCCCAGATGTTCCGGGGCTCCCTCGGGACAGCCAAAGCCAGGGAATGGGGTCATCCACTCCATGCCAGCCCTGGCTCCAACACCCGCCATGATTTGCACATGCAGGGCGGGTTGGGCGAGAAATACCAGGAAGAAATTAATCCGCATTTGCTCAAAAAAGAGACAGAGAGAGAAAAATTAAAATCTGAGTTCAAATCCTGTCTGTTCTTTTAAAAGCACATGATATAAACAGATGGAAAGTGATACTGGCAATTCAGATCACTCAATAGTCTGGAATTAAATATCTATGTGTTAAATTGGCAGTTCTGCAGGCACAGGGAAGGAGGCAGGCAGGGATTTCAGGGTGCCTTGGCAGAACAGTGACTCTGGGATAAACTGCCTTGGAAGGGTGGGAAATGCACTCTTAAAGGCCAAACTCTTCCAGAAATAACAGCAGCAAAACCGTATCACAAACCCTTGTATTGTTGGTGCTTTCTGGACTAATTACAAGCAAAATATCAATGGCAAAGAGCACATGTATTGAATGATTCAAGCTGGTACACAAGGGGACAGACCTATTCTCTTTCTTTCTTTCTCTCCAAAAGTTTTGTACTTTATTTTCCCAAATTTGTGAAGCTGAAGAAACCAGCACACCTTCCCCTTTGCTCCCTCCATCTCACTTCTGTCCATCCCAGCTCCTGTGTTCGCTCCAGTAACATGGTCTCTGCGTCAAGACCAAAAGCTGAGGTGCAAAAAATGAACAGCTCAGTTGAGCTTGCAAATGCCAGAAAATATTGTTCAGTTGAAAAAAGATCTAGTGAACTGGGACTTGGCTCTTGTGATAAATATACTGTAGTGTAGGAATAGTGAGTAAATAAATAGTATAGCAGAGCATAAGAATTCTCTCATAGCAAAACTAGTGAGCTCCAGTGCTGATAACGGTGGGCTCCAGCTAACAAGCAGGGTAGGTGATTTAGACTGCAGAGCTCTTGTGATTGTGCATTTGGAGTTTTGCATGGTGATATGAGTTTGCCCAGGACACAAATGCCCTCCTTGGAGGGACAGGGAAGCAACTCTGAAACCGTTTGGGATTTCAAGTATTCCCTGATGCTCATTCACGTCTGGCCAAACCTTATTCTCTTCTGTTTCACCTCCCGAATGACTGTGCAGACAGACCCTGTGTGGGGGTGAGGGAGGAAGGGGTGTCTGTCTGCACCCCCTGCCCCCCTGTCCTCACTGCGCCCAGTCCCCAGGTGACAGAGCTGGTGGTGACACGCCGTGTCCGTGAGACCGGTCACAGCTCAGTGCATACAACTGGGGATGCACCAAGCGGGCGCATGGGGGACGCGGGGTTACCCCGCCAGCTCCCAGCAAAACCCCTGATTTACCCCTTCCCCAGCAGCACCCCGCGATGCCGGGCCCCTCCAGCGGGCAGCGGGTGCTGGCTCCTGCCCGCCCCACGGCTCCTTTCTCGCCTCCCTCCTTCCCCAGCACCACGGCCTCCCGCGAGCTCTCCTCCGCCTTTAGGGATGCCAGCGGCACGGCAAGAGCAAGCTCTGGCCGCTGCTGCTCTTGGAAAGGCCCGTGCCAGTGGTGAGGGTCCCGGCAAGCAGCCCCGTCCCTCTCCGGAGCCAGTGATCCCAGACATCCATCCCACGCGCGTCTCCCCTCCTTCCTCCCCTCCTTCGCCGTCCTCCTCCTCCCCAAAGCGCGGTCTGCAGAGCGCGTGTTTGTGAGCTCACAGGGAACGGCGGGACACGGGCCTTTCTCTCAGCTCTAATGAAACCCTTTAATCATATTCAAATAGGTTACTGTTCAGGGGGAAAATAGAAATATGGATTTGATAGCAATAAATTTCCCTGGCTGGCTAAGCCCAGTTCTTAATTGTCCTGTCCCAGGGCTCGCACATTTCATTGTTCGTTAGGTGCTTAAGTCCCTGCTCTCATTTTGTGGCGGTGACATTACCGCTGATGGCTCTAATACTCTCATAATTTGAAAGGGGATTTGCATGATAGAACGCAGAGTATTAAAAGAAAAAGAAAAAAGGAGAGTTAAAAAAAAAAAAAAAAAAGGAGGGAGGGGGTGAAGAAGGAGTGTGCGGGGGGGCAGGGGAACGGATTCAGCTTTCACTTAAAAAAAAAAGTCACTTTCTTCAAAGTCAAATCATTGTTTTCATTAAAGTGAAAAAAAAAAAAGTGTCTCTTCTGCACAGTCAGTCCGGCCTGGCGCTGGTATTATCCTTATTGTTGCTAATGGTTATTAATTATTATTATCCTGCTACACAGAGCACTGCGGACGTGATGTCCCCAATGTCCTTGGGACAAAGAGAAAAAAAAAAAAAGCAGGGTGTCCGAGCCGGGGCGGGCTCCTGGCAGCCGGTGGTGTGAAGCGAGAGGGGTTTTGCCATTGTCTCCGGTGCGACAGTGTTTTGGCAGGAGCCTTGGCAGGCATCCGCTGCCAGCCAGGGTCTCCGTCTCGGCAGCTTGCTTTTATTCTGGTGTGCCTTGACGTGCACTGCCCTGCTGCCAGCTACTGCCCACGTTTTGGGTCAAGGGCTTATTTGGGTAGAAAACACAAAATAAAAACCGGGTCGCCCTGCTGCCTGCCTTTATCCCTAAACTTTGGTTAATGTTTAGAGATGAGCCCAAATATATCATTGTTCCTCGATGTCCAGACCTGCGTGTAGGTCCCATCACTCCCAGTGGAGCCGGGTCAGGTTCTGCACCGCCACCTCCGAGGGGCTGGAAACCGCACCCGACTTCAGAGCTGAATTTTCCTAGTCGCTGGCTTTTAAAGCCGGGAAGAACCATTATGATCATCTGAGCTGCAAGTACCAGACCCCCTCAGCACCTGGGGTGTCGGAAATCCTGATGTGGATTTTATAGTGGCAAACCTATCTCTGCACAAAAAAGAGGGACACGAGTCTCCAGGCTGTCACTTTGCAACACAAAGATCGGGGGGAGCAGCGATTTCTGCCTCTATCGCTGGCACAGAGAGCCCCCGGGCCAACCTAGCACCTCTACGCTGTTGATACTATTGTTATTAACGGGAACAGTACCCTGTTGTGGTTTTATCTCCCTTTGGTTTGGCTGGCTAGTTTTCCCAGCCATGAAGAAATTTCTCCCAACTCTTGACAGCAACTCAGTTGTTAATTTCCTGAAAAAAATCTGCAGTCTCAAATCTCTTTTGAGGGATTTTCCTTTTCCCGTTGCTGGCTGGTTAAGGGGGCAAAGAAACATACCTAATCAGAGACCAAAAAGACTTCCCTTGAGCAAGCCAGAAATTGCCCAGCCATTCCCAAGCCCAGAGCTGCCTCCACCTGTATTTGTGGAGCAAGCGCTCACCAAACGAAATCGCAGCTGTGTCACCCAGTTCAGGTCCAGCTTTGGACCAATACCAGTTCACAGGCCACCAGCTAACTGGCCATGTCCGTGACTGCGGCATGTCTTGAAAGAGGGCTTGTGCTTGCTGACACATTTCCAGCTGTCCTTTCCCTCCCCGTCTCACTCATGCGAGAGAAATGCATAGAGAGAATCTGCAACCAAAAATTAGCCCTGGGGTAAAAATACCTTTTTTCACCTCTTTATCTGGAAACCACAGTTATATTCTGTAGTTGGTCTGAAATTTAATGTCAGTGGATGGACACACACTACAATGTTCCTGTGCTCCAGTGCACAGGAGTCCATAGCAAGGCTTTTATCCATCAGCTGTTTGTCTTCTAACAATAAAGTGGTAGTCAGAAATGTATTAATTATTATTACAGTGTCTGAGGCTTGCACAGAGATCATATTTTGGCTACTGTTCTCTTATCAAGCAATTTAGCATCATTCAAGGCGAGAAGGGCTCGGTGAGTGAAAATCAGCCCAGGTCCATTGATCTCAGCAGAACTGGAGCCTTTTACCCCAGCTCGGGATGCTGCTTTCACATTTGCCATCCCCTTTTCCCTGTAACTCCATCGTTCATCCCAGGCTGTGCAGAGACATCGGCAAAGCCCCAGGCTGCGCATCCAGACACTTTCCTGATTTCTCCGCATTTGCACATAAGCTCTTTCCAGGCTCGTTTCAGTGGAAAGGATCCTCTGGCAGTTCATGGAGCTGATTTTAGCCCCAGAGCCACATACTAAACTCCCTCCTACAACATCAGGTATTTACCAGCCGAATTCGTCAGGTGAGAGGTGCTGAGGTCCCCTTGCTCGGCTCACCCCATCTCACCGAGGGCTTCCACGGGACAGGGCTCCTGTCCTAGAGAGGAGTATTGCTGTGTCTGCTCGTTCCCAAGGCTATTCACCACCCATTTCTCGGAATTTCACCATCCCTAATGCCCATGGGAAGGAGCCCAAAGGGCTCACAAAGAGCACAGATTTCTATTTGTGTGGCTGCAACCCGCAGACACCCCAGACAGGCTCGGCACCCAGCCTCTGCGCTTGCAGGGAGTGCATGGTCAAATTCCCAAATTCGGCTGGATTTTGCCAGCCCCATTCTGAGCTGTTCGCCCTGCCCTTGCTACCAGCAAAACTTCTGGCAAAAAACATGCCCGGGTTTCCTTGCCTTGCTTACCCCAGGCCTGGAGCAAGAGGCAGGGATTAGCCACAAGCAAACCCGGAATGCAGAAAGAGCTCAAAACCTGCCGGAGAGGTGCAGCGAGCTGGCTGGGCTGCGAGCGCCCTGCCCTTTGTGGGGAGAGGGATTTTAATCCAGCACGTGTGCCGGTAGATGTCTAAATCCAGAGAGACCCTTGAGGGCACGAAGGAGCCAGTTAGCGGTGCGTCGAAGGAAAGATCCTGGTCAAAATAGGATCATCTCTTCTCTCTTCTATTCTATTTTCATCACCACGGTATTGGACCACTTCCCACTAACATATTTACCCAGCGAGGTGACTACCATCTGTCTCCTCTTTATTAAAATACTCCAGGATTTTCCCCCATGAGTCGTTGCCCTTGGGAATGGGAAGAAAGGATGTCAGCAAGCTGGAGGGAGGACTGGGAAGTGGGTCATACCCTTCAGGAACACTCTCAGCCCCTCCAAACTGGGGCACGCCGTGAGTCCGGGGACACAGCGCTGTTTGGGCTCGGCCGCGCAACCGATCCCGGGGCGTTTTTTTGCCTAAAGCAGCCATTTCAAACGGTGCCGTGTGCGCTGCCAGCCCCCACCGTGCAGCAACTTGCTCCCCGATTACGTCACCCTGCATAAAAGGGAATTATTCAGACCTTCGTTTCAGCTGAAACAATGATCCCAGCACATTTTCTTTTAAACTTTGTCTCCCAGTCCAAGTGGCCACCTACTTTGTTGTCCAAATTTCTCGTGCAGTTCGAATCCTACAATGTGTAATCTCAGTAAGGTTATCAGTTATGTCATGCATTATACAGCCTCCAATCAGTGTAGTGGGAAACAGCATTTTCATTTAATACCAGGAGAAACAGTGGAAGTCAGCGATTGATACCAACACAATGATGGGAAAAAGTGTCCAGAGGTGCTACTCACATAATCTCACTTTACAACATCTTGAAAATTCAATAGAAAGGACTTTGCTAACAATACCAGAATGACATACCACTGATTATTGTTCCTAAAGTGCTTAACAATAAGAAAGCTCTCTAAATATATCTCAACAAAAAACATATAACAGTTTGTTTCTTCTTTTTTTTTTTTTTTTTTTGCAAAGCACATAGTATTAGTCAACAATTGTTGTGTGGTGTGAGCCCATTAGGGCTGTTGGCTGGTAATGTTCTGGGAAATGAGCTCTTGAAAGATCTTTTTTTCTTTTTTAAACATGCCTAACAATTGTATCTTGAAACAATCCTGGAAGCATTAAGTATCTGCAAACTGCAAGGTCCCACTCTAACTTATTTTCTTAAGACTGAAGAAAGAATTAAGTACCCTTGCATTTTATTCACTCGCTTAGAAATTCATCCGTGAGAAATAATTTTTAGCTCAGAACAGAAATGAGAACCTTTTTAAAGACCAACTGTTTCTCGTTAAGTCCCTGGTCTCTGCAGGGCTGGGTGAGTTCTCCAAACGACACGTGAGCACTTTCCTGGTTAATCTCTCCCCAGCAGCCAGCATCCCCAGTTTAACATGACTTGAAGAAAGGGTTAAAATGCAATTAAAGTGAACATTAAATATGCCGTGACATTGCCCTCAGAAGGAAAGTTGGAATAGGCATATTTACTGCTAAACCCACCCTTTAGAGCTTGAGCTGGCAACCACTTAGTAGTCAGTGTCTACTACAGAAGAGCCCTGAAAGTAATTAATTACTCAGCACCTTCCAAAAGCAGCACCCACCTTCGGGGCCATCCCTGCCAGCACCGAAGCACACAAATGAAGCCACGTAGGGGGGGCAAATCCGTCACTCGCTTTGCGGCATCAGGCCCGTAGCTGTGTTTCGTTACTGTGTTATTGTACAACACTTTCGGAGTGTATGGCCATCCAGAAACTCATTGGTGAAGATTAAATAATAATTTTAATGCCTTTGATACTGTTTACATTTCAAAAGCAAACCAAACCCTTATATGTCACACAGATCTTCACTGCATTTATAGTATTAAAAGGCCAATGAAAGATCCCTAAAAATCATTAACTGAAGTAAACATTGAATCACATTACAGAGTCAACAAAAGAGAATTTTTGAATGAAATAAATGTGTCGTGCTTGAGGATATCAAGTGAAATATCCACTGGATTTTCTTTTATTGTATGCTCTTAATCTCTCTGTTTATTATTGAAGTGGTTAATAAGCAATTCCTAAAACAGATCCAGAAGGTGTCTTTAGCAGCCTGACGGTCAGCCCACACCAGCAAAATATATTTTCCACCAGCCTTTTGCAATCTTAGCTTGATTTCACCTTAAACACTTTTTGGAATGATTATTTTTGTTCTCTGAACTTAGACATTAGTTGTATAGATTCAGTTAAGATTTGTTTGCCGTCAATATAAACAGCATTTACTGGGTACAAGATATATCAGAAGGAAGAATTTTAACTTCTGAAAACAGTTTAGTATGATCAAATGAATGGAGCGAGGAAACACGGTGAAAATCTGACTTGAGTGCTGGCCACTTGGCGCTGTTTTCCTCACAGCACCACCACACAGTGTTTGTTACTGTCTGTCAATAAAATCCAAATTTATTTAGAGACATAGACCCGTTCTGTACTTCACTTGGAGATTTTTTTTTTTCCCCCCTTCCCCACTAAACACTATGGGAGTCCTTCAAAACACCTTCAGGTACACTTTGTGGCACCTGGTATTGAACTAACTGTCTGATCTCTGCCAGTTGAATATATTTACATAAACCTATTTATTAAGTATTACATATTAAGAATTTATTAAGTATTAAGCAAGATTTTGTTTTCTTATCCTTTCTCTAATATTTATTATATATTTAATTAGCGGTATTACTCCACATGGCAACCTGAACAAAGCATCAGCTAAATTAGGGGCTGACTCTCCCAAAGGCAGGACTGGAAATACTCCTGGACTTGACGTGGTTTCAAACATGGCTTTGCACATTTTGCTGCTTTTCACTCCTCCCTGATTTTATATACTTACAATATTTATGTATCAGTATTCCATACAATAAGACGCAATACTTGTATATAATTGCATATAGGCAATTTGGAGATGACAGCGTTTATCGCTCACCAGAGGGATGGCAGCAACTGCAGTGGCTGGGATTAACCCTGGGGATAAGGAGATGACTTCAGATTACCCCTGGCTGAAAGGCGTGGGGTGTGCATCTCCTGCTCCGGGCTCGGCACCGGCCAGCGTGCGGCAGAGCTGGTGGTGGTGGTTGGTTTTGAAGTCAAGTCATAGGAAACCGCTTGAACGGCTGGAGCCAGAGCGCCCCTGCAAGGGGCGGCCAAATACAAAAAAGCACACAGGGCTGTATTGGCGTTTAATTACTTTGTTGGTTTTAAAATTTTTTTTTTTTTTATCCCTGTTGAAAGGCTCCAACTTGACAGTAGCAGGGAGCGGGGCTGGTGTTGCCAGAGGCTCCTCAGTGGGAGCTAGATGCCTTTGAGGACACAGGGAAAAGCACCAAAGCCCCTTGCCCCTTTACAAACCCTTCAGCCTTAGGCACCTTCTCCCTCCTCCTCCTCCCAACCGAAAGCTTTCCCAAATCCAATCCTGGGAGCACAAAGTCTCTCCCCCAAAGGATGGAGCCCTGACTCAGAGCTCCCCACAGCCGAAACCAAAGAGCCAAAGCACCTTGGCTGAGGGTTTTTACTGCGCCACGCGGGGCATCGCTCGTGCCCCTGCCCGCTGAGGAGGACACCGACCCCAGCCCCGCTGCAGCGTGGCCGGGACACGCTTCTAGAGGTTTTCCAAGTCACCAGCAGCTCTGGCAGCGGGATGAGATCGAGCCTGGGAGATCACAGCTCTCAGCCGGGCACGCTGCCCCGGACCTGCGCTCGCGCTGCAGCCTGAGAGCCGCTCTTACATGCCTGTGAAAATATGTACCCCAGCAACCACACAAGTAAACATGTGCCTTGTGAACTACATGATTCATATGTGATCTGAGGTTTGAGGAGTAGAGATTTCTGCATTTTTTTAATACTGCCTGGCATGTTTGAAAGCACTGTCCAGGAACATTAAGCCTCTATATAAATGATTTTCCATTATTTATTACATTTATGTTTATAGCTCACCCCAAGCCTTACAGTGAAAACTGACTCTTTGAAAACAAAGGTAAAACCTTAACCAAGGCTTTAATGTCTGCTGGGAGTGCTGCAATTCTCCGCAGGAGCATCAGAAACGCTCCCCACTGGGGACAGTGGTGGGCGATGGACAGGCCGTCCCTGCCTTCCTGCAGACCCCCTCCCTGTGCCCGCTTGTACGCACAACATTTCTCGTCTGTATCAATGTATCTAACATGTGAGAAATAAAGTGTGGAAAACTTATTTCAGCTGCATTTCATGGGCAGGCTCTTTGATCAGCTGATGCCTGAAGTATTATTCAGCACACAGGAAAATGGACAACTTTTACTTAGGTAAAGAGCTAGCCGCCGCTAAATGGCTGTCGACGTTGCCAGCAGTCATTAGGCAGCCTTTGGCTTTGAACAAAAATATCATAAGCCAGGGGAAAACTCCCCCTTCCCCTGCATCGGGGCAATATTTCACAGCTACTGCCCCGATGCACCAATCCACGGCTAAACCTCGCAGCAACTTGCGACTCAGAACAAGTAGCGAGGGTTTAGTTAACCCTGGCTTGCTTCTTGACTCCAATTTTGTTTAAAGAGCGTAAGGCGAGGAGGGAATCCTGCGAAGGGTTTCTCTTAACGTTGTGGGTGATTTATTTTCCTTCGCAGAGCGGTGCAAAGCCCTCCCAGTCCTAATTGCCGGGTGCTCTCTCGTGGCTGCTCGGGGAAGTGCTCACAGTCCCTCCAGCTCAGACCAGACTTGCTTCAAAACAAATTAAAGGAAAGGGCCCAGCGCCAACTGGAAGTAACTCTGGATGACTGTAAAGTCCCCAGTAAGAGGACTTTTTACAGCCCAGTATCCAAGCACTGGGCTACCGCAGGTCCTTGCTGGGGTGGTGTTGGGGAGCAAATTCAGATTTTTTACCTAATTATTGCCTGTTTGAGTAGCCAAGAAAAAAAGCAGGAGCTAAACCAGGTCTTGCTGGGCAGAGGTACCAGTGACGACCTCCTTGTGCTGGCAGCAAGTGTCTCTCTGTTAGCTGGTACCTACTATAGCGGGTTTGAAATTCTGCTTTACCTTTTTTTTAGTATACGTTAGTATGTGGAGCATAATACATGAGCCAGACCTGAGCAGTGCGGAAAGGCTGTCTTGATTCATTGCACTCATATGATTTTGGCTGCAGTAAATTCACTCTCCTGCTACAGCATGCAATTTGAGGGTTTATTGAATACTGGCACAAACAGAGGGGAATCATCAAAGTCCAGATAATTGCAGGGCTTTTTTCGCTTCCGCTGTCATTGCTTTACCAGCTATTGTCTCACTGCTTGGGAAAGCACGGCCAAATACCTCTCATAAGAAATAAAATATTAAAAAAAGTAAATTTTATTCCTTCTTCTATTTCTTTTCCTTGTGGTAGGACTTACTCTTATGTATGCTTCTTTACAGTCTCCAGGAAGTTTTTGGTTTCTTCTCCTATTTCACTACCCCTTTATTCGGCGCTGCCTCTGAAAAACGTTATACAACGTCTCATCCATTTTTTTTGTTAGCACCCAAACTCTTGGCCCCTTTCTGTTAGAGATGGAAACCTAATACCTCTTCTTCGGCAGCAGGAGTTTGGCCTGTGAAATCCCTGGAGAAGCTTTGTGTTCACCTCAGCGAGCACCAGACCGACCGCTGGGAGAGCGCCTTCCCTCCTCAGCCTTCCCCTACCATTTGTCTTCCCTGCTATCCCCACTTTTCAGTTCCCCTAAAAATCACCCGGAGATCATTGGCCAGTTCAGAAAAGACAACTGCTCCATCGCAGTTGAAATCTGAGCTCGCACATATGGTTGAAGTTAAGCTAAGGTCTTCTTCCCAGAAATGCTTTGTGAAGTTCTTCTCCAGGCAAGTCTTTTCCAGTAAGATAGTGTCTCCTCGCCTGCTATTTTGCTTAGTCTCGCTTTCTTTTATCTTCCTTGTCGAACTTAAATGTCGCCATTCACTGCTAGCAGATGTGGTTTGGGATTCCTACATTCTTTTATGCCTTTATTTCAGTGCTTTCATCACAGCTTCTCTTTCAGCTAGGTGAATCAAAGGCCTTTCCATAGTCCAGTCAATGCAAGCTATACATGATGGCTTGTTTTATTTGGCAATCTTCTCCAGTATGTGATTCATTGTCTGCAGGTGATTCATAGTTAGGAAATTACTTCTGAACCCTGCCAGTGCTTGTGGTTGATTAAAGTTCAGAAGTCCCTGTAGTCTGTTCACCAGCGCTTTTTTGTCAACTCAAATATTTGTGTGCAGTAAAGAACAGTAAAAAGTGGATGTGCTATTGACATGAGCAATTTACTTGAATGTTTGCATCTTTAGAAAGCTCTACCAAAATCTCTAGAACTGGCATGAAACTGTTTCACAATGTCTGACTAAATGAATCACGTTTTACAAATAAATATCTGTCAAATTGTTCAATTACTCGAGATCCAGTCATTAAGCAATAAAATAAAGCAGTAAATAGGAGACATCTGCTGCAAAGTGCTACAGAAACATAAGCATCTTTCTCAAGTTACCTTCTTTGCATTTTGGTATAATGATTCACCAAAAATGTCTTACCCAAGGCAATCAAACAGCAGAAAATTGTCCCCCACAAAACAATATTGGCGTAGCATGGTACCTTACCCAAAGCAAATACAGCTTAACATCTCGGTGGAGGCTACCTAGGAACAAAGAGAAGACTGATCAGTTGACGTGCTGCAGCGTTATTAGGTGAGATCAGATGGTTCAGGATACTGAAACCTTGAAAGAAAAATAGTATTGGAAGTCATTGCTTCTGATCTTGAATTAATTTTTTAAAGATGTAAATGCTGCCCTTCCTTTGAAAGATAATATTTCCCATAATGGCCGAGAGAGAACCCAACGTTCTCTTTGCATCAGATGTGCTTTACATCAGAGTTGCTTGTAGGAATAACATTAAAACTCAAGGCATGGATGGTCGAGGGGTTTAAACACTGAGTCTCTAAGGACTGTCTGGTCAAATCCATTGCGGCAGTAACTGAATACCAAAGGTTGGCAACTTCTAGGTTGCTGCTCTCAGACCGGAGGGGGGATAACAGCTCATTTCGGTCAGGCACATCTCCACATCAGGGCTGCCACTCGCCCCAAAAGGATGAGGGGCTTTTTGGCAGCATCAGCCTACAGTGTTGACCCAGAAAATGGTATTTCCAAGAATACAAATTAATTAAAATACCTTTTGGAAAGGCACTCAGATAACAGCAAATTTAAGGAGTTGTAGCCTCTTCCCTTTGCTCCCAGGCAGCTCAGCCTCATTGCTTCATCTAGAGTGTCAGTTTGCAGAGCAGTGCTTGATTCACATTTCTTTGAAAAAGAAAATATTTTTAAAACTTATCTTGATAGTTATAGAATTTCCTGTGAAAGATACATTTTTCCTGCCAAAAGATTCCTACAATGCTCAAGTAGCACTTCAAAAACAGTAAAGCTGGAATGACACTTGCATATTTTACTGGTAATGGAGCATAGTAAAAACAGAAATGGAAAGAATACTCAAGTATCCAAAGCTACATTATCACAGAAGTATCAGCTTCTTTCAGACCTTTCTCTGTATAACATTTCAGCACCAGCAGCTCTACCTATAACTTGGCTCACAGATTATGTTTAAAATTGGAATTGCACATATTAAACCCATACCGCGTGAAGGTTTCTGTGTATAATTCAAAATTCTTTTCTAAACAGAAACCCTGTAACTTCTCCGTGCTTCAGGTTGCACCAGTTTCTCTGTA
The DNA here is from genome assembly GCA_035590195.1 of Aviceda cuculoides. Lineage (NCBI taxonomy): Eukaryota > Metazoa > Chordata > Aves > Accipitriformes > Accipitridae > Aviceda > Aviceda cuculoides. The sequence continues at coordinate 38,264,639 of JAVJGG010000085.1, forward strand.
CGTACCTCCACTTACAGGATGGGGTGTTTTTTGACGAAAGTGAGGTTTCAAATATCTATTTAGTGATTTTAGTTACTTTCCACAGCTCTCACAAGCCTGAGAAGATCCAGCAAGTGCAGTGTGTGTTTTAAACCTTCTCCCAATACGCTTGTTTAGACAAATATTTTTTGATGAGTTCAATTTCTCCCAGGGGAATTGACTTTGGATAAGAAGTGGTTAAAAAAATCCTCCCCCAGGATTTGACTGAGTATAATTGGCAGCAATTTCGTAAGAACACTGGGACACCATGAAATGCAAAATTGGATTAAAAAAAAAAAGAAATCCTTAAAACAGGAGGTTAAGACCTCAGTTTTCCATCTCATCCAAGAAACTGCATCCAGCGCAATTTAAATAAAGACGTTCAACAGCTAGGAGCTGAACGCTTGACTTGTAGCCACCCTTTAAACCTGCCTCAGAAGACACAGAAATGCTCCCACTTAGGCGAGATTTTCCAAACCCCATCAGCTCGTTTCTGCCGGCTGCCGTGTGTGTTTGCAAGTCTCGCTGGCTCAGCAAACCTCCAGGTTAGATTTGCCCACTGAGACCAGCCTACGACGCTCCTCTTCTATAAAAAACTACAAGTAATGACAACGAATTTGGCGTTTTATTCATACACAGTACTCAGCTTTGAATTCCTGCCTCATTTAGCCAAAGATATTTGGCTTGGTCACTCTTCCGCTTTGATAGCTTAGCTATTGGTGCACTTCACCTTAATGCAACATGTGCTTTTTATTTTAGGCTATGCAAAAACTATGTCATGACGCTAGGGAAAATATATTGCCCCACATCCCAGGATAAAAAGGATGGTAGTCAATTCAAATTGGTGTTCACTCTTCCATGATAAGTGCATGCATACATAGCTGATAAACTTATTTATTTCCAGTGTTTCTCTGTGGTTCAGATGTCAAGAGAAGCACGAAATCCACCATGAGTGGCACAGTGACTTCCATGAGGAGCCATGCCTCTGGCTGATCTATTTCTCGACTAGCTTTTTAAACCTGAAAATGTCCGAAACCACAAATGTGTCTTTAAAGTAGGACTCAAAAGACAAAGCACAGATACTGATAAAACACAAACCTAGTGTGGTTTTGCTGTTTTTCTGAAAGAAAAAGCAACATTATTATAAAACTCCAATGTTCCTAGTTATGATATAGGGACTCATCACACGGAGGGGAGAGAGAGGAGGTAGAACGATGACTTTCTGAAATAAAACCCCATGACTGCGCGTCACACTCACTTACTCACAAGGCGAAGCGAGTGGAACTGCACATGCAGACAAACACCTCTAGAGCTGATGTCCACGTGCGTCCCGGCTGCTCGGCCATCCAAAAACGGTGGGGAGGTTAATGGCAGCAGGAGCTGGCTAGTCCCATTGACACATTTTTAGGACGTATAAAATAAGTTTAAAACAAAGAGTAAGCATGAAGAGCTAACGTGGTGAAAGCCCTTCTTGAAAGTCTGGAGAGACTCCTTGGAAACAACAACTCTTCAGAAACATTTACAAATGCTGCCCCATCTGTAAACACAAGAAACATCCTTAATGTAAACAGCGTCCCTCGCTCTGAAAGTGCGAGGAGAAGTGAACAGGAAGCAAGGCAGCAGAAGGAGGAATAAATCAATGACAGACTTTTATGAAACAAGACATCTTGGTCCTTATGCATATACTCACACACCAAAATCGCTTATTAACTCCACATGGATCAAGCAAACTCTTTGGAAAAGAGAGCCTAAAGAGATGAGGAACATGAAAGGACCATCTAGAAACAGATGGGACATAACGTTTTCAATAAACCCAAACATAGATGGGAATCTCACATAGCAGCAGCTAAACTACCTCGTGCTGTGAGCCCATCAAATTTCACAAGCTTAACAACATTGGGCTGAGTCTGTACATGTGGATGAGAATTTGCAGAGGATAAATCTAGCATGTTATTCGAAGCTGATGAGCTGTGTGGTTCAGCAGTAGGGATGCTCCCTCTAGGTTAATATAAGGTACCCATGTAGCACGTCGCTGGAAGCAACAGCTTCTCGATGTGCTTTGAGAGCAAGGGTATAATAATTCGTCAATGTATCTTGCCTAGTCTATGGTTAATTAACTGATCTCACAATTCCCTTTCCCATTCTCTAAATTGTCACTGGGCCAGAAATTCTTGTTCTAAGCCTGGATCTGGACCCCCACTTCTAAATAAAATAAAAAAATCCCCAAAGTCTTGTAGTAGTCCATAGTTATTATTTGAGTTATAGGAAGACCAACAGGTCCGAAAATAAGACCAGATCCAGTATGTTCAGCTCTGTACAAATCTAGTGTAATTCTTCTTGCCTTGAAGAATGACAATCAAAATAGAAATGATCAGAAGTTCAAGCATAGGTAATTAGCAACGCAGAGAATAAACCTCCAGTTCCTTGATACCCCACGTACTGTCCTGTCCACACTGCCCATTCAGCCTAGGCCTTCTAACACCTTCTAATGACCACTGAAGGTTGGGGGTTTTTTTGATCAAGAGCTGCTGTGGTACTGATGAATAGAAGTATTCCCCATGACAGAGAAGAAAAGCAATCTTGATTGTGGAGAGAAAATGCCCCAAGGTGCAATCAGATTTCCCATTAAAAAGCTTTGTGTATCTTCAGATCTGACACTAATAGCCACCAGTTAAACCTGACACAACAGATAATAAAAATCTATAGCTATCTCTAATATGTAACAGTGTCTACAACATAATTACCTTAATCACATTTACCCTTACTGTGAGGCTGGCAATTTGTGACCAATCATTCCACCGACCTCCATCAAGCGTTTGATAAAAAGCACCTTTGAGGAAAACCTGCACTTTATAAGAACACTCTATTAGGCTACGGATTAAGAAAGGAAATTAGTACCTAGGGTCAAATCGTTTTGGTACTATTTACATTGGAAAGGGGCTTCCTGATTTATATCTCTGTAAATATTCTCTCATCACTAGGTGCCAACTGCCAGTGCTGGGCCAGGCTGGATTGCGCAGGGTGTAAATCAGGACAGGACATGGGGCACCCCCTGCGTCTGAGGCCGGTGAGACCACCTGAAGGGCAGGTCCCTATGGGACAGCACGGCGTGACGGGGTGAGCTCCCCAGGGGCCATCCCTGGTGATGTGGGCGGAGGTGTCGGCTGCGACACAACATCCTCCGTTTCGGGCTCCAGGAAATTTGAGGCAGAAATATGAGCCCAGAAATAAGCGTCATGGGCACAGCAGGTGGGAGGCAGAAGTATACACACTTATATACACTGGCTGTCCCATTCAGATCAACTGTGCATGCGAATTAAGGGATATCTCCTTAATTTCCTTGAAGCGGGAGCAGCAGCCACCTGCCTGACTTGGGGCAGGATTTATTTAGAGGACCCCTCTCCCTTTCCCACAAGTCCATACAAATCAGGCTGCGCTCAGGATTTTCTCCTGACCTTATCAGACATTATCAGCCCTTACCATAAAATCCTGAAAATGGCTCACAGACCAGGCTGGTCCTGCCCTTTCATCTCTTTCTGTGCTGCGAGGTCAGTCCCGATGGGTGAATGAGAGATGAGCGTGGTGCTGGGCATCCCCTTCCTGCTCCGAAAGCTCTTCAGGACCCACCTTGTCACCTCACATCTTTCCGGGGCACAAGGTGGTTGGATTCGATGATCTTAAAGGTCTTTTCCAACCTAAATTATTCTAAAGTGATGATGGTGATTCTATCACTGTTGGTTTTTTTTTTTTTGCTGTGATTTCATGCAGTCCTAACCCATCCAATGGGGAAAGGGCGATGCCGAAGCAAAGAGCCCCACATTTAAATCTGAGGCGAGCTGCTGCCATGGTGGATTCCCAGCAGAGATGGTGCTTGGGTCACCAAGCCGCCTCCAAGGATTTTCTTTGTGAAGTGCCTTGGCTGAGTCAGCAGAGGCTCTGCGGTGGGCAGCCATTTGCAGGAGGGGTTTGGGAGTAAGAACATGAATTTTGTGCTCTACATTTCTGAAAAATGCCTGTGCAGGTTAAACTTAAGGATATTTTTGACAGAAGATGGCACAGCAGAAATATTTTGATCATCTGGATTATTACCTACAGCATTATTCTCCTAGTCCATGCGTTAGCAGGATTTATGGTCAGATCATGCCTTCAACTATTGCTACCACAACTGCTAGTTCTACTCAGTCATTAAATACTGTTTTTTTGGAAGAGCTAAGAGCCTTTCATAGTAAATATAAGTATCTTCATTTTACTATTGGAGAAAGAGAGAGAGAGGGCAAAGACTTTAGATCTTCCTGAGATCTCAGTCTATGAAATGTCTGTACTGGAAAACCACGATGCTCAGAAAAAAAAAATGATATGGGATCTAAGAAAGCTTCAACTGTTTTATAGAAACATTTACACACATCAAAACATTTCATCCCAGGCCACTGCCACTGCAGGTAGCTGCTAATTAAAATCTGGTGTGCTGTGGCTACCGTCTTTAAAACTCTGGCCAGCATATGTTTTATTTCTTTTCATTTTTTGTTTTTAGCTTCTGAGCTGTCTGATGATATTCTCAAAATTCAGTTTTATGTTTAAAGATTGAGTTTAATAAGCTTGTACGATATATAAAGAGATTATAATTTATTATTGAAAAAGTTTCCTGACAAGATGTCTACAAGAAACATGACCCAAACCACACCGCCTTGTAATAATACCTCTTAAAAATTCCTGACCTCCCACTAAACACTCCTGCAGACTTCCCTGCTTCGGTCCTCCCTGAATATCTCATATATGTCCCCTATAACATTACACAGGAGGAAATGAAACGGGAAAGCCATCAGCTTAGACAGACAAACGACGGCAATTATCTAGCACTGTGTTATTTTCTCTACCTAAGTATTGACAAAAAGCACTTTTTCTGACAGTGAAGGGCTGGAGGCTTATGCAAAGAGTTTTGGGTCTCCTGCGACATTTGGTGCATCTTCCCTCTTCTTAAAAATGGGCTGCTAAGAATATGGTGCAATGGAAAAGGAGAGGTGACGCAGGCCGCTCTGACCCGTACAGGGTGCAGTGAGTAGAGGCGTGAGAAGTACAGCCACGACAAGTCCAGATGTGAGACGTCCCAGTGTGAGATGCCCCGGCGTGCGAGGTCCCGGCGTGAGAAGCACAGCCATAAACCTGAGGAGCACAGGACTTCTGCAGTCAGCCCCAGCTCGCAGGGTTTTGGTGCTCGCATCCTCACTCCCAGGCTCGATGCTGCCTCAGCCTGCCCCCCGGCAGGACTTCTCAGGGGCTCCTCCGCTCCCTCACCCTGCTCCTGCACATCGTGTTCACCGCGACACAGGTTTTCCCACTGGCGAGGGGTACCCCAGGCTGTGGGTTGTGTGTCCTCTCCCCATGGTCCCCGGTTGCCCGATGCTCCCTCCCTCCCCGCCGCGCGAAACCGCTGCCTCCCTTCCCCTCATTACACCACCTCCAGGGACTTTATTTGCAGTAGGAATCACCGTAACTGCTGAGCCTTGTCTTCAGGTCGGGCGGCAGATCCCCGCCAGGCGAGCCGGCGCGGTGGGCCACCGCCGCCTTTTTGGCATCGCCGCCAGCCCTGTGTCCCTGCAGGTGACGACCAGGTTGGGCAGGGAGTCGGTATTGTAGTGACACAGCGATTTGCCAATTTGTGATTTGTGACAGTATGGATCTCATGTTTGCTGGAAAGGACTTGCTTTTCTAGCTGGAGAAAAGCTTTTTAAATTTTTTTATCTGTTTTTTTATTCCTTGTGATAGGGGTTTTTAACTTTAGGAGCGTTACTGTAAGAGAGCTTTTGTGTGAGCTCAGTCCACAGCATGCCAACAGCTATTCACGATCACTAATAGGTAAAACTACTCCAGGATTTTAAAGCTTTTAACAAGACCTTGTCTAGACTGGTATTTAGTGGCAATACAATTAAATCATACTGCAAAAGAAAGACGGAAAGAAAAAAAAAAGAGATGAAATTCTTTTAATTACCTTCTGAAGCCACTTCTCCCCTGTAGAGGTCAGACCTTGATCTGATTTAAATTGGTGCACATCAGGTGTTACTCCACTGACGTAGCAGCAGTGTAAAGGTTAAAGGGATCACAGTGTCGGACTATAAGACTAGCTAAAGCCGGGTCTATAGTACAGCTGTATTTGCAATAAATTAAGAGGTTTTCTTTTTTTTTTTTTAATCTCCTACAACCTTTGCCAAAGGAGTCCCACACCACTGGGGTTGACTCAGGACCTCATGAGAAATGCCCGGAATGCAGACACCGAGCATAAACCTTCCCAGGATGCATGGATGCATTTTCCCTGCCTGCTCCCCACGGGCATCTCTTCGCCCTCACGTGTCACCCTGCCCTGCAGACCCACACCGCAGAGTGAAGCCCAACAACAACTTTGCTGAAGGCAACAGGCTCCCATCGGTGACTGAGAGGAGGCATCCGTGGCTGTCCGATGTGGCACCGACCCAGGGACCGGTTCACCTCTGAAGCGGGCTCACGATACCCAGTCCAGAGTGGGAGAGGGCTGGTCCTTATGGATTTCTTTTGTATCGTCCCATTTATTTTTTTCCCCTTTATGCTGGGGTGGATGGCTCGATGGCGTTGCTGTGCTCCTTGGGCTTGTGGAGCCCTCCACACCAGATGCATCTCCAATGCCTGGTACTCTTTCCCTAGATAATTAAACCTTCATTTGTTGCTTCCTTGCAACTCCAGATTTTAAAACTATACTTTTTTTTTTTTTTCTGTTAGGTTAGGATCGCTTCCAACTTCCAATCCCCAATTTAGATTACATGCTCAGAAACTAACTCCAAACATTTACTGCGTTTGAAGGTCACAGTGCTATTGATTGATTTCCAGTTATAATGTATGTTGTCCTAACATGAGTTAAAAACATTCTGGGCTAAATCCAAAAATGCTGGGATCAAAGCATCTGGACTTGTTGCTTTCATGTTTGGCACATAAAGGGGCTGGCAGTCACCAATGTGGTCTTGGCTGGGCTATAGTTGTTTTCATTCTCTGATGTGAAACAGTTGGGAATCACAGACCCTCCAACAGTTATAGTGGACTAAATAAAAATTGGCTTAATAACCTGCCAAGCATTTGAAAGTGCCAGTCTCCACAGTTTTTCACAACTTATTGGCTATGGCATGTTTTTCTTTTCATTTCTCTTATGTGTTTTTTTTTTTTTCTTCCTCTCTCTCTCTCTTTTTTTTAAAGAAAGAATTTTCTTTAAATTGGACTTTTTCAGTTGAGTATTTGAAATAGGTAAACTCTTCATCTCATCAGACTCAATTTATCATCTTTGATCTGACTTCACTCATTCCTTTGGCTGCTCCATCTGATTTTTTAATTTTTGAAAAAAAAAAAAAAAATATAAAAACATTTTCCCTATCTAACTTATCACATAAGAAAATAAACAAGGGCCGATTTCTTGGCTAGCCTGTCTCAAAGATATCCCAGCACTGCATCTGCACATCAGCTTTTCACTTTCAAATTCACTTTAAACAGATTATTCCTAAAGTTTTTTTTATTAGTCTCCTTAAAAGGCTTCTATTTCTATTTGCTGTTTATAAAATAGCATCCAGAGGCCATTGTGCAATGCGCCACATATAGTCAAAAGCCATCAAGCTCTCGAGACAAACAATGGAAATACTTTACAGATGGGAGCTGTTTTACAGATGGCGTATGGGGCAGGAGAGACGCAAAGGTTGGAGAGAGGCAGAAATGTGGATGTTGGCCATGGTTGCGAAAGAAGCCAGTGGCAGAGCCAGGCACTTAACCCACGTTCCCATCCAATTGCTTCCCTATTAATTAATTTTCCTCTCTTATCCTTTCAGAAGACACATTATACTTTTTGCCCCTTCCTCTCGTGTTTCTAAAAAGATAAAGCACTGGCGACTGAAAAATCTAATTCTTCAGGCACGTCAACAGGTTTTTCAGTCACTTTGGGTAATTTCAAGGAACTTTGCATTGGCTTTGGGAGTGATGCTTTGGAGCAGACACAGGGGCTGCCCATGGTGAGGGCTCTCTGCGGCAGTACCAGGAATGTCAATTCCTCCAAAATAAAGGAGTTGCTCCCATTATTTCCAGCTGGGCAACGGCTTCTCGTTGCACACTAGGTTGAGGTTTACGCTCGTAGAAGTTTTAGTGTAGCCTATCGGTCAGTGAGAGCAATGCTGCTCCTCTCACTTCCCACTCTTGACAGCTAATCCACAGAAAAAGTGAATTTATTGTGGCCCCATCAGTGGTTCAGCCTTGCACTAGACCTCGGTGCTCAAGATTGATGTGATAAATGTTCTTTGCTCCAAACCTGCGTGGCTTTCGGCAAATGTCTCCCAAGGGACCACATGCTGCAAAACCCTTTTCAGCTGCCCAAGCCAAGACGAGATTCCTGGAATTCATGCAACCGATATCACAGGGAAAAAATAGGAGGAGAAAGAGGACTGTATGGTCCTTAACCTCTGAATGAGGAGCAGGATCTTCTCTGACTGATTTTTAAGCAGCTCTTTTCCAACATCCCCATGAAGCTTCCAATCAGTTCTGGAACGGTAAGGCTTGGATTGAAGAGAGACTAAAACCAGCTAAAACTAATGTTTTAGAGACAGTCAGGACATGAGGGATGAAGTGTTCAAGTAAAGAGAGGATTTCAGTTCTGGCACCTTTGGCAGGGCTAAATACCTCTTTAGGACTCGTAATAATGAAAAAATGAATCTATTGCTAAGAAAACCAATGCTCAGCATAAAAAACTTATTTATCATTAATATGTAGTCTAGAGCCATCTAAAAGTAAGATTACTTCATAGTAAAATGAATACAAATTTGGCCTGCTAAAGGATTGTGTTCAGGTGAAACATTATCAATTGGTGCTGTGTGTGGCTCTATTTATACAGTTTGCTTTTCATATTGCCATTAGAAAAACCCATGCACATTCTTTCCACGTAAAATAATTTTGTAAAATAACTTAGTCCAACAGTTACACCTAGTCTGAGTATCAAAGATTTTTTTTTTATTTTTAGTGTTTTGATTATAAGTGAGTAAATGAGCATATGTGCAATTATATTTTGGGTGCAATAGCTTCAGCCGCCACATTTTGGCATTTTATTTTATTAGCTAAAAGCTCACATATGGTTTCCATGTTTCCAATCTGGCTTTAAGGATGCAATGGCTGAATTAAGCAATGTTTCTCCTCACTCCAATTCCCTTAGATATACTTAAAAAGTCCATTCAGATTATAAAAAAAGTAAATTAAGGTTTATAATATTCAGAAGGTGGCCCATGGTAGTGACTAATACAGTGCTATCTTGTAAGTGCACTTGCACCCTGCAGAAACTGTTAAAAGCCACGTTTCATGGTTTAAAATATTAAATCACTTCTATGATCCTGTGGGGCAGAGTCATGCCTGAATGCCAATGCATTTCTTTTACAAACAACGCTGTCGTTATATCAGCGCGGGAGCCGCCAGATAACAGGTCACCTCGCGTGGCCACCAGGATTTGTGGGTCCTCCAGCACCTCCCAACATTGGACCTGGGGGATTTGGGGAGGGCTTTGAGAGCCCCCGTTCAACGTGGTCTGACAAAGCCTAGAAAAATGACCTGCGGGAAGGAGCTCAGGGACGTTTGATGCACAGCCATGAGGGTGATGGACAGGAGCTGAGCAGTGGATGGGACGGAGGTCTGGAAGAGGGGCACAGCTCCAGGGGGGGCATCGCTGGAGAGAAATGAGTGTGCTGCAGCCTCAGGAACAGCCACACTTGGGAGAGCAATGGGACCGAAGTGCCTTTATATATATATATATATATACACATACATACATACATATATATACATACATGTGTATATATATATACATATATATATATGTATACTCATACACACACATATATGTAAGCTTGAGGAGAATTGAAAAGGTGGTTGTTTTCATATAGGAGTCGTGCTAGCTATCTCCCAGTGCACAAAGCGTGGTTATGAAAAGGGCAATGAACAACTCTGTATCCTGTGGGGAGAGAAACGGCCTGTGTTTGCAGCGGAGGTGGTGTGCTTGGATGTTAGGCAAAGCTTCCCAACTGCAAAGGTCGTGAAGCACTTAATGAAAAGAATGAAGTTAGCGAGTCCCTTAAGAAGAGCTTTTCAATAACTGCACAGGCAAACACATGTCAGGGATGGTCTTGGCATCAGTGCAGCAGCTTGACTATGTGACCTCCCAAGGTCCCAGCCAACCCCACATTTCTGTGAGCTCGTGAAAACGCATCCAGCACGTCTGGAAGCGCAGGAGCATGGGGCTCTTCTACTGCATTGATGCAGATTCAGGATATCCCTCTTTCATATCCCTCTTCTCCAGGCTACCAACCTAACCAACACGCAAACTCCCATGGTCCCTTTTCTGGGCTTCCTAACTTACTTTGGTCCACATGTTTCCGCTGAAGTGGAGCAGGTTCAACACGAGGTGACATGTATACTAAGCATCCGTGTTTGCTGCTGACGCTAGATGTGACATTAGAGGCTTTTTCAGAGCCACCTTCTGAGCATGGCTGCTCCGTTTGTGGTTGATGTGAGGTGTTCAGAGACTGAAGTACTTGTGATCCAATCTGTAGCACATCTTACAGACATAAGAAAAAAAAAAAAAAGAAAAAAAAATAAGCAGATGCTGAGCCCGAATCTCTACCAGTTATCACTGCTGGGGAGAGGGGGGAGAACTGGTCTCCGCTTACAGTACTTACCTGAGTTTTTATTGACCAGTAAGCAATCTGCTTGAGTAAAGACTGAAGGATCAGAAATATAGACTTGCTTCTCCAGATCTTCAAGTCTCCATCTAAAGCCAACTTCATCCAGCAAAACATGCAAGTTTGAACATAAACCATATCCATAGGTACACTTAAGTATGGGATTAAACAGTTTGCTGAATAGGGTCCCTACGTTACTAAGGCATTGGCTGCTAATCTTGGCTCTTTCTTCAGCTAAATTGAGATGGGAAAAGGTTTCCACACTGGGATGAAGCCAAGGTTTTTTTCTCTCCCTTTCTCTCCCTTTCTTTCCTTCTTTTTTTTTATTTTATTTTTTTTTTTATTTCTCCAGCAGAACAAGATAGATGCCTGACAACTGTTTCTATCTTGCTAATATCCTGGAATTTAGGTCTTTGGGTGTGGGAAATTCAAGACCAAATCTCTGCTCAAATGCATTCAGCTGAGGGTTGTAATCCCAGTTCTCGCACATGTGAGCTATCCTGACCACTGGGTTATTTAAAGCAGCAGCATTCTTGCAATTTGGGTAAATCACAGACTAAGAAGTGGAGACAGTGGAAGGTATGCCCTAAGCTTATCTGATCCTCCATAGAGCTTTGATGTTGACAAATGATTTTCTAAAATTTCATTTTAATTGAAGCGTCCTAACCAACTCTGATATTTCAAAGAGTGGCCACTATTTTTTTCAGTTCTTCAGAGACATCAAACTCCCATAACTTTGCCTGGAGTCATGGAGAAGAAGATGACCTCAGCTTTTCTGAAAATCAGCTTTACGTATCATGTTTGCAAACAGAATTACTGTCTGCAATCACTTTTAAAAATATAGACCTTGGAAGTCCTTCCTTCTTAGTACCAGTGAAATGAAATAATCAAAACATTGAGAGTTTGGAGAACAAGTGAATATTGTGCTGAAAATTCCACACAGTGCCTGGACTGGTCCGCATGGACATGCAATCTGCAAGATCAAGAGATGCTTCAGCCCTTCTGCTGACACTTGAAAAAACCATTACAAGGCTTAAGGAGGAAAACAAAGTAATGGAAACATCCGCTTAAAAGGAACGTTTCCAATCACTGGTACTCCATTCATTACAGGCCTGAGTGGTTCCAGAGACAACAGAAAACTATGCATTGTTGCAATGCCAAGAACAAGAGAGGCAATACGGATGTATTGTTGCTTCTCACTCATGGCAATCTGAACGTTTTTGTGCCCTTCCCATCTTGCCTGGCTGCGTTCATCAGCCAGGAGGTTATTGCCATTGTCTCATTCCCGACCAAATGTGGTGGGGGGTGTTTTGGGGCCCTTCCAGCCAGACGCAGGTTGGGTTGGGGCGCTGGCACCGGAGCTGCGTCTGCTTGCACAGCCCCAAGAGCAACACGAGGCATTCGCTCAAGAGCAAGCAGACACCGGGCAGGATTTCTGCCTAATGCATTGTCAAGCTAAAAAGCTTTTACGGGAGGTAAGGTTTTTTATGGGAGGTAAACACGCAGCAGTCATTTAATTAACAATACCTCAAAGTCTTTAGAGAACCACATGGCTGAATTTTTCCCAGGCCCACTGTGATAACCTTGTTAAAATTTGGACAACATTATTTAATCTTTGCTCCGTAAGCCAGACTTCTGCTATTTCCCCAGCGTCACTGCAGCGTGGCAGTTGCCTGCATTACAGCACAGGCTCTCCAGCATGGCGAATATTTGAAAATGTCACCATATGTTACAGATATCTCAAGAGCACTTTGAAAAACTTCATCTCAAGGTCCAGGAAGACACTCACAATAGTACAGCACTGTGGTCTTTTTCAGAAAGTGAAGCAGTAGCCCTTCATCAAAGCTTGCTCCCAACCCGTCTCTAACGGAATGGAGGGTGCACCGTTTCTGATTAGTACCCAAGGGACTTCTGCTCAAAATACTCACTGCTTCACCAGGTAGGGCAGAAATAACACTACATTGTCCAATATTACCTGCACTGATGTCAACGGGCCACTGGACCGTAACCAGGAGTAGGATATCAGCTGCCACCACCCACTGTAAAGTCCTTTGCGGTCTACTGGAGTCATCGACTTCTGTTGAGTTTGATCAAGCCAGAATGAGTTAAGAAATGGGTATGTGTGGTGAAATTGTGCAACTTGTGTTGTTTTGGCACTATGTATATTCTAAACTAATGATCTTGGCCGAGATAGGCTTTTTTTGATCTTTCCTTTTTGGCCTCTTGTAACTTAAGCTTACCCAAAAATTTATGGAAAGAATACATATCTGCTTTAAGCCAATCGGTGAAGATTAGTATTTGCAAAGACTATTTTGTCGTGCTATTTTGCGTCTTGGTGCAGTTTTCTAGATCTCTTAAATGTAAAAATAAACAAACATCCATACATCTGGGAGCAGATTTCCAAGCGGAGCTTAGCGCCAGCTTTTTTTTTTTTTTTTTCTTTTCTGAGAGCCTAGCACCCACAATGGGGCCAGATTTTAAAGCCAGTTCAGCTAAACCAGGGCCAGGTTTCCACAGAAACACAGAGATCTGGAGGCTCCCATTGTGACAAATATGTGCAGATTCATCGTTTAACTCATCCTCCCACCCCGGAATGATAAAATGACATAGTAATATAGCAGTAATAACATCATCTGTCGATAACAACAGCAACGACCCTATGACAGACGCGTAAACAGCTGGGAGGAATGTTGGCCGCCGAGGGCGATTGCTCAAGTCCCCAGCGAAGACCTGAGTGTTTGCTTATGTTCTTGCTTGGCAAGATATGGCACTATCAAGATACTATTTAGTGTTTGAGTAAGAGTATCATTTCTGACATGCCACTGATTCCTTGAAACATAAGAAAGCCATTGGGAAGGGAGATATGCCGTTGGTAACCGCTCTTCCTTGGCGATTTACTGGGCCTAACCCTGATTTATGAAGTGCAGCGCTGGACAGGATGTTGCCAGTTGAGGCTGTATAGAGCATGACAGCTGCAGAATTTAGGGATGACCTATGTCCTGCAGGGAAATGGCTCTGCACTGGACGGAAGATGATCTGAGCAGGTGTCTTCCATCTCCAGCTTCTATGGTGAACCGAGACACTCGGTTTGATGACTGCCAAGTGCACATTTAATTGGATAGGAGAGGTAGTTGGGTGAGCAAAGCAGGGAAGTCCTGCCCTTAGTCATACAAACAGCCTGCTGAATTTCTTCCTGCTACAGTCCCTCCTGTTTTGCGTTTCCTTTCCGCAAACATTTGAATGAATCAAGTTGATGGAAAAGCAATTCCATGGTCTCATGCAAAAGAGTTACTGGAAATCATTTTTGCACTTGTGCTGGTAACCAGGGGACAATAATGTCCTGTGCCAGATAAGCCGCTTGGTCAGATGTTGGGTATCTGATCAACATCTAAGTATCAAACGCAGAACTAGCGAATAGTCACACCAAAAAACCATTTGTTGAGAAACTAGTGAGAAAAAAAATAATGTCATGGGATAACAATTAAATAGATCATCTACACTGTAAGAAATTATTTAGCATGTTGGGAACAACATTCATTGCGTATGACTGCTTTGTATGCCACGTCTTTTTCATAAGACTTTTTCCCCAGCATTTTATAAAAAAAGAGAAGACAAACCCACACTTATTTGCTTACTGTTTGTAACACTCTGCAACTTTAAAAATTCTTCCTCCCCAGTGCAAACATACTTCCTCAGAGAGGCAGCAGCAGAGCCCCGCTAAGATGCTTAAGAGGAGGTCAAGAGAAAAGCCATTTACCAGGGGAATCTCTCTCACTCCTTAATACATTTTTATTACTACCTATGCACACAGTGTTCTCTCAGAGGCTAGATGAATAAATATGCCTCTTTTGAGCAAACATTTATAATGCTATTTGAACATGGGGTAAGAACAGTTTCAGCTTAAAAATGATACTAGCACCATGTTTACATTTTTTTTTCCCAAGCTGCAGTTAAAATGAAAAAATCCAGACAGACATTCAGCATGAAGCTCAGGAAAGCATGTTTCTGTTGGCCACTTCCACTACAGAATTTCACCTAAAAATGAAATACAAAAGATTGGAGTTGGGGGCGGGGAAATACAAAAGAAAGATCTGTTTGTAGATGAATTACTCTGTGCAAATCCATCCAAAAACATCATTATAATTGTTCATTAATAATAGACTTGGAAGATACTTGGAAACGTTTCTCTTCCTTTGAACTTTCTGAGGGCAAACGGAGTCCTCAAGCTCGCGATGTGCTTGCGCATAGACTTCACTTGGAGCGAAGAGGTCCTTTCCAACCTAAATGATTCTCTGATTCTCTTCTATTCTATGAAGAGGTGCCCTTGCCCTCCTCCTCCCCCACCCGCAGCCCAGCAGATGAGGCTCTGGCCCATTTTGGGGTCACTCCGGGCTCAGCCCTTGGTGGCAAATCTGCCCCTGGGCGAGGAGCTATCTCCCTCCTTTGCACCTCTTCACATCCAGATTTTAACTCCCCGAGGTCAGGGAGCAGCTCTTATGAAATAACACGGTGATGGAGGCATGAGCTGGACCTCTGGGCACTATCTCAGCAGCGTTACTAAGGCCAGTTTCAGAAGGACTCCTCACATCACAAAGTTAAGCAGCGCTTAAGGGCTTTCCTGGCCGGGGACTGGAGGAGGGTAATTAGCCCCTGTAAGGATCCCCGTCCACCAAACTGCGAGAAACTTCAGATCCCGCTGACTTCACTGGCACTTCAGGGCACTCAGCACCTTCCAAGATTAATTCCTCAAGCAGGGAGAGGTCTAGAAACGTATATATTAGAGCACTTTACATCTTCAGCTGCAGTAGGGCTCTTTCTGGTGAGCTTGACAAAGGACAGATTATATATTACGCTGTGCCATAAACTTCAGCAATCTAAGAATTCAGAAAATACCCTGTTCTATTACTCTCCTTGCTTTGACATGAAATATTAAACACCGCTTACCAAAGTAACGTTATTGAACACAGATGTCCGCTATCACATTCAAATTGTTCAAGTCAATCTAGGTTTATATATTTTCTTTACTTAAGCGTTTGTATAAACCTAAGTGTGCCCTGACAGTAATGATTTCACAATATACTATATTCAATTAAGGAGACAAATATGCATTTACATTTTTACTGAACTTGTTTCACACACACACAAGCTCCAGCTCCAACTTTTTTTTTTACTTTTGGTGGAAAATAAAGGAATAGAAAGGGTGCCACCTACTGAGTCACTCGGACTTTTTGGAGGCTGAAAAATCGTGCAAATTACCAATGTGCTCATTCCAGTTAAAAATAAACAAATGTTAAAGCTGTATTTATAAACCTGTGGAAAGATAGCTATAGGTAGTGTTTTCCTTATCAAACCACTCAGTGACTAGAGCACTTACCAGGGTGTAGGAGACCTCAGCTCCAGCTCCCTCTTGTATCTCAGCAGGGTTGAATCCACCTATTCCTCTGGAAAAGCCAAGCGAAATGAATCAGTCCCTGTCATTACAGTCCATTAATATCTTTTGCAAGCAATGGACGTGACACTCAACACGTGAGAATCTAGATGCATTGCACCATCAACATGAACTGTTCCTCGGGACCCACGTCATTATAGCGATCTGTCACTAATTGGAAATGTATGCTGTCAAATAGCTCGCACATAAACCGTATGAAGCAGATGAGATTTAAGCAGCTATCTAAATTTACAAACCCACTGAAAAGTTGTATCAAGGCTCAGGAAAGGCTCTCAGTACAACTTCAAAAAACAATGTCCCTTTTTGATACCCATCAAGGTACATACAGCCCTACCTTAAGATCCAGCAGTGTGAGGTGGGTATATTGAAAGTGTTGCGCTAGTGCTGCAGTTTCCTCATTGGGGGAGGATAAACTGTCAAAATAAACTTCAGTGTTGCCTTGATATCAGACACAGAAGCTGCTATTTATGGTTTTTCTTTAGTTGGAGAGGTACACAGCCTGGTCAGCCCTGACTTCCACAAGGGGAAGTCTACCCTGCCTAGCAAGAGCGCCTTGAAACAGGAGGTTCTGATAAGTCGTGAGTTGTTATCTGGTCTGAACTGAAGCCGGTGATGAACCAACACTGTCGGAGGGATGGGGCAAATACAAGAAATTCCTCCTGACTGCCACCAGTGCAGCTCTCCTCCATTCCCTTTTGCAGCCTCTACTGCAAAGTTAGGATGTGCTGTGAATAGTTTGTTGCTTAACTTTCTTCCACAAAAGATGACGTACTCATGTTGATTTTCTTTGAGAAAGCTGTAGTGGTGACTATAAAGCCACAGCTTTTTATTCTTCCTGATTGCATACAGAGCAGGGGGAGATGCTACATGATGGCAGATGTGCCCCACGTCAGGGGAATGGCATGAAAAGCACAAGTCTGAGAGTTTTTTCATCTCTAATGAAATGAGTCAGCTTTGGGACTAGAAAAGGATAGATTAAAAATGAAGAATCACAAGGCTTGGGCAAACAACTAATGACAAATATGACTTTTAACACTACGGTAAGGAGGCACTGGAATAGGTCAGTTTTCATTTATGGACTGCTTTCTCTTCCCCAGCACTGGTTCCCAAAGGATCCCAAGTGTGTGCCCAGCACACCCCATTAGTCCCCCCCTGCTGTGTGCAAGCTCAGCTCCACTGAGTCCCCACCAGACCTGCAGATGCAGCTTTATCTTGGTCTTTGCAGATGCAGACAGACCAGAGGTTTCACAGGTATCATGTGTATTTAATGCTTGCCAAAATTTCTTGTGTCGGGGACCAGTGTAGCAATAACATGCTTGGGAAAATAATTGTGAAACATTAACAAGTCCTTATTGTTAACAGGTGTTTCTGGCAGAGATTCCTTCAGGGCAACTTGGACAACGCACCACAGTTGAGTTGGTAATGGCATTTTTCCCAGAGGGACCTTCAAAGTCTCTTGTGTGGTGCTTTGTACTCCTGGCAGCAGCCAGGAAGAACCCCGGTTTTCAACATCCTCCTTCATGCCTACTCAAAACATTCATTTATCGGCCGTAATGTTTTTCACCTCTCCCATGACTCGGCACACGCTTATGATGGGATAGCCGTAGCGCAGGGCACTGAAGCACCATTTATGTACTCGAGATAACAGGCGCTGTGGCTTCATCCCTTTTTCAGTTCCTGAAGTGTTCAGGGGCTGTTTTCTGCTTGCACAAGCACTCACCGAGATATGCATTAAAATGTATTTTTACTGCTGCCGTGCTTAGGTGAAATCATTCTGACCCAAACCCTTACAGATCTTTTTTGATTTTTCCCAGGGGAGGCAGCCCTGGCTCTGCAGAGGGCCCTGTGTGGTAGTCGGGGGGGACTGCACCTCTGGGAGTAGCGCTGGTTTTTTTATATATTAAAAAAAAAAAGAAAAAAAAATCAGCTAAGGCGCTTTTTTTGAGCTAGAAATCAGAAATAAGAGAAAAATCACTGCAAATTCATCATGACACTATACTTTTTTGTTTTAGAGTAACAATCCTGGACTTAAAGGGCTGGTTGCACTGCCCCAAGTCACACATCTCCGTTATCCTTCTTAGGTAGCACATTATCACACCAGTGACACCGGACTACTGAATTAATCTGCAAAGCTTCCAAGGGAAGGAAACCCCCAGCTACCACGCCACAGCAAAAGGGTTTGCAACAAGAAACCAAACCGAAACAATCCCGCCAACACGCTTCTCAAAAATGTAAAGATTTTCCAGGTGCTTGACATCCACCTTAACTTTTTAAGTAATATATCTCAGTGAGAGGATTCCCGTTGGATCAGAGGGGAGACTTTGCTGCAACAATAGCTGTGCTGGCAAACCCTCTCCTTTCAACACATTCTTGAGTTTGTATTTTAAGTGGTTTTGCCACATTGGCAGCCAAAACTAACTATTTTCTGATCAAATTCACTAGCTCTTATAAAAAATTTGAACATGCTAAATAAGACTGTGAACAGTTCTAATAGTCCTTCAAGGTGTCTGTTCAAGCCTCTTGCTTTTGAGAGGGTGGAGAAGGTTTCCACAAAAGGCTGGAGCGGGGCAATGCCCTGGCCGGAGCGGTTCGCTGTGAGGCTGCTCCTGCAGCTCTCCCGTCCCTCGTAACCCAGGAATATGGCCCGTATTTAACGCGATGCTGTTACGCTTGCTATTCTGTACTTCATATACACCCTAAAGGTTAAAGTAATAATTAAAAGCAGCCTTTTCATGTGCCTAGTAGTGCAAGGCCAAGATCCACAACGGCTACCGCAACATAAATGTCAAACAGAAAAGGGAAAAAAGCAAACAGACAGGCAGGAATTACCCCCAATAGCCTCTCCTCGCACCGATCTTATTCTTTGCTGATGACGTACAGCAAGGAATCCTACCGTGTATCTTACAGGATATATAAATCATTTAAAAGTGGATTTCTGGTTGAAAAAACCTCCAGCTGCGAAAACCAGAGAAATTTCATTAAGTCACTTTGTAAGTAATTTATAGCATGCTAAGACCTACAAAATAACAAAGAAATGACAGGCCAGCTTCTTGTTAATGAGAACTGGAACAACAGGGCAGAATCAGTGGGAACACGGCGCATTTCCACTCCAAATATGGCTCCACTTAACCAAGCAATGCGCGCTCGGTTAACGCCGGTGCTCCCACGCTGGAAAGCCTCCGCGCCATCTTCCAAGCAGGGGACAGAGATGAGACGACCCTTGAATTTCACAATAGGGTTCCTTCATGTTTCTGGATGAACTAAGAAAGACTTGTAGGTGCGGGGGGGGGGGGGGAAGTCGATGCGGAAAACAGAAACTTCCTCAAACTGGAAA
>JAVJGG010000085.1:38284257-38320118 GCA_035590195.1 Aviceda cuculoides
CGCCCCCGCCCCCCCCCCCCCCCAAGTCGATGCGGAATACAGAAACTTCCTCAAACTGGAAAACTGCAAATTTTGTATCACTTTTGGTAAGAGGTCTGTGCGAGCACTAAGGCCACCTGAGCAGAGGTGGATCTCCATCGCTGTGGACAAACGCGGTGGTCTCAGGGCAGGACCGTCGCCTCCTCACATTTGTGCAGCCTTTGCTCAGCTGGACCATGGTCTACGGCTGATGCCAGTAGGTCAAGCTTTACTATATTAATTAATTAGCCAAGATTTGACATCTGAGAAGCGGCAAGCCTCACTCTTTGATCTCTTATACCAAGAAATCACAGACCCTAAAATAATTAATTAGTTTAATTATCATTAGGCTCTTAGAGTCACTAGAGGGAGATGTGAGCACATGCCTTAAGCCAAGATGTTACATCTGGACTGGAAAAAACACCCAGTAGATGATGGCATGAAGCATTTTAAACGTTAACTATAATATCTACACCACATGCAGCTTCTCAAGATGTTTTGCTGTCATCAGCTTACTAAAAGATAAAGATTTATTGGGCTATTACTGAAAAGGAAGCTAGATACTGCCAAATGGCATGGACAGTTAGATGACTAGTTGCTGACATCTTTATTCATATATAAAACAACACGACTGAGTTGTATTTTTTTTTAACTACCACACTTGAAGGAATCAACAAAGCAGTGCCTTATCATACAGAATTTTTAAGTCATTTTTAAACCACTCATGGGCTTCGGACAGCTTTGGTTTTTTTACTGTGTGTATACAGAATACTCTATCAGCACCCTGTGAACTTTCAGTGCTGACAAAGAAGAGATAAGCAGTGCTGGCCTCAGCCTGGTTTAGCAGCGTCTGGAGATGCTGAGGGGACCATACCATGGAGCAGTGCTTCCTGGATCACAGTCGCAAGATCACACTTTTTCTGGTGCCATATATCTATTGCAGGCAAACCTGAGCATTTCGAGTGGTGCAGACATGGCTGTTTTACAGGTTTAAGACGTAGATCAACGCTAACTCTGCGTAAATTGAGAATATTATGGTTTAATATTCCCATGTCTACCTTTTGATCAGCAATTTATAGCAATCATAGGGACTGAAAGGTTAGTGCAATAACATCAACGATTTCTTTGAATAGTTTAAATATTGTTTCTAACAAAGAAATTATTGAATAGGTTGCAATGATTATAGAACTATCTTTCTAACATGTTAAAAAGATGACAAACCAAATGAACTTAATTATTCTATTCCTTGTTGAAAACTGTATGAAAAGAGAAGTAAATCACATATGACAAAATCCCGCAGTACTTCAGAGCTTAATTTAAAATGTTTGCTCTAAAATTTAAAAATAAGTCCAAGCCTATAGAGCTGTTCTCCCAGAAGCTAGCTAGCCATACCTGTCCTTTTTTTCTCTGACAGCTTGATATACTGTCCCCCCTTTGTTACACATTTTGAATTCAATTTAGCGTGCTACTTCCAATTAACCAGCATACACTTATTGCATTATTTGGCATTAAACAGGCACATGTGTTCCTTTAGCTCCTGCCAATGTGAGAAGACAATACCCTTAAGGTGAACCGAGCTATTTGTTCGGTGAGTATTAGGCTCTGGGAAGCGTCCAAGAAGGCTGATGGAAGCCCGCAGGTGTGCGGTTTCAAATGCTCTCGAAGTGCTTCATGCCCAAGTCTTCCAGAAACGTTACACTTCATAACCATCCTCTTCCAGCAAGATTTATGCTGTGTTTTGAATATTTCTAATACTCTGGAGTCTGAGTGCCAGAAACCTCTATTTATCAGGCTCGGTCACTGGACAAGTTGCTCTGGTCAGGGATCACATATAAACCCATTTATGTATAGGCCATTATTTATTCTATACAAACTACTAAAAGCAGGTGTGAATTCATGTGTTCGCTCTGAATCCGAATTAGTTCAACAGAATAAATTTTCAACTGCAACATAAGCCTACTGCTTCAAGACTATCAATGAGGAGAAAACAAGAACAAGTTTTAATGACATGTTTATATAAAAAACTCAGCATTCTTTCGCTATGATACGTGTACAACAGAAAGTACAGTACAGTTTTGAGATACATCCCACATATTCTTTGAAGAGGGATTACAAATTCATAAAGACATAATATTGCTATGCAAGTGCTTATTAAAAGCAATAAAAAGAACAGAATAAACAATTTATGCTCTACAAGTCTGAGACACGGTGTTTACTCCTAGAAATTGCTTTACACAGTGTTAGAATTTAAAGCTTTGACCCCACAAAAGAATTACGGGGCAGTCGCAGCTCATGCCCAGAGCTGCTGCAGTCAGCCACAGGTCAATGTGCAGGAAAAGTCCTTCAAGAACTGGAGACTGAGAAGGTTTCTGGCCTAACTATAAAAAAAAAAAATAATGCAAGGATGGAGGGATGGAGGTTTCTTGGTCCACCAGTTCTCTCAAGGACTTTTCCTAAGCTTTTCTTTGCTCTGATAATAAGCTAAACTCTAACAGAAACGTCATTTGTCACTGTTAGATCAACAGTATGAAGCCACCATGGCTCCAAAAAGTGTCTTTGTCTCTTCTGGGAAGGACATAAAGGTATATTTTCCATGTTTGTCCCATTGGCAGCTCCTGATACCATGATGGTTATTACTTACACAAACAGAAACCTGCAGCCAATCAAAATAATATGGTTGGCAAGAAATCTGGGCAAACTTTAATAGCTATAGTTCTTCAACATGAAAAGGATAAAAGTAGAATAATAATTTTTGGCAGGGAAAGCAGGGAATTTTTAAAATTCTGATTGTTTTCCTATGAGGATAGTGTTATAAATACTAAAGTCTAACTTAAAACATGTTGTTCTGGTTTCATGAATTCACATTGAGTAAGATTCTGCTGGACCCACTGAGTTACACTCAACTCATTTCCACTTTTCTCAGACTGAAGTTATCTGGAATACACAACAAGGTAAGAGAGTGGGATTTGGCACAGAAACTGCATGGTCAAAGTAAATTAAATGTCTTTCTGAAAGGAGTTATCTGTGCATGCAAGTGTGTTGCAGTGGAATACACAGAGCACTCTTTTCAAGAAAGCATAATTAACTTCAGTCTTCTGGGAAACGGAGAGCCAAGAAAGGCATTTACCAAGTGGAAGATGGACATAAATTTAAATATAAAAACCATTTTCACTGAAGTTTTCACTTTCATTTTCAACAAGCTCCAGTGCTATGTTCAGGACTGACAGTTTTTCACTGGAATCAGACAAAGCAAGTAAGCAGAGTTATATTATTTTAGTAGTAATTAGACTCACTTGCCAAAAAATCAATCTCTGGAAAAACTAAGTTAGTAGCTTTTCCATTAGAAAGTACATGCTGTCTAATAAAGATCATTTTGTAGGCACAGAATTAGGTAAATTTCTTAATCTGCAGTAAGGAGCAGCATCAAAGCATATTAATGACATCACAAGCAAGTAAACTTCCTTAATAGCTAATGATGTAAAGCTTTGTCCCTTCTTCTAGAAAACGACATCCTGTAAACATTTTCCCTGCCTTGTGAAAAAAGTGAAAACCTTCACAAATAGAGAACCAAGACAAGACATTCAAAACCACCCCATCAAAAGTAACCTTTTAATATGAAATATTTCATTTTTTTGCCTTTATATGATGGTACTTTGTTTTGGAACAAGGTCATATGATCTGTTTAATGGCACTGAAGTGAACTTCTTTCCCCATGGCAATAGCATAAAGAAGCTAAGAAGTATTCTGAAGGAGGAGTGCATAAAAAAGACTACTGCATGTGAATGGTTCTGTATGAAGTGGCATTTTTGGATTTAAAAAAAAAGTTTGCTGAAATATTTCCCAGGCAGATCTACTTGGGCCTCTAATTCATTGGCACAGGCTCAGTATCAGTCACTGAAAAAACGTGTTTCATCATGTACCTAAAATTGTGACATTCTTTAAAAATACTTAATACAAAAATCTTTTATACTACATATTTACAATTCTGTTATCAAGGTACTGTGGAAAATGTAAACAAGTATACACAGGTGTAAATAATATGGCTTGAGAAAGACTTCCCCTTTGATTAGCTGCTCTAATCACCTATCAGTACACAAAGATAAGAAAAAACCAGTACATTTTATAAAGTGCTGTCAAACAGCAAAATATAAGTTTTTGGGTTTTATGCATTAGCTGCTGAGTAACCATACCAGTCATCGGGTGTCTTTCCCTAACCTGAAATTTCCAATGTACTGGAGCGGGGTGAGTGGTGGGTCACTGAGGTAATGGGGGCTGACACAGCTGGGGCTGAGGGAGCTGGGTTTGCTCGGTCTTCAGAAGAGAAGACTGAGGGGAGGTATCGCTGCTGTCTTCAACTACCCCATGGGGGCTGTAGAGGAGATGAAGCCAAACACTTCTCAGAGATGCACACTGAAAGGTTGAGAAGCAGCGGACCAAAGTTGAAACTTAGGCAATTCTGATTAGAATCTAGGAAAAAAAAAATAGCGAGCACGGCATTTTCACTGGGACGGGCTCAAAGAGGTGGTGGGATCTCCATCGTTGGAGATATTCAGAACTCAACTGGAAGAATCTCCGAGCAATGCCATTCAACTTTGAAGTTGACCAGGCTCTGAAGAGAAGCCTGGACTTTCAGAGGTCTCTTACAATTTAACTTACTCTAGGATTCTATGAAAAATCTTGAATATAATGTGATGCTTGGATTACTCTTGTAGTTTGGCTCTGCGGTAAATACATAGTTAAGATCAAAACATGTCAATTGCTTAACTTGGATCGTTCTTCTCCAGCAGTTGCTAAGATTGTATCTAACCGTCTCACACAAGAGTTACCTTATCAGTTCCAGTTCAGTGAAATTACCCCAAATTCACATAACTGTAGGATCAGACCCAGGCCATCACATCTCCAAAAGAACATTTAAAATGTCACAGCTGACAGTAAAGCCCTGCAGAGAGCCACACACTTCTGACTAGTTTTGGGACAGCAACAATTTTGCCACATTTCCATTGAGTAAACTTTCCAGCGACATTTATAGAGCTCTAAAGAAGAAATGACAAGGGATTAACATCAGCCCCTGGGATTTTCTGGCTGAAAGCACAGTTGGTTAATTAATTTTGACACATTCACAAATATCTTTACTGTGCTTCGGATGACTTTCGATACCCATGAAGTGATGAATAACAACAATAAGACTTCCATGAAGCTTGAAAAATACCTACGAAACCTGTATTGCTTCATATAGATCACAGTTTGAATTAAATTCCCAGGTGAGCAAGCGTTGCGTGGTTCGTACTGGACAGTTAGTGACTACAGATGTGTTTAAGACCTGAGATGAACCATGGGTTAAAGCTGTTACTTCACCTACTCATTATCCAACCCCAACAACAAACAACATTTTTAAAAATCACAAGTTAGCATCAATTATTGTCACTAAGATAAAAACCTTCTCTTGCAGAGTTGCAGTTCGTTATGGTGTGTGAATGGTAGTGTGAACACAAGACCTGGAACTGTCTGTACTACCACGTCTGCTGAGCCCATGGTCTTGACACCCTTTAATAAGTGCACTTTTGATATAGTCAGACTCAAGAGGTATAAAGAGGCATTCTGAAATCTTTTAGTCTGGTTAACTCAGAATATCAAAATAAAGAACGTTATTTCTTTATAATGACATAGTCCTATATTAAAGAACAACCTGTCTAAACAGACAAAACAGCACCAAAATGTCTTTGTTCTATTAAGTGACCAACAGCAGCTGTTAAATTGTATCAGGACTTTTTAAAGCTGACTTAATCAAACTATTGTGCAGTAACATCACGTTATAATCCTTTATATAAAGAACACACAGATTATCTTTAAACATCTATCCTTGCTTACTATCTGCTTTCTCTATCCAAGATAAAACTCTTTTCTGCATTAGCAGGTACTGTTTGGTGAGAACTGCTGCACAGTTTGACTCAACAAAGCACCAAGAAACTCAACTGAAGACGGGAGAACACAGAAAGCCAGAAAAGTGTGACAGATGACACCACGCTCTTTGGAAGATGGTTTCAGACATAAGCAAGATATAGATGGAGACCTTCCAACCAGTCAATCCACACTAGCAATGTGGTACATATTCTTAAATTAATTAAAAACTGATCAAGAACTGTGGTGGATTCTTCTTCAGTTGCAAGTTTTAAATTAGACTGAATGCTTTTCTAGAGCACGCAATGTTATTCAAAGAGGAATTAATTTGGTGAATCCCACTAGTTTCTGTGCAATGTGATTTTGCAGTGAATCCATATTGGCTTCATAATCCATGAAATGCTCATTAAACCTCACGCTGGTTGTCAAGCAGGTTCACAAAGCCACTTATACGTGGTGTGGCTCACTGCACGTTCATATGTTACATACTGCTTAGCCTGATACTCCTTGGAGCTCGTCTTATTAAAAACATGTCCAGGCTTTCAAACTATGAGTTATATTACATATCAGAAAGAATGTCCAGAGCAGATTAATGGAGGGGTAAAAGCTAGGAATAAATACATGAAACAGATTCAACTTTTTAAAAGGATCCAGCTACTAAATGGCCTCTGTAGTCTTCCATAAGAAGTGTGAATACTTCAGTACAATTCAAGCTGAATTGAATAGCTGTTTTCATATCCAAATTCAAATACCGTCTGTGCATATAAAACAGTTCATTTATTAGTCCAAATGTTACTGTTGTAGAGCTCTTGGAAAAATATTCCCTCTTTCTTGATTTTGTTCTTCATAAAAAGGAAGCTTTGGAGGGCCACCTAGAGAATTAAGTAGAAACACGGTTTCAGGTCTATATAACATAATACTGAAATATTATGTAGATTATACAATTTACACTGAAATAATTCAATAAATTGTACTCTTCAAAAGAAGGTAGAGGACTAAGTTACACTGGCCTCCGCACAGAGGCAGAGAGCAGGCAAAACAATAAAAGACCTCTCAAACGGAAGGTTCCCAAAGCGTTTCCTAAACTAAATGCAGAATTGTAATGGTATCACCATCAAGCCAGTTGGTGATTAGACTACAAGTGGGAGGCAACTTTCACTTAGTACTATATCTCAGTAAGAGGAGAAATTATCTAAATAAAAAAAACCCCAACCAAACCCTTTTGTGATAGTGCAATGAGTGCTTTAGCACGCTCACAAATCAATCCAAATCTGTTTTCCAATCTTTTGTCTACTTATCTGGCTTATCACATCTCACCACGCTCTTCAAAACCTGACACCTCTACAAAAAGTAAGCGAACGTTGATGGCACGTACAGCAAGTAAACCTCCTCATTCACCTTACAGAGGCTGTGGATATCAACTATTTTGGGCAAGATTTCGTACTGGCAGGCACAGAAGAGTGTATCGTTCTCCGGCACAGCTGTGCTGGAGGCAGCCTCGGGAATCCTTGAGCAGGCTGTGCAAGATCTCTGCAGCCTGCTCTGGGGGGAAATCACTGCACTGAGTCAGTTCAGCTTGGCCAAGACCTCACAACCACCTGGAACGACTCCTGGCATTTGCAGTTGTCTGCTGGCATTTGCACCATCGGGCGCCTAGACCTTTAGGAGGACAGCACACACCAAATGCAACCCATACAAGCAAAGCCGCTGCTATCACAGGCTCTGAGTTTTTCACCAGAGATGGAAATGCAGAACAGCTTCTGCCTCGCACAGCCTGACGCAGAAACTGTGGTGGCTGCTGCTGAGCACCGTGTTTGCGTGATGGGTGACACTCCTGTCCAAACGGCCCACTGACCACCACCGTATTCAATGCATGATTTCTTCAACTAAGAAAGGCAGCACATCTCCAGCTCATGTTACCTTCTTTGCAGGTTGGCCCCATCCACATGGCTGGGCATACGCAGTTCCCGTTGTACGGATTGCACTGGGATTTGCTGGCACACTGGCATCGCAGGGAGCAGTCGGGGCCGTACTGGTCTGACCTGCATTCTGGAAGGACAGAAGCATTTGGAAAAGGGTGAATGCTCCCTAGTAGTTTCCCTGTTCTCTGGGATCAGGAAGCTACCCAGACACCTACATCTGTTAACATTAAACCATGACATTTTGGAAAGCCTTGCAGTCCTCAAGTTTCATCTACCGCATGGTCTGCCCAAACTGTAGCCCAGCTGTCCTAAAGTTCTCAGAACGGAAATCATGACTGGTGTAAAAACAGGGGTTGACAGCACAACAGAAAAGATCTTGGGATCTGCTCAGGAAAGTTACTGTCAGCATCCTGGATCCACACTATCTTCTGCAGCTCTCCACTGCACGGCTTGGCTGTCTGTGTGCACCAGCAGAGAGCCTTCGCTCAAAGAATGTGAAATTGAAAATTAATCCATTTTATACATACTCTTACGTCTTACTCCGACTGCACAATTCTGCTACCTCCTGACAAATTAAACTCGCAAAACATCTCACTCCCAAACACAAATACATTTCATACCTTGTTGCAATTTTTTTTATGCCGTCAGAGTACAGGCATAAAGGAAAAGTTAGCAGCAGGTCACAAGGCAGGGTGCTAAATATGCTGTAAACAATAGCCCTCTCTCCCTCACCTTGCTAGAGAATACTGTAAATAATCAAGGCGCTTGCTTTCTCACACAAGCACCATTAGGTAGATAAAAGTGCTCCCAAGCCCTGCGTCAGCTGCAGCCCCAACACGTGGGAGAACTCTCCCCATGCGCTCAGAGCTTGGCCTTTTCAATTAGGAAATGTTATGAGAAAAGGTCTCCTCAAACACCTCTGGACCTGATTTTCATTTATGTAATACCACATTTTCATGTTAATAACAATGTGTATTTAAGACATCTGTTTGAAAGTCTGCAATGTTAATTTACTACAGAAAAAGAGCTCCCATAAAAGTCTGTTATATTCTCTCTCTTTTTTTTTTTTTAATTAACATTTTGCCTGTTTAATGGGTGCTTTACCAGAGTTCAAATTAAAATCAGGCCTTTTATCTTTATGGCTGCTGCACAGTCACAGCTGCTCACAGTTATATCACAGATGAACTGAGCCTAATTGAAAATAAAAATGCAAATAAAACCTACCCCATAACAGCTTTTCATGGATGGGGGCTACCCTAGCTGATTTAAGAAAAATAAAAATTACTCCTAGAGTTTGCAAGAAGCAAAACCTCTGTTCACATTTTTGGTGCTGAGCTTCCCCCTTGTGTTCCACTTCTGCCTAAAATTTCGCTGGAAAGTTCCCTGGATGCCCAGCACCGTGCTTGCTGCGAGGGTGGCTGATGTGCCCCGTTGGACCAGTGCCTGCAGACTGGGTGGCTTCGCTTTCTGACCACAGGACAGTGCAGAGAGGGAAGCAAATAATTTTCCATTTTAGTTTTGCAGGTTGCACTAGCACGTAAGCTCCCAGCAATTACTTGCATTAATAACAGGCTGTTTAAAGCTGTTTCCTGCTCTATCCTAGAACGAAAGGAGAAATAATATTCCCCCGCTGTGATTCTCAGGCTCAGGAGGATTATGGCTCCTGGTGGGAACCTCCAATAGTAGCACACGGATGTTCACTCCTTTTATCTTGTTTGCCACAGCATTAGGATCACAAAACTCTTACACTTGTTTAAACCACTGCAATTCCTTTTACTCCAGTGATTACCCTAAATTTACTCCGTCATAACTGTGAGCAGACTCTGGCTCAAGAATCTTGCCTGCCATTGCTGCCTCTCAGCCCTGCAACCATCTCATCAGGCTACAGTGGTGGGACTGGTTTTCCCTACAGGAGAATTTTCTCACCTATTTTTATACCCTTGTTACAAAATAATTCTGCTCTCATGGGCCAATCATTTCCCCAAACACACAGCCCAAGTGCCTGTGCTGCAAATGAGGGAATTTTATTTGGATTAAATGTCCCTGGACTACTGCTGAACCCCAGAGGCAGGCATAGCTGCTGCAGCTCCGCTACCCTCATCCGCAGGGATTCTGCCCTGCTTCCTGGCAAAGCAAACCCAGAACTGGACACACCTTTGCATTGGTCTGAAGAGGGTCACAAATGTCCATGTGACAAGACACACAGCAATCGGATCCCTTCATGCCCATTTGCACCCTTTGGAGTCTTCCCAGCTATGTAAAACTATGGGCTTCTTGGTATACTCTTCACCAGCGTACGTTCTTCAAAACTCAGGGCAAATGACATTTTACAGCTGACCCATAAACAGTTTTCCTATCAGTGTATCAGTTTAAATATTGATTAAATTAAGAGGTACAGCCTGTTGATAAAGCTGTTGATAACCCGTAGGAGTAATTTGCTACAATGTGTTCTTGAATACTGGTAAATGTCCTTTCACACTTACGCTTAGACTAACAGGTCATATTGGTTTAACTATACATAGTCCAGCCCTCAGAAAATATTACCCTTACCAACGTCACATTTGTCTCCAGTCTTTCCAGGTGGGCAAAGGCACTTCCCAGTCTCTGGATCACAAGGAGCTCCTCCACAGTCGCACCGGTGCCGGCACCTCTCTCCAAACCAGCCCCTGTCGCAGCCTGACAGCAAGAGAGCTTTTTTAGACATGCGTTTGAATGGCAAGACGTATGTTAGGCCAGAGTTTTTCCAGGATATCTCAGAGAAAAGCTCATAAACTCTCTACTGAAGCTAGCATAAATGCCAAGTTTAATGAAGAATGAAACATAGTGGAATAGGCATAATATTTATATGAACTCTCCTTATGTCAGGTTTGTCTAATCTAACCCACCAAAGGTATCTGTAAAACTGTCCCAGAAATGTAACTGGCACTTATTTTCATTTTTAATTAGAACTCTCTAGAAGACCATTCCATAACACTCAACAGGTCTGACATGCACCTATTTAATAATCTTATTTGGAGTTTTAGAATCAAAATTACAATCAGTAAAAGGGACTTATTTTTAATAAACAACATGTGGAACTCATTGCTGCAAGACATCACGGAGACCAGGACTTTCACCGTGTTAATTGGAACCAGATTAATTTCTAAGGAAATGAGAACACCCAGCTATGTAACAGGTAAACAATCCCACATCTAGTGTTTTGGGATATTCATAAAGCTCAAAATACGGAAGAAGTTGCTCTCAATCAAAAATTTGAGTAATGAAATGATTTTGGGGGGGGTTATTTTGGTTTTTTGTTTGTTTGTTTTCTTTTACGTCAGAGGGGTACAAGTACCTTTCTCACAGTAGACACCTTGATAGCCCAACGGACAAATGCACTGTCCTGTCACTGCATCACAGCTCGCTCCATTTTTACAGGCACATGCATGAAGACAGCTCAGCCCGTAAAATCCAAAGGGACACCCTGAAAAATGAAAAAGTATCAAATGAGGAAGGTTTATGAAGAAAAACATACATCCCTTTAAAATCCTCTGTATTCTTAGCTATGTTCCCTGGGAGCCAACAAAAATTATATTTACCATTAACTCTAATAATGCCATGTGCTTTATACTTGTACCACCCCAGCACCAGAGGTATGCAAGTTACGTCAGATCTGGAAGCAGCTGGGTAATCTGGGACACCCCAAAAATTTTAACTGAACCGGCAAGGTGTTTAGGTGACTCCTCCGAAGCCCCACAGCCCATCGCTGTTGGAGAAGGCTGCCCAGTGTGCCCCCACTTACTGTGCTCACAGGAGTGGCCGTAGTAACCCTCGGGGCACTGGCAGCAGCCCGTGAACCTGTCGCAGGTGCCGTTGTGCTGGCACGAGCAGTCCAAGCCGCAGTCAGACCCGTACTTCCCTGGGAGGCATTCTGCTGGCAGGACACGGACAGAAAAACAGACAAACAACAACAAAAAAAATCACTGACCTCACCCAGAAAAGCTCTTATGTGATAGCTTGTATAGCTAAGGTATGATGCCCATACAATAAATTGCAGAGCGAAGGAGAACGTTTGTTATGAAGACGCAGCATTTCTGCACAACTATGATGTATTTACATACTTTGATGAGAAATCTTTTGTATTATATAGATGTCTGAACAGCAATTGCCTTGTACTTTTTATAGTCTACTTTTTAAAATTTGTCTCTTCATGTAGTCAGTGTTGTAAAGCCACATAGTAAATGGCATAAATGGTATCTTCTAATTTTCTTCTCTATCATCTACAGCAATATTTTCTTTCAGGCACTCAGAAAGTGTGAAAGAAAACATGAAGCTTTTCCTCCTCTGTGTTATCATTGGAGTTCACACTATTCCAATTCCTAATAAAACCAGGAGGATCTCTTTTTCACACATAGCAACAGACTTTCCATGTATAATGAGATATCTGCTTTTACAGAACCAAACGCTTCTCAAATTACTGAAAGCCAAGTCATGCAAAAGTGACTGTGCCAATATAATTAACCTAGGCATCACTTCTGCATAAGTTAACTTCGCACTGCTGTGATAATTTGAATCTGGGCAGACCAACTTAAATGAGCGTGGCCGTCCAAATAATCAGATTCATAACTGCAAATGTCAGACAAGAGCTTTCAAGAACATCATATCTAATCACTAGAAAAAGGATGCCTGATTAGCTGCCTTTGATTTCGAGTCAAAACACACTCAAAACCACACTGCTGTAAATCAAGACTCAATTTTCCAATAACTTAGCAATCTCTGTCAAAAGATAAACAGTGAAACTCTTTCTAGTGATATAACACACCGTCCCTTATATGATGCGTGCATGTCTGCCTCCTGTGCTTGACTTCCGAGACGTTTTATCTAAGCACATCTCTAAGATACACCCACGATCCACTGCCCCACGTGGTGACACCTGCATGACCCTACTGAGGCTTTGCAACCCAAATGCTGCCTCGGGGTGGTTACAGAGATTTCAAGGAACAGAGATGAACATGGGTGGCGTACACAACATGAAGTTAGCCAGGTTTTGGTAAGCTGCACTTTTTTAGTGCCTGTCCGTGGTGGTATTCACATTGTGAGTGGCTGCATGTAGTTAGGATCTTTCCTTTCCTCCTGGCTCCTTCTCTGCACACACGCATGCATGAAGTGGATGTCTGGGTCTTCTCAGGTGCAAAGTGAAACAATTGCATCAAAGAACAGTGCTACAAAAGTGTCAAGAACGACTAGTTCTTGGTAAAAATACGTATAGAGTTTGAGGTAGATATTCTACAGATGTCAGGGACAGAAAGGCTGTAAATGAGGGCCTGGGAGTGCATTGGGGAGATTGCACCATGACAGTTATGACGTAACGATGACATTTGTCTTGAATGTGAACTCAAAACTAACTGCTCTGAACTAACTATTTATATTTCATACCAGTAAACTCATGGTTTCCTGAACATTTAAGTCCATAACTATACAGATATCTCTTATCTAGAGAGAGAAATGGAAACACAGAAATGCAGAATGACTTTTGGGAGATGAACAGAAGAGACTTGGAAAGAATCTACTCTGGGCTGGCAGGAGGGTTCCTGGAGTGAAAACTGAGCATATTCTGTTTAAGTGTGCTTTGTCTTGTATAAGGGAGAGCTGTCATAGCACGACAATCTCAATTGCTTTGGACAGATGTTGTCAGAACTGTACTAGTGGGGAAGTCAATATATGGGAAGTTCAACTGCAGTCCAATGTCAAAGGGAAGAGAATACAAGAGAGACCATAACAAGAGAGGAGGGAGATGGAGGCTTCTGCTGACCTCGGAGGAGCCCATGAGAGAAGATACAAAACAATGTTCCCACAAACTAAGGAACACAAAAGTTGGACAGGAGAAGAAATAAGAGTCTGTGCAAAGGAATTTATGAGAGTTACAGAGCAGGACTCACGAGGAAACTTGTCTCTGAAAAAAGACCTAAAACTCTAACTAGGGGCAGTTCTGCATGAGAGAAGCTACAGAGACGAATGCAGCTGGGAGGGAGTCTACTTAAGCAAAGCCTGTCCCCCTTTGTGGGTCTGTAGACACTGTAAACCCCTGCTTGAATGTACACATCCACTATCACCAAAGCAGAAAATTACCTTTCTCGCACAATCTTCCTGTCCAGCCGAGCCCGCAAGTGCAGTTGCCATCCACGTGGTCACAGATACCACCGTTCTGACAGGTACATGTCAGGTGGCAGTTGGGGCCATATTGTCCCTGGGGACACACTACAGAGAATTAACAAAGTTTGAAAAAAAAAAAAAAATTAGCATCCCAAAAAAGGATGAAGGTGACAGGGAATAAATACAAACACATGCTCCCCATAGAGTATCCCTGGTGTGTCCCGAGGGCTGTGGGACACTGTACTCTGTGCTTATTAGCAGTTTCATCCAAACGCTCTCTGTCTCACCACATCTCCTCACTTGGCTTTGCTCCACGTTTACTCCTCTTGCTCTCTGCCCTTTGTCCCATCTCTCAACTCTTCCTCTTCAGTAAATCCTCTCCCTTCACTTTTTCAGCTCAAGCAACCTGCTTCTAAATTTAGCCCCATCCATCCACAGCACCCTCACCCTGCTCATGTCGTGTGGTACAAACTACCCTTTTCCCCATCTTTATGTATTGTTTGGACTGCAGTCTCTGCAAAGAGTCACTTGAGCTTTGCGGAGAAACCAGTGCAATGGTACCGAGTGTGGTGGAGCAAAGCAGTGAGATGCGGACAGGAGATGGGGGCAGGATAAAGACAGGGCGATGGGGCGGAGAGGGACGGGGGCCGAGTACAGCACACCGCAACGTTATCAAGCGACCGCATCGGGAAACACAGTTATAAACAATGTTTGGCGCCGAGTTTTATTTGCTGGTGGTTTTAAGTATGTCACCAAGTGACGAGATGACCTCGGGTCCCGCTTTGTTACCTTGCTGACAGCTGGGTCCCATTTGGCCGGGAGGACAGGTACACTTGCCAGTCCGTGGGTCACACTGACCTTTACCACATGCACAGAACAGGGTGCAGTCCTTCCCATATCGGTTTTCAGGGCAAGCTGAAGGAAATACAGACTTTTGTTAAACACCCTGGGTATCCAGTGCCCGTTCTCATTTTTAACATAGGCAGGATCTTATAGGTAGAGTTGGCTTTATTTTTATTCCAGCTAATATGCTTCAAAGCAACAGCTATGAAACCAAAATCCATCCAAAGTCACAACTGCTTCTTCCTCTGAAACTTTACTGGAGGTTAAAAATACAATCCATGGTTTCACATGGAACATTTAGTGGGTTTCCTACCAAAAAGGTGAATGTACAACTGAAACATCAGCTGTTCATCCTTCCAGCCAAAGACGTCTTTCCTTCCTTAATATTGATGCTGTCCTATGCTGAAGAGCAGAGCTATAGGCTACTAAACATTAAAACATTGCCTTTCTGTGAGAGAGAGAACTTCAGAGAGATCATAGCTTTGGAAATAGCACAGACATTCAGCCACACAACTTAGCTCTCAAATACAGAAGTAAGAGTAGGGTTGCCATGGAGTCTTTACCAGTTTTGCCATGACAAAACTTGATCTTTTTCCCATTTATTGAAACTAATGGCACCATAGCGTGAAGCAAAATATTGAGATAATTTCTCAACCTAGAAATTTTGGACAGGAAGAAGGAACTTGAGCAATTCATGCTGAGCTGGCTCTAGAAATAAATTTGGGCAAGCAGGTTGTAATCCTGGGATGAGTGTCTTTGCTTCTACACATGCAGAAGAGAGGGAAAATATTTTGCAAGAGATTTTTTTACAAAGCTGGAATCCTGATTTACAATTCAAGGAGGAGGTAGCTGGGATCTTTCTGTTTTTCTACTGACAAGTTCTTATGCAGATTATTCTCTCTGCTGTTTTTTCAAAGAAGCAGAACACGAATGTTGGCTTACTTTTACTACAGTCGGCTCCAATGAAACCAGGCGCGCAATCACAAGTTCCCGACGCAGGGTCGCATTGGCCTCCATTCATGCATTTACAAGGGGTTTGGCAGTTTGAACCATAAGTACCTTTTGGACACCCTGTTTTAAAAGAACAAAATAGCAATTAGGCTATGTTGCTACTGGGCCCATTGCATTTTCATGTCATAAGCACTTTGCTGCTTTCAACCAAAATCGGCTTTTCATTTTCTAACTCTATTCCCTTCTAGAGGGCCTGGAGTAGGCACTGACAAGCAGATGGCACTCCTTGGGGCAGCAAGGCGGCGCTGACTTCCAATGTCAAAGCCCTGGAGAGCCAGACCGACTGCTGCTGCCGAGCCTGGTTCAACCGCTCCTGGCTCTGCCTGCTCCTCCCATTCCTCCCACGTAACGGTGGCAAGAAAAGCGAGCCCTGTTCTTCAGAGGTTTTCCTCTTGGATTTCTGTTCCAAGTCAACCTGTTCCCTCTTTCCCTCCTATGGCAGAGATGGAGAGATGGCGCCCTGGTCCCTCCTCCTTTGGGCAGCAACAGCCTGGTTTGCCTGAGATGGTGAGAAGCCGTGAGCCATCTCTGCCCCTTTTAGGAGTCATTTTAGCTGACCAGTTATGGATACTGGGGCAGGTCTCGTCTTTTAAAAATGTTGAAGAAAGTTTGTTTCCTCTATAATCTTCTCTCTCCCTCCAAACTGGAGCTGGCATTGCTTTGGCACATCTAGTGGGCTGCAGATGGAAGACTATGAAAATATGTGCATGACGATAACACGAAATTTGAGAAGACACCTTCTCAGAAGATAGTTGGTTTAAATGCAAAGTCAGAAAATTCTCCGGAGGAAAAAAACAAAGCAGCTGTATTTTGTAATAACCAGAAGAAACACTAGACCTGGATGGATTGCTGAGCCACTGTTACATGGCAACGAGCTGTCCGTGAAGAGGTTTTCCAGGTGGTAGCAAGCATTTCTGGTTTCTTTTTGGACAGCTAACATTGAAGAAGAGCTGAATACAAGATGAGAAAGACATGAATGTATCTACCACGCTTAGCTCATGTCTTCAAGATAATCTTTAGAGTGATGGAGGCTGGAACTGAGGAGAAGAGCTGGGCAGAGCTGCTAGGCACGTGCCTCCGTGTGTCAGGGTTGCCTCCAGCATGCCACCACTGAACTCTAGAGATGCAGGTTATTCACCTAATTTTCCAGTGTTTTCCAGTGAAGAGGGAGAAGCAGGTGCTTTTAAAGCAACATGGTCATCGCTGAACAGTTCCACTAGTGCTACTACCAGTACATGTCATTTCTTTGCTCCTTCATTCCTTGTCCTCCCCTGTTAAAAGAAAAGCCTATGGCTACTTTGGAAATCTGGTTGAATATATATTTGCACACGTCTCCAAGCAACAGATCTCTCGCAATCTGTGCATAAATAACTTTATATATTTTCTCTCTTTTCTGAAGGCATGAAAGCATGGTCTGAAGTGGCTGGAGAAATCTCTGGATTTTTTTAACTGTTCAATAGAGAGGGAGAGCTTATGGTGAAGCTTTAAAGGGATGCCTTTCAAAATAAAACTGAAAATTGGCTTCCGCTCAAACCAGGGTAGCAAATCATCAGGACTAAACAGATACACACTTTTATAACAAGCAGATACTCTCCCCAGCCCTTCTCAACCATGGCTTCTTCTCAATGAATACTTCGTCATCAGAGCTTCCACCTGTCAGTACAGAAAATCTGTTTCATGTGCAAACCCTGGCACCAAGGAGTGAGCCCTGCAACATCCATTTCATTTCCACCAAGACGTGAAGTTAGAGGACACACCCAGATTCAATGATTTAACTGGACTCTAAGCGAGTTTCTCTTTTCCTCCTCCCTTTCTTTTCGGTCATAATTTGGCTTTTCTCTTTTTTTAATTCTGTTTTCCACACTCCTAAGCATGTTGCTTCTCCCTGGCAAAGCTTTCTGAGTTGCTCCTCAGCTTAAGACTAGCAAGAGATGCTCCATTACTGAAAGGGATGCAGTAATTCCCTCCTTACCAATTTATTTACCCTTGCAGCATTTTAGTCATTATGGTTCTACAGGGAGCAGCACAAGCAGGGCAAACACATCAGCTGCGATGTTCACATGATTATTAACGAGGCCATCTCATCTGTTACTACTTTGCAGAAGAACTTCTATGCAGATAGCTAGGGCAATTTACACAGTGTCCTGCCATTTAAGTAGGCTCTGCCTTTGTAAAGAGGGTTAGCCTCTAACCACCAGTTATCTTATAAAGACATTTTCTAATTTAACAGTTTCCTGTGCATCTGACTTACGTTTTTCTGAGAATGGCAGGAGCAGCAGCCAGATTTCTAACTCATTTCTTGATTTTTTCCTTCTGGTTTGGGTAGGTTCGCCATGACCAAGAGCTCCTAAATCTTTTCATACCAACTGCATACGCTAGGGCTTTTCTTACCAATGTTATTACTTGCATTTTCAAAAAAATCACTTCTGAAGCATCCTGTTACCTACAGCTTGAAGGTGAAGCTGGTGAGGTCTTTCTGGCTCAGGGTTCACCCAGCCCAGTAAATGTCACAGAGACATAGCATGGGATTTTTTTATCCATTACAACACCACTTACTGCTTTTTATTCATAACTCCACTCAAGTAGATCTGCCCGTCCACCGAGTTATGGACAATTGATGGGAACCTTATTGCTAGTTTGTCTGCTTCCTTTGGAGCCTGCCAAGAGACTGTTTCAGCTCTTCACTCCAAAATTTGAGAACATGAAAGCCTCGTTGCTCTTGGCTCCTGGAAATTTGACTTCCCAGCCAACCACACCTTTTATAGATACTTTCTTGAACCTTTTTTCACAGTACTATAAATATAGCAATGGTTGCCAGAAACCGTTTCCAGCAGCATCCAACCACATGTTGACTGGACTGAAGCCCATTTCACGTCTTTGGGAGCGGCTCCCTATGCTGTTTTTAATATTATATCGAAAGCTTCTTCATCCTGGAGCAGCCCCAGTTCTCCCTGTAGTGAGGACAGCGGGAACACGGAGTATTCCCACCAAAGTCACGCTAGCTATCCTTGGTTATTGGACAGTCACTTCAGAATCAGGTCCACAATCTCTCACTTCACTGACCTAAACCTAAAAATAACTCCCACTTAAACTGTTTTCCTTCTATTTTTGTGTCTGTCTATGCAATGGTCAAAGTGGCATAGGGGAGAATAGGAAAAAAACTCCGCATACATGCATGACAAATTTTCTCTCTCTGTGAACTTCCACCATTCCATTATCTCTCCAGTAAACATTTAACAAAACTGTATTTATTAAGTGTGAATTTGCTGTGCAAGATACTGTGTATTTTTTGGAATCTAAGAGAACACAACGCCATGAAGGTTCATGTCTCATATGCTACAGGTTTAATCCTAGCTACACAGAAGTCCGTGCCAAAATCCCCTCTGGATGCAACAAAACACAGATTCCATTTTGTAAGTAATTTCTTTTATATCATAACTTTAGTGTAATTACTAATGTTTTAAATTTTAAAATTCTGAAATTAAATCTTAAGGATCTAAGCAAGCTTGAGGACATTTACTATAATCTATAGAGATTTAGTACTATACTACACGCACAGGTAATCACTACTGAAAGATTGCTACATAAAAGTAACAGGCTAACCATGATTAAGTCTTTTAAAATGATACTGTTAAATAGTTGATCTCCACTACTGCTCTACTATAATATTTATTATAATCTAATGTATAATGGATGCAGATGGCTCTAGCCGAGATGTTGAAGGCCAGATTTCGATCTCACAGTGAGAACTGATGTACAAAGGAGGATAGAATCAATCTTTACATTTACATTTAAAAGAATAACTTGTGATGACATGATGGTAATACAAATGCCTGTCTCTAGAAAGAAGAATAAGCATTTGCCAAAGAGAGAAAGACTGAGCTTGAAAGACGACAGCTTTTTTTTTTTTTTAAATGAGATTATTACAAGCGATGGAGTAAGAACAAAATTAGAGTTGTAAATAAAAAGGTAATTAACTGTCTCCTTTATTGGATACTTTGGTATATGTTTCTTATCAGTTACCACATTTCACCAGAAACAACTTCACAGATGTCCTAAAACAGGGGCATGAAGCATGTGGATCAGGGAATATTTTTTATGATGGAGCGTTCGGCCAATTGGCACGCTGTCCTCTACACTAGTCACCATTTTTCAATCCAGAGTAACAATTTGTTTTGATTTGATTGTTCCTCAGAAGGCCCGATAACTTAAGTGACTTTATGAATCACTTAGATTTATTGCCAATTGCAGCTTATTGTTTTCTAATAACCATCTGTCCTTACTTGAGCATGCAGAGATTTTGCTAAGTATTTTGGCCTTGGTATTTGGAAACGAAGGAGCTACACAGTATCTAGGTGTAACTGAAGATGAGAGGTAAACGCAGAGAATGATACTGATATTCTTCAGCATGGCATGAAATTGGAAAGAATGTGGTTAGTAAATGAGTCTGTCTTTTAATTATTTTCTTTTTAAAAAATAATCCTTTGCAATAATACAGGTATTTTTATTATGCTAAATTAACCCAACCTATGCTTATTTTATCTCAATCAATGCTGCAGGTACTGACACAGATGAACTCAAAGCACCAGCACACGCTTCTGCATAACTCGCTCCCCGCTCAGAAAGTGGGCAGCCCACAAAAATACTCACGCAGGTTGCAGCGGGCCCCGTAGTACCCCGGGTGGCACGCACAGTCGCCGGTCACTGGGTGACATTCCTCATTCTCGGCAGAGCACTGACATACTCGGTTACAGTTCTTACCATATGTGCCCGGTGGACAAGCTTGGGGAAGAGGAAATGTAAACCAATAAATTAAATTTGTCTTGGTAAATATAGCACTCAAACAAAGAGCGAGCTCAAATTTATTAAATAAAATCCCTGCCTACAGAACAACGCTGTCCTCTGGGACTTTGGATTTATTACATTTACTTGGGGGTTACTTCACTGCTTGATTTTGTTTTGTTCAGTCAATTTGTGCCCAACTGTCAAGGGCCAGATACGATTTTCTTGTCACTAGAAAAAATCATAGGGAAATGTCAGGTAAAATTGACTAAAATAACAGCGTAATTCACAAGGAACCAGGCGTGTGGATAAAGACATTCTAGCTTTCGCAGTGAGTTTAAACTTGCAAAGCTGCTGCAGCACCAACACCTTCTCCGGTTTCATTTTGCCTGTTGACAGCCACATTGCCTACAGGTTTTGGACTTTCCACATCTAATTCTTACAGCTCACTTCCATTAAGTTGCCCTGGTTGTGGGTCAGCATTTAGAGTCTTTTAGTGGAGGATATGGGACACCAACGTCAATTCTTTTAATTCTTTTTTGGCGTTGCTTTTCTTTTTGCTAAAGCAGTCCTCAGGCAAAATGTTATAAGGAAGAACAAAGTCAAAATTAGGCAGCTGGGGTCACAGAACGAGCCTGCTTTCAAAGACAGCTCCAGCCAGCCATACTCAATGCTGAAGACAAACCAGATAATGACATTTCCATGAGCTCTGACAGCGGGAAAAGACAGTCTCTCATGGCGACAAAGCCAACAGAAAGCAGAGCTGCTGCTTTACCCATGGCCCACAGCGATGGCTGTGGGCCAGAGCCGGGCTCCGCTGGCACCTCCTCAGTCTATTTTGATCCAGTTTAGTCCCCAGCTGCTCCCTGCCAGCCCGAGAGCTGCAAAGCTAGAGAGGGCAAACCCCCCCAGCCCAAACTGCGCCAGGCACAGAGGCCAGAACCGACCAAACCATTTGGGTGAGCGACAAGAAACCCTTGTCCATTTTCACTGCTGTGAGGTTGTTGTCTCCTCCCTCTTCAGGCATTACATCATCAGGTTTTTATTTAAGAAATTAATTTCTTAACTAATTTACAAGGGCAGTATTTGCATTCTTGCAACAAACTTACTTTTCTCACAGCTGTAGCCGGTGAATCCTGGAGGACAGCCGCACTCGCCCGTCAGGTGATGGCAGGGGGTACCCACGGGACACCGGCACCGCTGGCCACAGCCCGTGCCATAGCGGCCGGGCAAGCAAGCTGCAACAACGCAACCAGTCCTTGTCAGGGCACGGGGCAGGGGCCAAGCAGGACAGTGCAAAGTTACCCCCCTCCACCAGATCTGCTGCACCTGTCCCCGGTGAACACTTCCAGACTGAGCCCACAGAGCAACACAGGAGCGAAAGGATCCTGTCGCCAGGTCTGGACCGGGGAGGAATGCACGCAGTGACCTGACCTTCCGTCCGTGAATGCCCAGCAGACACTCACGTTTGTCACAGTGCCTCCCTCGCCATCCCTTCTCGCAGTGACATGCTCCAGTTTGATGGTGGCAGGACAAGCCGTGCACGCAGTCACACTGCTCCTCACACTGCTTGCCGAAAAATCCCGGGGGACAGACTGCAAGGAAAAGCAGAGGGTGTAAGGGTTCTTCCTGCTGCACAGAAAATGTCCATCATTGGCAAATGAGCAAATATTGTTCTTCTTGCACACAGTGATGTGTATTTAGAAGACTGCATGCCCAGGAAATATCATTGAAAGACAATATATTAAAAATAGTAAAGGCATTTAGCTTTGGCTGTTATTGAGTCCGCACATGGAGATTTGCAAAGACTTAGTCCTAGTCTAGAGTACAAATCCAGATGGTGTCTATGAGAATGCAATGTCATTCACTTTTACAGAGTTATGCATAGACAAAGGGACAGCTCTTCGAACAGTGAAAATATGCTGTGCCCATGCGTACAGCTTTCCACCTCACAGGTCTCTGCAAAGTGATCAAAGAAAAAGCGAGGCTTGAAGACAAGGAAGGTGGGCACTGTGAAGGCTTTACAGGTCACACTAGTGGCTGAGGCTTTGCAAGTCCTCAGCACCTCAGGGAACAACAGAAAATTGCTTGTGGCTTACAAAAATCACAGCATCTCAGTAACCGAGCTGAAAGCACATTTCGAGTCATCTGATATCTACCGTTTATAAGATTTCTATTTCAGGGATTTACACGGCTTTAAAAATGCCAGACAGTTATGTCAAATCTGAGCAATCTGGACCATATGCAAGGTTGGTACAATCTGAATCGTTACAGTCCAATTTCCTGAGCTCCCCTCAACGACCCACTGAGACGCAGCAGCATGTGGCTGATCTGGCAAACTCTCCTTACAACTCACTGCCTTTCGTATGTTCTTCCTGGTACCCATAAGGTAGAGAAATACCTTGATTTTCTGAGCAGGCAGGGGACAGAACTAGGAGGACACAAAACAATTTGGACAGGGGCATGTATTTGTGGTCAGGCAGAGACCTGCTGTGGGGGTCCCAAGACATGGTGAGTGCTCACACCAGCATTATTTCTTATTGGCCTGCAGAATACTGGAAAATTAAGATACAAAGTAGAAATGGACTTCATATTGTGAAAGTAGAAATGGCTGATTGCAGAAGAGAGAGTTAAAACACAGCATCTGCAGAAGGAACTGCCCTTACCAACATCACAGCGGTCCCCAGTCCAGCCAGCGTGGCAGATGCATTTTGCCGAGCGCTGGTCACAAACCCCATGGTGGCAGCTACAGTTGTGCTCACAGCCCGCTCCGTACCGCCCGTCCCCACACTCTGCAAAGAGATGGGGAAGACGACTGACGGGGGGGCCAGGTTGGAGAGGCTCCAGGAAGAACGCACTTATGCCTCTGAAATACCATGAGCCACCTAAGCTGGTCCCCAAAACCTTCAGTGAGGGAGATTTTGAAGCCTCCCTTGACAAAATTCTCTAGAAATACATCGTTTTCCTCTTGGAGGATTTCTTCTTGTTTTTTCTCCTCACATTGAGTTCATTAGCTATCTTCTCTCTCCCCAGGGGACAGAGAATAGCTTATTCCTCTCCTCTGCCCAGCAAGTTTCTAGCACCACAGTACATTCAAGTGCCAATACCATATCTCCGCTCAGTTTTCTCGTCCCTGACTAAACAACCCCAATTTTTTCAACCTCTCCACACCCGGTGCTCTCCAGCCCTCTGCCCCTCCATTCTCTTTTTCCTGGGCTGTCTCCAACCAGACGTCACCCAGAACAGAATTTCCTTGCGGAGTGACTGAAACGAGGTGCTGGAGGGGTGGAGGACACGTTGAGACTCACCCAGCTCACAGGCTATCCCTGTCCAACCCTGGGGACACAGGCACTCGCCCGTGACATGGTCACACGTCGCCTGGCCGTGGCAGACGCAGCGCTGTAGGCAGTTTGCCCCGTACCATCCAGGAGGACAGGCTGCAAAGAGAAGGTAGGACAAAAGCCTTCCATGAAGAAATGCAGGAGAAGGACACAGGTTAAACACAACCTTTCCCACCGTACACCCCTTCTCACCCCGGTGATCGTGAAGATGCTGTGGGAGGTACAACCACGTAAATGCAGGGTCACAACTGATAGGGAATAACACGGACCAGTGTAAAACTGGTCTGGGAACAAAATAGGTGATGAACAGAATTAGCTATGACCCACCAAACGGCCTCGAGATTTTCTGTTCCCACCTGCAAAAAACATCTCTTGGTTCCTACCAGCTTTCTCAACAGCAAGGAGTCGAGTTATTGATTTCCCTGTTTTCAGAATTTCTTGGTACAGTCCTCTTAAAATCACAACTCCTTTTCTAATTGATCCTGCTACCCACAGCTGGCTGATACCACTTCACAGCTTACCTGATTTTAATTAAGGAAGTTTATTAATCACATCACAAGCAGATCCTATGGATAGAACTTAAATTTTTGGCACAGAAAATACACACCTCTGTCATGTGCCAGAGTGGCACCTTTTTAAGATGCTAACAGGAGCAAGTTCTCACTCTGCAAAAGCACGGTCACCAGAGGATGGCTCACCCAGCCTCACACATTTGTTCTTCCTCCTTACTTCCAAAGAGAAAAGAAATCCCCAAATGTATCATTAAAGAAAAATGTTTTACAATGTCTTCATATCTGACAACAGCTTATTTTAACTTTGGCTTTGGTTTTGTATTTGAGGCCTCTATGCAGAACAGAATATTTTAAATTGTGTCATACACGTCATGAAGAACAGTTTGGTGCCTCCTCAACTTTTTATTCTTTCATGGAAAGAGCTCTTCGTATTAGGTTTTAAAGGGGGACCAACTTAATTTATATATTCCTTTACCCCTGCCAGCTCTCATCCCCTTTCCCTACCTGTCCTCTCAGTAGACTGAAGGGCAGCCACTGCGTGCATGGAGGCGCTGACTCCAAACCCCAGCTCGCCCAGGAGCATCCGCAGCAGCATCCCCAGCTCCGTGGCACTGCTTACAGAGCCAGGTACCTCACAGGGGAGGCACAGAAAAAGGAGCCTTCTGCAATGGGAATGGACAGATTTTTTCTAGCGGCTTGGATGCAGGGGATTAGGATCTGTAAGGTAAGCCTCAGTGCAGCCTTTCTTTGCCAGCCTCTTTTCTTAAGGCTCCTTGGAGTCGGGCTTGTGTTTGAGTCACATGTATTGGTCTAATTGCCAAGGCTGGAAGTCCCAATGCCTTTCACATGTTCTGGATTTAGCCTATGTCTGGAACAGCATACGGTAATGATGAGGATCAGTCGGGCGCATGGGACAGTAAAGCAGGCCATAGAAAAGAAACTGAGTTTTATTTCAGTGTCATAAGTGGGAGTTTTATGGACCTTTTCTCCCTTAATCAGCCTTCAAAATCAGCTC
This sequence comes from Aviceda cuculoides, assembly GCA_035590195.1. Taxonomy (NCBI): domain Eukaryota; kingdom Metazoa; phylum Chordata; class Aves; order Accipitriformes; family Accipitridae; genus Aviceda; species Aviceda cuculoides. The sequence goes on from JAVJGG010000085.1 coordinate 38,309,732, forward strand.
TGTTTCCAGTTTATGACTCTGTTTCAGCCCACCCTGCCCTACATACACTGAGCTCCTACACCCCGTCCCTGCAACACGGTGTCACAGATTTATTTAATGGACCGATCCCCACCATTGCGTGGATACAAAACCAATGACAACACAGGGCAATGAGCTGATCATTAAAATACCAATGAAGCCCCCTGGGCAGAAGTTTTATTTTTCCCTCCTATAATCCCCTGTGAAGGGTTTGATTTTCCGACTGTACCTTCTTGGCAGGTGGCTCCTTTCCACCCCGGGCTACAAAGGCACGTCCCGGTTACGTGATGACAGAGCGCTCCGTTGTGACAGTGACAAGTGTGGCTGCAGCCTGGCCCGTAGCTGTCCCCCTGGCAGGCTGCAACGAGAGAAGTCCATAAAACTCCATCAGCAAGCATCAAAGGAGGCATTGCACAGAGCAAACCTGAGACAGAAACCAGCGCCAGGGAAATCAGTTTGAAACTGGCTTCCGACAACACGCTTTTCACATCATAAGGGTGCCTAAGTCCATATATTAACTATGCCTGACACTAAACAACGTGGCTTAAAAATATGTATCATAGCACGTTCTGAAGAGGTTTTTATTGAAGGGCAGGATCGCTCCGGTGATGGATCAGCTGTCATCCCCTGCCCTGTGGAATGTCTTTGTGCTAAACTAATGGTCCAGCAGAACCGCCAGCTTGACAGCACGGGTATTTATTTGCATCCTGGTAAGAGAACTGACAACTTCATTGTTTTCAGTGTTCATTTTTCACAGCTGGATGCCTTCGCTCACCCAGACTCTCATTTTTTGGTCAGAGAGGGGTGATATTTTCAATGCATTCGGTTAAGCAGCTGGCTCCCAGGTGGAAACTTAACAGCCATCTCACAAACATACACTTGCTGCAGCTCCATTTTCAGTGCTGCTGCCTATGAAAAACGGCAGCGATAAAATTCCTGTAGTCTCCATTGCACTGGAGAGTTGGATAGCTTTAGACGGTGGAAAACAGTCAGTACTGGTACCCTGTTTTCTTCAGGTATCGCCCCTCAAAACACAAAACGAGTTAATGAAGACGGATAGCCTCCTTGCAGGTTTTTTGCGCCTGCCTTGCAGAGGCTGTCCTTCGCGTACACGTAGGTGTCAGAGCCTCCCAACCCTGCAGCGCTGCTGGCATGCATTGGAGAGGCAAAAAAAGCCCTGATCCGGAGGAGTGTCCTGCACTCGCTGAATGTGACATCTCAGGATCAGACCCAAACGATGACTCTTCACCAGAACCTCTATGCCTCTGAGGGTGTCAGTGTGTGGAGCGAGTTGCAGTGTTGTGGGAGGACACATCCCTGGGGACCGAAGAGAGGTGTGAAACCAGCTTGACCTCAGGGATGAACTTGGTTGACGTCTTGACCTCAGGGGTAAACTTGGTATCTGACCCATTCCCAGCTCTTGTCTTCCCATCTGAGGACTTCCAGCTTCCCACAGTTCTCAGAGACACCATTTCTCCCAGGACTTCTTTTCAACAGTGTTCATTTTTGTCATCGTTTGGACCCCATCCACACTGAAACCACAAGAAAGTGCAGGAGCTCAGTCCCATCACAGTTAGAAGTCTGTTCTGCAAATGAGGCTTGGTTGCCAAGTTAAAAGTTCAGCCCATCCTACAGAGCTCTGGCTCGGTTTTGGGAGCAGAACTAAATATTTCCACAATACAGACCAGAGCTATATCATAGCCAAGCCAAAGGAAAAACCAGCTCATAACCAGGTCCCCTGACTGGTTACTTAGTGGTCCGTGTGAGGTTTTTGGAGTATGCGTGCAAAGCTCTTGTTATGCTTACCGAGAAGACAAGAGAGTTTTCCAGTGAAAAATCTGGTAAGAAAGCAGAAATTTCTGGAGAAGAAAATTTTAATTCTTCTGTTGGGTGGATACAGGCTTTTTTTAACTTCTTGGTAGGACAATCCTGATTATCAAAGTACTTTTCTGAAGATTAAGATAACAAGTCATACATTGAAGCTATTTTTGAAGTTCCACAACTGAATGTACAAATATCCCTGGGCCTTTTCTCCTTTCTTCATGATGAGTGCAAAGGCAAGAAGCAATAGGAAGGATTAAATTATTAGACTTCTTCGGCCTTCAAAATTTTCCTCTCGGTGCCTTCCCTCTGTAAGAGGAGGATTTATTCATTTGCAGTCTTTAAAATCCCTTTTTGCACACGGAGCAAGGAACACATGAAACGGGAGATTTTCTTCCAGACTCAAAGTCAACAGCCATCAAAAGTGTCAGGGAGCATGGGGAAGTGATGGGCACTCAGGCTCTATACGGTGCCCAGAAGCTTTGATTTCATGCAGCTCCTGTGGATTATTCTTCCCAAAATGAAGCTTCGGCTTTAAAAGAACAGGGAATTTGCAAAGTCAAGTGCTCGCACACCACGAAATGGCAAACCCCTGGTTATCAGCGCCCCTGAGCGGAGACTCTGGCAGAGCCGATCCTTCTCTACTCATTTAGTTTGCAAACCAGTGTGGTCTCTTTTGTACCACAAGAAACTGTGAAGATCCTGCTGAGCCCCAACAGCTCCAAAACCAGGCAGTTTTAGTACTAATAGAGTCAGGGCAAAACGCAGATGCTGAATTGTGTTCAGCTTCTACAGACCATATGCAGCATGAGATTTTTTGAGGTGTTTTTTTGTTTGGTTTTGGGTTTTTTTGAGACAGCAAAATTTGGACGAATTTGTATACAGAAAGGAAGGTTACATCTCTGGCAAAAAGAGATATCAAATGTCAAGTCCTCACTTCTGTATCACTGAGTCATCACAACACTCAATGAAACAGTTTATTAAAATAAAAAAAAGGCAACATACTTTTCCTAAACATCTTCCTTGGAAACCTGAAATATCTTAGGCGGACACTCAAAAAAACCCCCAAAACAAAAAAATCACCAAACACAAACTTAAGCTGAGGCTGAACTTGCTTGGCAGATTTCATCCCAGATTAATATAACTCATTTACAAGCAACTGAAAAACACGGTCTTGTAATGGAAAGTGTTATGTAGCTTTAACAAAAGGCATTACTGTCTGTATTGCCTGTAATTAGATAGCAGTGTATAAAATGCACTGCATGGCCGGCTTAAGATCAATTCAAATCCCATGATGTCAGAATTATTCCTCAATATCCTCCAGCACATTGCCTGCAATCTGATTACTTGAACATGAGTGCTGTCCTTCCAGCTGCTAGAGATGGCAAGTCCCAGGAACCAGCAAGGTGAATATTAAACACCCAACAAGGATGGGGAGCGGTGAGCTGGCATCTCCAACCCATGGCTGCCTTACTCCGAGCAGCTTTCAAGCGGTGTGGCTGAGGTCCAGTCTTAAAATCAAAATGAAGATTCATCATTTAGCCAAGAGAAAAGGAGATCACCCTTTGCACTGTCAACTGACCTTGCTTTTTTACTCACAGGCAAAGGAGACCTCGGAGGCTTTAGCATCTTCACCAGTGTAAGGAATAAATCTAGGCGGCATAAAGCTCTAATTGCGGTACAAGAGAATAAACAGGGGTTTTCCTCATGTGAGTAGAGGGGGGCACAGAAGGCTGTTGATAAAGAGTTGCATTTCTTAATTGAGTTTAATGAAATTTGTAGGAACAAAGCTTCCCGTCCCTAATGCAGTCTAAGGACTGGGACATTGCTAATGCCACGGCTTGACTGAAGGGCAGTAAAAGTGAGCTGTGATCAAGAAGCAAACATTGTACCTGTTCAGCAGCACCTTTTCTGCTCTGTGCCATGGCTATATGGCTCTGGCTCTGCATTTATTATTTCACGGTCAGCTCATTAACCTACACCCACAGGGGAGTATTATCACCACTGTCTTCGGGCAGTGGGAGACGGAGAGACGAGTGTTCCCGTGGGGGGCCATGAGGAGACAAAAAGGAATGCAACGGTGGGATGTTTGCAGAAGTGTCTAGAAAATGGAAAGATTCACCAGCATTGACCTTCCTGTAAATCAAAAGAGCAGGGGATTTTGCAGGAGAAGCCCCTTCAGAAGACAGGCTGTTGTGTGGTGGGGGAAAATGAGGGAAACATAGGGAGAGAAAGCGCAGCACTCGAACAGGGCTGATTATAACATGGTGTATGGATGGAGAATAGAATTGTTTCAATACAAGTATCATTTCTCTCTATTTTCTAAGTGAAACCGATTTTCTGTTGCAGAAATCTGCAGCCTGTGGATTAAAGAAGTTTTGTGAAAGTGTTCACCACCAATGAATGTTGGCTCCTTGTGGAGCTGCCTTGGACCCCAGCTCTCCAACACAGTCCTGCAGATGGCAGTCATATTTTCAAAAGCAAGTATAGACCATGACATCATCCTAAAGTGGAACTAGGAAGTTGAGAGGCTAAAACATAGAAATCTTAAAAAACCCCCACCCTATTTGCTATATTTTGCAAATAGGCTCAGTGATCTCCATATATAATGCTCTGTAGCTAAAGAAAATAATTTAATTTCCCATGAAATTTAGTGAACAATTTCTCAGAAGAGCCAATTTTATATACGCATACACACAAACATACAAAAACCCCTTATTAGCTTAAAGATTGTGGGATAATCCACACTTGTGGACATCTAGGAAGTTGACTTATTTTTTTAAACAAATAACTTTTCTAAGAATTAGTTAAAAAACTGTTTTGTCATGCTCAAATAAGAAAATAGTCCCAGCTCTGATTTTTCCACTTGCACATTTGTAATCTGTTACTTTATAATTGATAATTAGATAAGATACACCAGAAACAGAGATACAGCATTTCATCTCTTAATGTTGCACAAAAATAAAAAGCAGAGATTCGTCATATGGTAGGAGACAGCTCTGCTATTTAAAAAGTGATGCTTGTAATGTTTGACAAGTGCCCACAGTAGTTTAAAAAAAAAAAAAAAAAAAGTTGATTATTTACACAGCTACCAAAAATTGTCCCCTTTTTTTGACATCTTTGGAAAGGAATGTGACTTATCTAAAATTGTACCCTGGTAGGTCATCCTACATTCCCAGAAGAAACCCATGTTAGCGCTGAAAGAGTTTGTGCACAGCGATGGTGAGTGTAGCCTGTACATACGCTGCTCGCAGGTCTCTCCCAGCCAGCCGGGGAGGCAGCGGCACGTTCCCAGGACATGGTCACAGCCAGCAGCATTCTTGCACTTGCACACCTGGTGGCAGTCAAGCCCAAAGAATCCATCTGGACAAGCTGAAAATGCAAAAATTCATTTTTAGCAGAGCTCCTGTTTCTGTTTGGTATAAACTTTAGCTCAGAGATCTGAAAACACAGGGTGCCACTCGTCTTTTCATGGATGCTTGGGCACACGCCGCTCTGTGACTATGCTTAAGAGCCAAAGTTGCTTCAAGGGTTAAGCATGCACAATTCTGCTACATGCATCTCAGAAAAACATGACCGACTTTACACAAGCAACAGATTTCTGCATAGAAAAAAAAAAAACCAGCTGAGAATATTGAAAAGCCATAGAACAGGAGAGAGAATGGATCTGGATTCACACAAGCGCTTCTGTAACGGACAGAGGAAAAAAGAAGTAATTCAACACGATGCAAGACTATGGGGCCATTCTGCCTTCTAAAGTGCAAAACTCACACTCCCATTTACTCTCTCTAAACATTTTTAACAGCGAATATAAGCCATAGCGTTGTAGTTCAGTGCTGAAATGAAAACCTGGCAAAGAATGAGCAGAGAAAACCAAGACAAATTAAATGTAGCAAAACAACTCCAGGGAGCTTGAGGAGCTCAGTACCTACAGCTCGGACATGTAAGGAAGAGCAGCCCCATGGACTCAATTTACATCCGTACCAGTGCTGACAACAGTGAAAACAAGCCATCAGTGCCTGTCAGTGGGCCACATCATACCCAAAGTGCTGCATTAAAAGAACATTAAGGCTGCTAAGCAGAGTTACAAAAAAAAAAAAAAAAAAAAAAAAAAAAAAATTAGGAATTATGTTGCCTATGTAGCCTTAATTTAACCTCTCTGTCTGCATATATATGTGTGTGTGTTTAGATTATATAAGTACAAGTATAATTATAATAAATCTGTAGATACACAATTGTATGTCATTCTTTCCACAGAACCCCCAAATCACTCAGTCTCAGGAGTGGTGGTGCTCATTAAATAAGCAGTTATTCAACAAAACTTAGCTCTTTGTCCTCCTTGTTCAATATAAACATATTTAAAACCTGATCCTCACTATTCTAACATGAAATCAGAACAACTGGCTTCCCAATAGAGTCTTATGATGATTATCATCATATACACTACCCAATGACCCTCTGCACTAATTTCACGGCTCTCTACCAGGTCAGAATAACACCGTTCTCCATAGGCACCTTCCACTGTTGGACTCTTCTGTCCCTTTTCATGCCCTGTGTCTTCTTCATGCCCAGGCTCTTTGTCCCAGTCTACTTGTACTGCCTCTTCCACAACTGTAAAGTCAGTCCTCTAGCAGAAAGCACTGCCGTCTGCTTCGGCTACAGGGGGGAAATTCCCCTATCTGTGGATACAAGGGAAACCTGGACCTTCAGACAGTGACAGCCATCGCGTGACGCTGCAACATGTGCTTTGGCTTCGCTACTCTCAGAGCTCCTGCGCAGCTTGTGACTACACGTGGTTGTTTCATCTACTCAAAATCAGAAGACTGCTCTTCCCTTCATCCTGTCCAGACTGCAGCTTCTTCTTTGGCGAAAGAAAGATTTCATGCTTACACCACTTTCCAAGTATGTGCTGTCCGAGAAAAACAGAAAAGTGCCTCATACCGATATAAAACTGTACCGCATCCGTCAGCCTCTGTTCAGTTCGTACTGGGGAGAGAGCTGTTATCAAGTTGTAAGGAAGAGATATCAGCATGTGGTTTCAATCTTTATGCCCTTATTTATTACACTTTAGTAGTGTGTACAGCACAGCATACAAGAAAGGACTTCGACTTAACCCTGGGTGACTTCAAAGGCTGACAAAGTTTTTCTTTGTTTAATGCAGGGACTACACAGCATTGTCAGCTATTCCTAGGCATGCAGAGTATTTATTTTTCCCTTTTACCTTATTAAAACAGAAATCTTGCTGGGCTATCTTATGATAATGAATAACTGCTGAAATTCCAAGAGAGAAGCCCAGCCAGTCTGTCCTGTGGTGGTGCCGATTTAGACAGCAGTTCAAATGCAAACTTTGAGTGTTGCACTTCACCAGGGCTATACGTCGCTGTTATTCATGCATCAGTTAATGAACATACTGTAGGAAAAGTCCAAGACTCCTGCTGCCTCCAATTTGTGGGATAATTGTGTGGCATTTTGGGATATTTGGTCAGATTAAGCAGCGAACTGGATAATTCTTCTGTTGGCCTGATCCCGTAACTGGACACATGCCTTGAGTCATACAACACATACCAGAGCAGTGGGGAACAAAATTAAACAGAATTACGGTGCAGTGAAAACAATCGCAACCTTCAAAGCGGGAGCAGCAGACGCTCAGCACTTCACAGAATGAAACCAATTATAACAATTGCCTTCCCACCAAACAGGAGCAGAACAACCCCGGTGCAAAGCGGGGTGACCCGGCTCGCACGGCACACTTGTGACAGCTACGAGCATGGCCAGTGAACGCAGGCACATTTTGATTCCTTTTGGGTTGGCTGGGGGGGCAGTTGGGCTACCTGACATCAGAAGCCCGTGGCCCAGGCTGCCTGCATGTCAGATGTTAACATTTATTTGAAGAAAGCATTGATATATTTAGCTGTTTATTACAAGAAAGACTGGTTTTGGGGTCAGGGGTTTTTTGGTTGGTTGGTTGGGTTGGGTTTTTTGTATTTGCCTGTTTAGCTGTAAGTGCATTAAAACCAAAGCCCTGCAGCAGTGGGTGATCACAACAGGCATGTTTTCTGGAGAAAAGCTACTCACATTATCTATGCTTTAAGAGGATAGAGAAAGGACTTACAAAGCCATCTTTTGCTATGATGGCTACCTTTGCACAGTCCAGGAATGCAGAGGCATTAATTGCTGCTTCAGTTCAGGAACAGCCAGAAGCCCACATGTGCCTGAGGTATCTTCTCCCCAGGCCTGTAACATTGTTGTCTCAGTTAGGAAAGATATTTAGAGGCGTTGCTACTAGCATCACTCTCAAGGAACCACTGAAAATGATTCGTTTTCCTTTGGTAATGCTAGACCTTGTGAAGAACCATACAGCGTTTCTTCAAAAAGTATTCTAGTTGTATCACTTGCTGCTTTCAAGAAAATGTAAAGGAAGCCCTTCCTAGGTTGTTCAGATATCCTGCAAACCTTTCTTAGTAGATTATTCTGTTTCCAGGCTTATTTGCAAGCATTAGCTACTTTGCAACTGAAACAGTTCTGCTCCTTTTGCAGCTCTTTTGAAAAAGTTACAAGATTCACAAGGTTCATTTTTCCAATGGAGTGAGCAGAGCTGAAAGATGGAGCAGGCACGTGCCACCTTTAGAAGTGTCTACTTTTCTTTCAGAAAGTGGCTCGATAGCTTTATTCTTACCCATTGCTATTATATGTGACCACACCACTACTGGAGAGGCAGCAGGACTAGACTGAATGATACCAGCTGGAGATGAAGAACAGCTGATTGAAGCTAACGCAGAGCAGAAGTGAGATGCTGACGGACAGACAAAACTACTCGGAAGAGTGCGAGGTCTCTTGGCAGCATCCTGTGGCTGAGGGCACAGAAGTTCAGGCAACCCCTGAAAAATTCACAGCAAGGTCTCACGAAACGGCAACCTGGAGCAACAGTATCTCCTGCTACTGCTTCGGCTTGGAAACTGTCGTGCGCTGGTGGATGATGTGGCTTTGGTTGTTATCTGTATTACTAACAGGTCATATATGTAGGTACATACCAATTTGCAGTGAATATTGCAAATATCTTCTGAGCCATGACACTGTTCCCGCTCTTCATGCTCTTTTCAGAGAACACTGAATCACATACAAGGTCTTGGGTCATACCTCCAAAATACTCGAGTCCAGGGAACTGAAAGGTTTGCCTTGATTCAGTTAAAATTGAAATATGACTGAAGCATCGCCCCTGCCTCAAACACGATGGCACGTTCAAGCACGACGGTGCTTTTCCGTTAGGTTGTCTGTCTCACCAGGGGATGAACACTGGTTACTGGTCAGGATACTGCAGCATGTCAGCTGGTAACATGACTGCTCAAACTGACAAATACAGGCTTGCTTGACCAAAGTGCCATAAATCCTCCAAGGACTTCCTACAGTTGCTAGTGCACATCCACAGAGGCAGAGTAAGCTGGATAAGCCTGGTTAACTTCACCATAAAGAGAGATACTACAAAAGCCCAATGTTGAGACTTAGCGAGGGCTAAGGTTACATCGACAACGCTAATAAATAATAAGAAGAGATTAGGGAACTTCGTGGTAAATAAAGAACTTGGCAACAGCCACTGAAGTGCCATTTTGCAACAGGGACTAGCTGGTAAACCTATGAAGCCCTACTTCATACTGAAGGTAGTAAATTAATGAAAAGGAACTGCAGTACTTTGTTCCCACCTGAAAAAAGAAAACCAATTCCAAAAATCCCAAAGGCAAATTTTGGGACTTCTGCAATTTCAGCTTGACTCTGGATCCCATGGAGCCGCAATGCAAAATACCAGAAGCAACAACTGCAGGCTCAAACATGCTCGTTGCGCAGGGGTGAGATTAATAGTAATTATTAATATTAATCAATGTTAGGTTTTGTAAGGTGCTGTCTTCTCCTAGGACTTTAAACTTAGAAGGCTGCAAAAGTTTCAGTTTTGACATTTCTGTGATGATGGAAAAGTCCTTCCCAGCCCTGGGATGAAGCATCAGCAGCACGTGAGAAGTCCAAGGCAACTCAGCCGCGCCAGGTCTCAATCTGTACGTTCTTGTCTGCAAGGCGCAAAGCTTGGCTGACGTGGGTGGATTGCCAAGAGGGCGGCAAAAAGCACATCCTTGCCAGAAGGAAACCCTGCCAGTCTCCAAGTAACTAAAAACAGAAGTGTTACAGCTCCTCAGAGAAAAGGTGCCAAGAAGGTTCTACCAAGGGCAAACCACCCACACGTTTTCCTCCCTCTTCATCTTTTCGAAACAGCCTAACCATTCCGGCTGAAACTTTCTATGTGAAAAGGTAACAGAGGTCAGCTCAGAGGAAACATTCTGCCTGTTTGAGAGAAAACTTGCAGAAAACACGGTCTTACGAACAGTAAGCACTAGATTTTTGTGGTGGATTGACCCTAGCTGGGCGCCAGGTGCTCACCAAAGCCACTTTATCACTCCCCCTCCTCAGCTGGATGGGGGGAGAAGATATAACAAAAGGCTCGTGGGTTTAGATAAGGGCAGTTTAATAAGATGAAAGCAAAAGGTCGCGCGCGAAAGCAAAG